>JAQFVV010006273.1:3110141-3509627 GCA_028023455.1 Epiperipatus broadwayi
TAAGACATCTTAAAAATATTTTTTATCAATGTCACATGACCAAGATTATTCTTATTAAGTATGCATGAATGTGTGTGTATATATAGAGAGAAAGAGAGTGAGTGTGAGTTAAGTCATAATTTCAAAGTACTATTAATTAATTAATAGTGGAATAGCCCTTTAGCTGACATATTTAATAACTTTTTACAGTTTTTGTGTATACAGTTTTAAAATAAGTATTCTACTCTGTAAATTTAAATACCAGCCCATTCAAAATCAATTTGCATTAAATTTTTGTGCTGATTTAAGATATGCTACTCTAATCATAAAAGACAATAAAAAATAAAAAGATAATGGGTAGATTAATTAATAATTAATAGCATTAAGAAATGATCACTTGTCCTTATATATTTTCAGCTTAACTTATTCTTGGTCAATATATACATAAAATATAAATTAAAAAAAAAAACAATAGTAAATTATATAATTTAAGTTTTAATTTAGTCGACCTAATATACTTTTAATATACTAACATCTTGTCCATAGTTATAAAAATTATAACATTTCAACTTTAAATAACATTTAAAAAATCCATTAATTATTTACCTGAATGCTATTAATTCTCATATGAGTGCATATAATATGTGTGCATAAACAATTAAAGGAAACTTTCTTATATAGATTTTTATAGTATTAATCTTCAAATAATCTCACATCTATTAACACTTTTTTTTAAAAAATCACAAAAATCCTTTATTATACACAACTGATAAATCACCAATTTTTCAGGTTAATATTTTAAACACATACTTATTATACAGGCAAAAACTCTCCATATAGTAGTGCCACCTTGTGCTAACCAGAGTAATCAATGGATGCCAGAAGGCTTGTGCATTAATTACTCTGGTTAGCACAAGGTGGCCCTACTATATGGAGAGTTTTTGCCTGTTCACTAACAGTTATGTGCTGGCATGAGATGGTGATCATGTGATGTTTAGTGGTTTAACATACTTATTATCATAAATATAAAAATAGCAATACTATATAACAATTTCAGAAATATATTATGCGATTAAGACAAATAATTTTTTACTTTAGGGAAATATATATATATTCTAGCATGTGTGTGTGTGTGTGGCACAACTGTTCCCAAAAGCTATAAAGATGCCATAAACAGAAAGGACACATGTTATGCCTTATAGAAGAAATGGAATTAGCATATTTGCATATCATTAAACGTATTAACAAGCTATGATTATGAAGGCAAAATCCTTTAAAAGCGCTTAGCTCGTTTGTTTTTATTTATCTATTTTGTAATAACACTTTATAGCTTTTGGGAACAGTTGTGCCACACATGCACACATGCTAGAAATATATTATTAATTTTGAACATGTGAGATTAACATTATACAGAGCATTAAAAAAAAAAAATCTTTCATTATTTATTCGCACATAGTGCAAAGAAAAAAAAATATATTTATTTTATCAATTTACATTAATTATCCTAATGTAAAAATAATGAAATGAGACTTGTAATTGACTCCACATGATGTATTTTCAACACATTATTTATTTGAAAAAAATGTGATGAGACTTCTGATAAAGGAATTGTACCATTTACATTCACAAAATAATTATCCCAAATATGTTTAAAATCCTATATATTTTGATGAAAAATCAGTATATTATGTGGATTAATTGGTTCTAATAAATCAGGCTGGGCAAAATAAAGATAGCGATCCTCCAACAGACAAACTAAAAATTTTGGAATGTCTGTCTGAATTAAGAGAAAAGAATGATAATCAACATTAGAATATACTAGATTAGATAGTTACATTTTTCACACATATATATAGCTACTTTAGTAAAAATCACCTGGTATATGTAGTCAGTTAATCTAGCTGACAAATGTATCAAAAACACGTGTATTCATTTGAAATGCATGACAATGCAAAAATCAATTACAATTTGTTAACTTGAATATATCTAAGGTTAAAGAGCTTTTACTGTTTTTTCTGAGGTTGTGAAATGAATGAGGTTATGTATGTGTATTCAGGAGGATTGCATGTTTGCAATTTGTATTGTTTTTTTTTCTGTTTCCAGTTGTCGATCATTACCCACTAGATCCTAGATAAATGTTTCTCATTGTTGAATTGCTCCTCTACTTGCTAAGTCAAATAAGTGTGGCCTAGTGAAGTCTTTGATGGCTTACTCTGTTATTCACTTTATAGATTTTTAATGTACCTGTAAGTCTGTGATATGGTTTATGAGCTAGGGTGTGCATAAAGGAGGGTGTGGAGATAAGGATGGTATATAAAAAAAGAGAAAAGAAAAAATGTTTTTTTATATATTATTTTTATCATTTATTCCAGGTATTTTTGAACTGCTGTACATATTTGTGAAGAATTTTTATATTCTATCTGGATTCATCATATAGTAGTATTCAATGATCTCATATAGTAAAGTGTTTTTAGTGAGATAAGATCAAAGTATGGCAGAATGGATGTGTGGTTCTGTGATATAGGTGTTCTGTTAATCAGATTTTGAGATATAAAGAATGTGTTACTCTAAGTTGAAAAAATGGAAAGTTATGTGATTGTAAAGTGAATATCTAAGTAATGAAGATGGTTATATCCATTTTATTAACTTCACAATGGAGGGGAGTATTGTGATGGGGATTAGATACAAACTCTTTCAGATGTAGAGATCGTATTAGTTTAAGGCTAGATTTTAAAAAGATAAAAAAGATTTAGGGAGAGTTACAAAAATAAAATAAAAAAAGACAGGTATCTGCCGATGTAAAATGTATATACATGTATGATATAAAGTTACAATTGTATTTTTGATACTATGATAAAAAGATTTCATAAGGGTGAGAGCTATTTCTGGTAAAGATAAAATATGTTAAGAATGTTGATTATCTTATGCCTTGAAGTTAAATAAGAATTCTATTAATATTTTTTTTGGTACTACAATTAATTATATAAGAATTTCATTGCCTTTTATCTTACGATTAATTAATTAAAAATGTCATTAACTGAATCCTGTAATGAATTAATTAAAAAGATTGTTATCTTTTGATCTTACAATTAGTGAATAATTTTATTTTTTTTACTTAAGAATAGGTAATTTTTATCAGAATTAGTAGAGTTAAATTAGTAAAATTTTTCTATGTCGAGACTACTTAAATTTTTCAGTCTCAGTAATATGGAGGTTATTTTGTTTTTTGCAAGAGTATGATAATAAGATTGACAACATGTGCAATGGGTAAGCATTTTCTTTTATTGAAACAAAACTATAAAAAGAGAGTAAAACAAAATCTGTGTCTTATCTGGACTTGCTTTGCTTCCCAGTTCCTGTTTGTGTTTGTTTTCATATTTGGAAGAAATGGTCTAGGTTAAAATAAAGTGAAAACTTTAAAAAAAAAACATCAAAAATTTACTAGAGGGCCAGAATGTATTTACTGAAGTTGAGATTTGATTTTTTAAATAAAAATAACAAACCCTAAGTTAATTAGAGATCATGGACAATTTTAACAGAACTGAATAAAAGAAGATGAGTTGGTAATAGTTATTCTGTTAACCTGTAAAAGTAAATATGATTGAAATGTATAACACTAAGTATATGATTATAAACCCTATGGAGTAGAGAAACTTTAAGTTATGCTGAATTCTATGTACCCCTAATCTTGTGATTTTGTTTCCGCATTTGCTGTCTGCTAAATTTCTGTTGAGAGATTTATCTAAAAGAAGTCTAAAGAAACTTACAAGAAGGTCCCCATTTATCATAAATATGAACCATCAAGTATTCAGGATTTTTATCCATTGATATATCAGATATTAAACAAGGGAAAGACTTTGATTAAGTACATACAAGAGCTTTGAATATTATATTGTTTTAGAAGAAAAGTAAATGAAAATCACTTATTGGGGTAAGCTTATCAATTTTATTCATTGTAATCCAGGAAATAAGGTTAAAACTTGTATTATCTTTTTATTATTATTATTATTTTTGTTGGTTGGTTAATTGATTTTTTTAATTATACCATGCTTGAGCCAAATTATTTTTATATTTGTGCTTTCATTGTGCCCTTGAAATAGACACATATATTTTGATTATCATTATTCATGTATTTTTTATAGAAAAGAAATATGTGCATTCCAAAAGATCAGTTTTACATAGAATGATGTAAACTTGATAGTATTATATTTAATAATCAGCATATATGTAGGCTTTGGCCAACATGGATGCATATACAGATATTCTTTGTGTAATTACTTAATAAATTAGATTTTCTTATATGTATTAACTTTCTCTGAGATTGATATTAACAAATTTTGTTCAGAGAATCAATGTCAAAGGGAATGAAATAAAAAAATCATGTGTATATGGATATGTATATACAGGTCTACAGACATAGACATAGGTAAATGATTGGGTAAAGAAAGAGAATGGGGTTTAAGTTAGTTGGTATAGAGATTGTGTGTGTTTTAATATTGTTTAATTTTTTATTTATTTATTTTTTATATTTTTAGCGAATGGAATTTTATTTTACCTATTTATTGGTCTGTTTTATTATTTTTGTTTTTATGAAAAATGGATTGTGATTAATCTCTGTAAATAAACTTTGATTTATTAAAATATCTTGTTTTGACATTCAATCATCTCCTTATTCTATTCTGTGTTACTATAATTTGAATTTGCTAAATTTAACATGGTTATGTGTTCTCACCCTGGAATAACACTTATATATTCTCACCCTAAACTTTTAGTAAATACCACTTACCTTGCAAAGTAGAGTGTAATACTGAGCTAGTGTAGGGGATTACAATATAGGGAATAATGCACATTTTCATTGTATGGATTATTTATAGCATAATTTCTTTAGAAATTGGTGCTTAATGCTGTAGATTTCATAAATATGCGATGAAAATAAAATAAGTTTTGTCATTTTAGTAGAATGGTTGTTACATAGAAGGTGACCAAGGAAATATAACAAATCATTATTAGCTTGGTCTCCTTTTCTGTGAATTAGAGATATTTGTTATAATAGGAATACACTTGAAATAATTTCATATGGTGTATGTATAGATAGTAATTATCATATTTCTTATGTGAGGTTCATGTTCAGATTGACAAACAAGTGTGGCACTGCATATAAGTAGAAAGAAATGACCAGTATAATAAATATATATTTATGCATATATAACATTTCAGCATGTATATGCTTTATACACACACTTATGAATGAAGACATGTGTTAACATACATATTATAATAAAGTTTACTATTATCTGAATTTCTGTATGTGTAAAATCATTTGGAATCTTATACTATAGATATCTCATAAAGTTAGCAACTAATACAAGACACATATATATCAGTATGAAATGTTCATTCTTGTAGTCAATCATCATATCTAGAGATTGGAGTAAAAGAAGAAAAAATAGATCAGTAATAAAGAAAGAAATTCATCTAATTAGATTTCTATACTAAATTAGAAATGAGAGTTTTAGAAACTTTCATAATATTTATTATCAGATCTTTTAACTATTTGTTGTTGTTTTTTTTTGTATTTATTTTTCTGAGACTTCTATTCATATTTGTAATTGTAATGACAATCCCTATTTTTTCTACTGCATCAAATATAATCTGATTATTGTTTTTTGAAATACAACCAACATTATTTATTCTATTTTGTACTTTTTTATTCTCTATACTTTGAAATTTCATTATTAATTTAATCACTATGATTTTATATTTTTACATTAATATGCTATATGGAAATGTGAGTTGTACATTATTGGTCCAATGAGCATTTGTAGGGTGCTATAGAGCTGTAATAATATCGACTGATAATATAAGATAACCAACTATTCATATTCACATTTACCATATAATATCTCCATAATTAGCTCATTGTATAAAGATAGATAATCAAGATTTTACAGCGAAAACAATAAAAGAAATACCACAAACTAGGAAAGATAATATAGATGTAATTTTAGAAAATTTAATGTGATAATATTTGATACTGGCAAAGAAAAAGACAAAGCAGTTATTAAAATTAAGGATATGCATACAAATCTCATAAAAAATAAATAGAGAAAAAAAAAGATTATAAAATTATGGTCGGAAAACAATTTGAAATTAGTGTTCTTAATGTTTTTTAAATAGTCATTTAAATATAGTACAAAACACTTTATCAGTTATTGAAATTAAATTGAGAGACTGCAAACCTCTCATGCTCATTACTATCTAACAGCCAATCAGATCGTAAATACAAGACAGAGAATTTGACAAGAAAAGGGTGGTCCACCCTATTCTTTACTTGTCTTTCTATATATCCAAGCCAGTCTAAAGTACTTAGATCTGAAAGTATGAATATTAAATATCTTCACACTTAACTCACTGAGTTTAAATTACAAACATACAGCATGAAATCCTATGATTTACTATGCTGTAGATTTTAGATGTTATAACAATACTGTTTGCACTTTATAAAAATAAATATTATTTACACACGTTACTGCATGTTATAACATCTAAAAACTACTGCATAGTAAATCATAGGATTTCATGCTGTATGTTTGTAATTTAAACTCAGTGAGTTAAGTGTGAAGATATTTAATATTCACACTTTCAGATCTAAGTACTTTAGACTGGCTTGGATATATAGAAAAGCAAGTATTTACGATCTGATTGGCTGTTAGATAGTAATGAGTGTGAGAGGTTTGCAATCTCTCAATTTAATTTTAATACTGTTTGCGCTTTATAAAAATAAATATTATTTATCAGTTATTTAGTTTTTGATTATTGAGTTACTTCATTTTTTGCTCCAATTTTTATTCCTAATAATTTAAAAATCTAAATTGATAATTTTAGTATTTGTTGCTATTGAAATTTCACACGACTAGTGGTTGCTTCTAAAAATCAAATATCAATTTATTTATTTTTACCACTAAGTTTAAAATAAGATTTTTTTTAGTGTCAGAAAAATAGGCACTGCAGTAATCTATACCTATGTGTTCTTGTAAGATTGACTTTTTTATATATATTTTGACTCTTAAGTTAAATATAATGTAAATCATAAAATTCCATTACTTTAATCATGCATGATTTAAGTTTCTTTATGGTGTTTTTCCTTAGATCTTACTACCAACATATGCATTAAAATCTAAAAAGAAGTTCAGTCTTTTATTGAAATTAATGCAATAACTTTATGCAATAAGAAATACATTTTATTGCTGAACTTCTGAATGGACATGTATAACTACACAAACGAAGGAATTAAAAGAGCAGAGAATATAAAGTCAGATTTCATTACATATTAAGCATCATTCAATATCCATTCACTTTATAAAATGATAATTCAGAAAAACTTATTGTCTTCATTTGAACTTTCTTTTTCTTACAGATAAGTGCCACTAAGATCAATTATATGATTCTCAAACTCCAACAAAGTTTTTGCTACAATTATCATCCTATGCTTGAAAATTATCTATCAAACATTATATATTATGTATCTTTATTTACAAAAAAAATTGAAATACTTTCCTTTATTATTATTTCTATTTTCTCACCATTGTTAATGATATTGTGACTACTTCTATCATCAGATGTCAAGCATTGTAACCTAGCCAGATTTTTCAAGACAGATCCCCATTTTAGATCATGTTTTTTAAACTCTTATAATTTTTGATCTGGTACCATTAAACAAGACTAGTAAGTAAATTTTGCTTCAAATTTAGTTTCACAGTGACTCATAATTTGGCTGCCTTTTGCCAGATTATAATTACAGATTCCCATATTGAAAAACTTGTCATTATTAATGATTTTCCATAACAAAAGTTTTGAGTGTTTTGTCAATGCGTTGGTGGCTTAGTGGTTAGCATAGCTGCCTTCCAAGCAGCTGTCCTGGGTTCACTTCCTGGTCAGCGCATTTGACATATGAAAAAAAAGTTTTGAGTGTTTTTTATACATATATATGCTTGCATAAGAAAAGGGGATATTGGAATCATGATTTCTGTTGCATAATTAAAAAATGAAATTTGATATTGAACTACATAAATATTAATGATGATCAGACTATATATTAACACAAATGATTAACAATAGTCAGATAAAAGAAAAATGAGAGAAAGAGGAGCAAGTTAAACAAAATATTACATTTATTGCATTAATTTTAAAAAAATTAAAAAATATTTTTGCACAAACTGTAATATTTATGTTCACATTATAAAAGTTATTTGACAAACTGTGGAATAGTCAAGTGCTGCACAAATTAGTTTAAAGCAAGCTCAGTGAATAATATATTTAATGCAATTATAACTTTTCTTGTTTGTTTTTTTTGCAATAGTACTTAATCTTTGATTATACATTATATTCTTAAACAATGCAGAGTTGATATGAGAAAAATAGAATAATAATAAAAAAAAAAACAATGCAATAATAAAAAAGAAACCAATCACTAGCCTGACTAAGGGTAGAATGAAAACATTGCATGTGATAATGGCTGACACATGAGCAGATTTTTGATGTTTATCATACAAGCAGGTGTATGCTCATGAAATTGACAAATTCATGTTTATGAATTTTTAATTTATTTATTTTGTCACAAACATTCAAATCATGGATTGCTGAAACAAAGTATGTGAATCCAGGGTTGATTTCATAAATGAATTGATGAAGCAACTATTTCAGCCATCAGATTTATATAGGTACCAAAGTGACACAATATTAAATTTATATAATATATATATAACTGCAAAAAATATCACATTAAATGGATTTAATCATACCATCCTTGAGTTGCCATTTATGTAGCAGAAAAGAGCCTTTTATGTAACAGAATTTTCTTATACACTCTGTACTAATGTGCCATATATGCTAAAAGAATTAACAAGGTTAACCAAAAACTGTCATTATTGCTATAACACAGTGACCACAATTAAGATTGATGGTGATGATCAAGTGTCTATCCCCTCTAATATTCCTTTTACACTTTCATTATTAACACAAGCAAATTATATTTCCTGATCATTCTCATTTATTGAAACCCATTGTTTTGTTGTAATCCATTGTTCTAATGGTTGGTCCCAACATTAGTAATTTAATTTACAGACTCATGGTAATAACCAGAGTTTCACAGACCATCATTCATCTAATAAAAGCTACCAATCAACATAGACAGATATCAGCAATACAATTCTAACATTATCCCAGTTAACATTCTGGCAAAAACACATTTAGAAAATGGACTAGTCCATCTCAGATAATGCAGATGATATATATGTTCGTTACACTAAGAATAGAAAACAACTAAATGGTTTTATTATGTTAATAATAAAAATTATTTAACTTCTAATGAAGAAAAAGAAACAAAGTAATAATAATAAATAAATATAGATTACTGTGAAAGCATGCACATAAAAAAAATAATGTAAACAAATATGAATGTGTGAGAAAAAAGATATCAATGACAATTGTATAGCACAACTGAAAAAAATTATACCAATAGAAGTTTTCACATGATTACCATTCACTATGCTTACACAAGTGATTTAACACAGAGGCAAAACTCTCCATACAGCAGTGCCACTCAGTGTAAGCCAGAGTAATTAATGGATGCAGAAAAATCAGTGCATAAAATTCCTATCTAGGTGCAGTACTCTCAAATCCAAGGCTTCTTAATGATGAAAGCCATGACTAGTTTCTAGCTTGTGGCTTTCATCATTAAGGAGCCTTGGATCTGAGAGCCCTGCACCTAGATAGAGATTTTAAGCTCTAAGCTTCCTGCATCCATTGATTACTCTGCCTTGCACTGAGTGGTGCTACATGAGGAGAGTTTTGCTTCTGTGTCAATATAAGATTTACACTAAAACAGAGGATTATAAGAACAAACATTAGTTACAATTGTATAATTCTCTTATTTACCATGGATTTTGTGGTACATGTAAACTTACAGACCCTTATTGAGCCAAAATAATGTCTTTAACTTCAGAATTTTCTTTACATTTTATTGCTAAATTTAGAAAAATATAATGAAGTTGCCAAATATATATTTTTAATATGTTAATGGCATGTGACAAAAATTTGGTTTATAGATTAAAGAAAATTAAGAATTAATGATTGAAATATTATTTTTATCGATATGAGTATATATTATATATAAGATCATTTACTACTTATATATAGTTAAAATAGAATAATATTGACCTAAAGATTTAATGAGTTAATTATTAAGAATTGAAATTTTTTTTTTATTGCAATGGATGCATATCTATACATGTGTACATATATAAATAAGGCTATTCAATAAATATATCAAAATAAAATACTAACTTATTAATAATTGAAATACTTTATATCACCATATCTGTATGATTCATAAATGAGTAGTCATTAAAACTGTATATAATTTATATATTTCTAAACTATAATTAAATGTTATGTTAATATGTGAAATAATATCTGATATTTGTAAAAAAAATCAAAATCAGCTAAGCATGTCAATTGATATTCCATACTAGCTCTTGATTAATATCATATATATGTGTAGACATTTTTATGATTCTCTTTTAGAATTATTTAGATGGTGCTAAAATAATGTAAAACTCCATTAAAATCTACTCACTTTATAGATCTCATGATAATGATGACTAGTTCTTTTATGATCAGTATATATTTTACATATATATATATATATTTATATATATATACGTGTAGATATTTTTATAATTTTCTTTTAGAATTATTTAGATGGTGCTAAGATATTGTAAGACTCCATTGAAGTAATAGATTTCATGATAATGATTACTAGTTCTTTAATGATCAGTATATATTCATGGAACCCAATGGCTTTGAGCATTAATGATAATTAACATTTATATAACATCACGTAATCACCATCTCATGCTAGCACATAACTGTTAGTAAACAGGCAAAAACTCTTTATATAGTAGTGTCACCTTGTGCTAACCAGAGTAATCAATGGATGCCAGAAGGTTTGTGCATAAAATTCCTATCTAGTGCCTACTCATCCAATATCCCCAGACTAGTTTCTGGCTTATGGCCTTCATCACTGGAGCCACAAGCCAGAAACTAGTCTGGGAATATTGGATGAGTAGACACTAGATAGGGATTTTATGCACATGCCTTCTGGCATCCATTGATTACTCTGGTTAGCACAAGGTGGCACTACTATATGGAGAGTTTTTGCCTGTTTACTAACATTTATATAATGATCCCAGTAGTTTTTATACATGATTTAGTTTTATAGTTATTAATTAATATTTATGTTCATGCAAGCTGCAAAAAATATTGATTATTATTTTTTTATAAAAGTATGTTGTAAGTTTGGCATCAGTTTGATGATACTTAACCTAAGGATTTATAGTAGGTCATTGAATTCAGTCACAAAGGATGATTGTTGATGATATTTTGATTCTTTAGTATTTTCTTACAGCCTATAATTCTTTGATAAATCTCATATCATTACATTATATAATTTTAATAACTCAAAATTAAATATTTATAGAACAGCAAGCAAAAATTAAAAAAATATAACATTGAGTACATAAATATAAAAAATATAGACATCATAATATGTTACAATTAATATTAAGTAAAACAAAAGAATGTAAATTTAAGATAAAATATATTTATAAAAATTTATGTAATATTTTGAATACTTGTAATTAAATTAAAAAATTTACAAATTTTAATTATATCATTGGTAATGATGTGTATTTAAATATTTGTACCTCTGATGAAGATGACTGAACTGCAAGAAAATAAATTAAATGTAGAAATAATATGTTACATTGAATAAATGTAAATGAAATGAGTTATTAATCATATTTGTTAACAAACTTAATGCATAGAAGATTTAAAAAAAGGAAAAATATTAAGATTACTTCAAAAAAATTGTGATTTGTTTGTTAATGATTGTTGTGATAAGATGACTATTCAATAAATCCCCCTCCCCCCAAATATATTTCTGTGGCATTACTTTTGTAATCAAAAAATGAAAATGATGAATGATGCAACAAATCTTAAAAATAAAAATGTTGCAATACAAGTTGACATAGTTTCTATTCCTTTTATTCCTGCATAAATACTATATCTTGTATTGGTGAGAAAGTATTCATTTATTATTAACACTCGCAAAGCGTATGCACAATTAGCGTGAAAGGCTGATATTTGACTGTAATACATATCAATATAGTGTAATATTTTATTTTTTTGATGTTTTTTTTTTGCTTATTTTCTTTCTACCTTTGTTCTATTTTTATTTTAACTTGTCTTCAATATTAATAGAATTTTACAATTGGTTTTAATGAAATAATTCATATAATATTCGTTTTTTATATATGCAAAATATTGTCATTTCTTACCTGAACCTGTTCTACCAATAATTCCAACTTTCTCTTGTGGAAAAATACTAAATGTTACATTATGCAGAGCATTTGGAAGTCCTTCTCGATATTGTAGACAGACATTTTCAAAATAAATACTACCCATATTAGGCCAATTTCGTGGGGGCTCTATAAGCACAGCTTGATTTTGTTCTCTAGGTATGTTCTAAATTTATAAATTTTTAAGATATTTTTTAAAAAAGAAAATAAGTTAATGAAAAAAATATATATATACTAAATATTTTGCATTATTTTTACCTTTATATAATGCTGAATTCTTTCAACCGATACATATTTAGATT
Organism: Epiperipatus broadwayi; assembly: GCA_028023455.1. Classification (NCBI taxonomy): domain Eukaryota; kingdom Metazoa; phylum Onychophora; class Udeonychophora; order Euonychophora; family Peripatidae; genus Epiperipatus; species Epiperipatus broadwayi. The sequence continues at coordinate 3,122,842 of JAQFVV010006273.1, forward strand.
CTGCATCTGATTTCAAACGCATCAAAAATTGAAATAATAAGGCTATCTACAATTAAAAATTTGTTGCATTTATAACTATTGCTTAATAAAATAAAATTAAATTATGTACTTTTGTATACCTATCTTTAAAACTAGAGTAAATTTTTTCATATTTTAAAAAAATAAAAATGATACATAAATTTAAATGTACTACCATGAAGTGATATACATGTGCTTTTCTTTTAGTATATTTATTCATATCATCACTACTTGGAATATCCAGCTTTAAGAAATATTGTAGTAATGTTTTAAAATAACCATAAGTAACATTAAGAATTTTCCAAAATAATTAAAGCTCTATATTTACTGGTCATTTGGTCAAAATACACTATTTGTCAGTTATCCCAATTTGTTTTGAGCATAGAACCTACCATACATAAAAAAAGAAAATCTGATTATTGGATGAGTTTGAAAATATATGCAATTACAGTTAGAAGTTCATATTTATTTTACTTTGAGTATATTTCTTTGAAAAGAATGCTTTGTACTAAAAATTGTTAAAGTTATATTCATTCTTATATCTTATTTACTTTTTTTGCATTCCTTCATATATTTATATATATATTACTTTTTATAAATCTCCACATACACACTCTAATGCAAAATTCTTTTATATAAACTGTCAGAGAATTAAAGGAATTATATAAAAAAAATTTGCATTAGAGTTTAGTATATGTGATTTATAAAAAGTAATATAGTTATATTTAATAAACCTTTCATTTTCTTTTTGTAAGAAGCAGTGGTGCATGTGTATAAGAATTTTTATTAATTAGATAAATTACAAATTAAATGACTTCACTATCCTGCTGATAAGTTTCTACAGAGTTTTTTTTTGGGGGGATATTAAATCAAATATAGATTTTTTACTAATAGATTTGACCATTTTTTTTTAGTAAAAGAAATATGTGCTTGTAATTGTTTTTGATATGCAATAACTTCTATGGTTTATTTAACATATTTTGTTTTGTACTGCTAACTTTTTTATGTTTTTGCTATGAGTTCTTATATTGATATTTAATGGATTTTTTTCCATGTGTATTATATGTTCATGCTTGTTCATGCTTGCCCTGATTTCTTGATATATATGCTTCTTATGAAGTAGATTTTCATGCAAAATAATTTAGAATATCAGAATTTAAATGTATGCAGAAATTATTCTAATGTCCATTAAGACTTTTACATTTTTTATAATTATATAAATTTTTGATAGTATATTATAAGATGCATGTCTTTATAAAATTAACCCATTAATAAATATTTGATTATCTGCAAACTGATATATGTATTTAAAATTGTATGTGTTTGTATATACTGATACATGTTAATTTACAAGTGTCCATAATTTGGCATTCATAATTTTGATATTAATTACATCTGTTAAAAACATTAATGATTATTACTAATCATTTATTAAACTAGAGATTATCTCTGACCCAGCTAAAGATTATTACATCTGTTTCTTAATTAAATATAACAAATGATATAACTCAACTTCATTTTACTATTTTTAAGTATAATATCTTTTTATATATATTTAAAATTTACATCCATAACTCTGTAAAAAAATTTAATTTTATCCAACCTGGATGATCATTGTACAGACATGTATAGTAAATTTATAAGCAAGAAATTATAATATATAAAACTAAAATAAAAATTTTGAACTATAAATTCGAATTATAAAGAAAATAAAAACTAACATCAGTATGCATATTTATTTATCTATAAATTAATTATTCTTTAACAAAGTTTAAGCACATTTGCCAATCAATTTACCATTATACATATTTTAGTATTTATACATGGATTTGTATACTTGTGTGTGTATATATATATAAATTTATGCATATTTTGATAATCTGAAACTCATGAATTTTAAAACATTTTATTGCAAAATTATATTTTATAAAACAAATTAAAATAAAAAGTATATTGTATAGTTATTTATAGCCAATAGTAAAACTTCTTGGCAATTGAGATGTAAGAAAATAAAAAAATAATTTAAAAATTATAAAAGTGATCACTCATTAATATTATAAGAGCACAACTACCTACATCAGAATCTTTTAATTCAGTAAATGACATTTCCTTGAATGATGAAAACAGCAGGTAAGATTAAGCTTAATTACACTTAACAGATTTTGAAGAATGACAAATGAACATATAATTCAAACTGTTATAGTCCTCCCTTTTCTCAAATGTGGACTATTCCAGATTCCTTATCTAATCAGATTAAGCATTGTTTGCTGCAGGACAATAGGCTGATGTATAGCTAAAACATAGCCAATAATTAAAACAGGCCAATAAGCAACGATGCTTGCTGAATCCGAGTGTTTTCAGTAAGGTCAGGGATCTGTCAGCCTTTTGTTAGAATCAGGCAAGAATGTCTGTCTAACCAAAAAGATTGTATGCATTCTCCCAGGTAAACCCTGCTAACCTGAACAGCAGTCAGCATTCCCACTAATAGCAAGATGCTATTTGTCTACACAGCTAAGCAAGTCCATAGAGGTCCCAGACACTGCTATAACTACTGTTGACTCCAGGCAAGCTGTCTTGTACAGCTGGAAGAGTCATTCTCCCTATCCACTAGGCAAGCTATCAGGTGTAGCTGGAAATGGTAGAACCACAAGACTCGGATTCAAGAGTTCCAGTATAACTATTGTTTATTGTATATATACTGTATAATTTCTTGTATATATTTGTGAATAATAAATATTATATTAATTGTAATACTGGTATTAGTATTAATTTCTGTAGGTTGGGTCTGTAATCCAGACCAAACACATCACAAACAAATAAATAAAGTCTGAAAAATTAAAATAAAAAAATATAACTTGACTAGATGAATGAAGAAATACTCTGTACTTGTTGGTTTAGGTTTTAAATAGTTGATTAAAATACTGATTGTTCCTGGATTTTTTTCCAACTTAAGACTGTGCTAAAACATTTAGTCTGACTAGTTTTAGTTGACTTAAAGAGATTGCTGTAACATTAGCTCATTTGTCAGATAACATTAGAATTTTAGAAAGATATATGGAAAAAAATTTGGAAGTACAGTATTAGTTTTCATGGGAAGAATGATTAAAAGAATAGCAATTGTCCTACATTACTTTCAAACAGTTAACTTGTAAATCTTAAAGTGAAATAAAAAATAAGAAGCTAATACAAATCAAATTTTATACTTAATGTAATTTTTAAAAAAAGATGAAAATGCAGAGAAAAAATATATAATCTAGCAAAAAAAAAATCTTATCTTACGTTAAGTACATGCATGCACACACTGGAGAGAGAAATGATAAAACAAACCTGAAATGTTGATGATAAGACTAAACCAGCTCCGGAAACATCTGTTTTTACAAGAACCAGTATCAAAGCAGTAATCAAAAGAAGAATTACTGTTATCAGGTCAATTCTCCAACTATACCATCTTATAGAAAAATTAAATAGGCAAAACGGTGTTGAATTCTCATCAACAACTTGTTCAAATCTAAAAGCAAAAAAAAAAGGCTAAAATTAATAACATATTTATTTTAATTAATATCATAATAATAATTATAACTTTAAAATGCATTAAATAATTGTAAAATATATCTATTTTGAATTTAAATAATATTAAATATATAATAAAAAAATAGTACTTTTTTTTTTCCCATTGTACATGTTGAATAACTATTTATTATTCAAATAAACATTATATGTTTTGAATTTGCTGTCATTTTTAAATAAAACATTATGCAAATTACTTTTATAATATAGATAGTTGAAATATTTAGCATAAAGTATTCATTGTTGATTAATTACAGCTATCAGTCAGAAAAAACATTCAAACATTAAATCTGATAATTTGGCAGGTTCTCATTATGCTTTCAACAACATTTTTTTTTTAGATTTTCATCTATGTAAGTTTCCAAAAATTTTACATCCTGGTAGATTTGCAGTTGGCACACTTGTTTAAGACTTGTGCTCTATTCTTAACTTTCAAATAAGAGTTAATTTTTTTCATAAGATATGATTTGATAGTCATCTACTTTGTTCAGCAGCATGAACTATTTTTCTTTTTTTCTATTTGCTTTACTGGATATTTGTCATGGTATTCATTGACATGGATTTAACTGGTCAATGCTTTACTCACAAATATCAATCTGATTTGTTCTTTATAAAATTACAACTTAATACTTATCTCAATATGATGTAATATGACATGATCACCATCTTTTATACTAGCACATAATTGTTATTAAACAAAGCAAAACTCTCCATATAATAGAAACTAGTCTGGGGATATTGGATAAATAGGCATTAGATAGGGATTTTATGCACAAGTCTTCTGGCATCCATTGATTACTCTGGTTGGCACAGGGTGGCACTACTGTATAGAGAGTTTTGCCTTGTTTAATGATATAATATGATTAAAATAAGTACTGTATGGCTATTTTTCAAAAGTTAATAATGTAATTATGACCTAGTTAGCTAATTATCATTATTTGACCCACAAATATAAACCCTTAACTTTATAAACAAAATAATTTATTATAAAATATCAATGAAGTTTTTAATTTTTATTCATACATTTTGCATCAAATTTTTATTTTAATAAAGGAAACACTCATTTATGTTGAAGGGCTAACCATGTACATTTAATCTTTATATAGGATTTTAAATAATTTACTAAGATATCAAAATATTTAATTAATATTATTTCATCTTTGCCTTCAAATAAATAAAAATGTGATTCGCTGTACTTATTTCTACTTTTCCTTTTTTAAAACTTTATACATATGCACACACATTGTGTTGCATGTCATAAAACTATTGTTTCTATTGTTTTTCATTATTTATATATATATATATCAACAAAAATTGAGGTAAATGTTTGATGTAATGGTAATTACCACATAGTTATTTTGACTAACAAATCTTTAATTGATTAATAATTCTCCTTTAATAAAGATTTATGATTTGAAATCTATTAATTTTATTAAAAGTTCTTTAGATATTAAAGATAATTGGAATGTGAGTTAAAATTGGGGATCATAGGATAGTATACATTTGTTTTAACAGAGAAACCATTGATAACAAATTTTTAAATTTAGTTTTGGTTAGTGATACTTGGTTCATATATATATAAATTTATAGTATTTTTCTAGGAGCTTCCATGTAATAAAAATATAATAGATAAATAGCTGACATTTTAGTACAATAACAAGTACTTTCCTCAGAGCTATTACATGGAAGCTCCTGAAAATAATACTATGAATGCATCATTTATCAGTGAGAATATTAAAATGTTTATATATACATATTTTTAAATAGACACTAAAAATTGCATCTTGACAACAGAGATTGAAACAAAGAAGTTTAAATAAATCTCTTTAAACAGGTAAATAAAACCTATTCTAAATTCACACTAATAAATAGTCAATTATGATATTACAAACTGCAATTATAAATTTCAAATTGCACCAAGGTATTACTTAAATAATAGGTGTAATAATTCTCAAAACTAAATGGGTTTATAATGATTATATATATACATACATTCATACATAACAATATGCTGCATTACTTATGCCATCTGGCATTTGAACACTCATACATAAGAACTCCAGTCTAGTGAATAAACCATTTATCTTTATTTTCTACTGTGACTCAATCTAGAAATATTATGTTTTGAGTATGTTATTTTATAGCTAGACCAAACTATAGAGGCCAATTTAAAACAGGTTATCATAGAATGATAAACTTAAAAAATAAAGATTATTGAATCAAAGTTCAAACTGGTTCTTAAATGATAAATGATTTTTCCATATAATTAGCATTCAATTATTTTTATTTCCATAAATATTATGATAAGGGTAGAATGCTATACTGAAAAACAAATTTCTGGATTGATTTTCAATTGGATAATGCAAAAACGGTCTCAATTTATGTGATCTAACTGCCAATTAAATTACTGAGCCTTTACCCATACAATTATTCATTATATAAACACATTATTGCCACTTTCTATAATAGCTATATATATTTACACTTATAAAAAGGCAAATAATATACTTACTTAGCGATAAACTGCTTTTCTTTTTTATATGCTCGAACTGATGCAAGGCCTTGCATGGTGATAGTCAGATGACTTATTAAAGGGGAATGACTAGCATTATCACATCTCTTAAATTCATTTCTACTAGATCTAAAACGTTTGTCCATCACATAAATTATTAATATCAATATAACAATAACAATAGCTGTATAATATACTACATAGATCACTTGAATAATGGAGCCAATGCAGAATAAGAGAAGAGTCACATAAAATTCAGAAAAAAAAGGTAGACGAGTATCAACTACAAAAAAAAAAAAGTTTTTATATTTAAAGATAATATTTTAAAACATGTTTACATAAATAATAAATAAAATAGTTTTAGAATAACATGAAGCAGAATAAAAACTTTTGGATATTTTTTTGAGTAACAGAAAAAAAAAGTGATTATATATCAGATTTCTTAATTACCAGAAAGATTTTGAATTTTTGGTTTAATCTCTAGCTAAGATTAGCTAGATATTCCTCTTACTGTCAAATAATGGATGGCTATCAGCTAAGCCTAATTAAAATCTAAAAAGTTTCTAGATTACTCAACTCAAATTTGAATCCAATTAATAAATTGTGAGAGGTGAATATATCTACAGTTGCAGCTTAAGATCTTTATGATGTGAAAACATCAAATGCTATTACTAAAATATATCTTCAAAGTTTAACTCAGAGAATTCAGTTTTAAATGGTCAAATTTCATCATCAGCAGCACCCACTCACAATATATGATAATTTCAACTTCAAGATAAAAAAATAAAATAAAATAATGCTGCATTAGAGATGATTTTGGTGATAACTATACAAATAAATCTCTAAACCACAAATACATTCTATATATAAAACACACTAATCCATTATTCTGTTTATTTAATATTTTGCAATGCTGTCTTTATCTGCTCTCCATTGTATTCTATTCTTCACCATATCTATCCAATAAAAAATTAATATTCTACTTTTTCTAATATTTTTAAAAATAATTTCCAATTTATTATCAGATTTATAAATACAGTCAGTATTTTTAAGTAAAATGTTTGTCTGATAGTTTCTACCACCATTTATACTTAGATTTTTTTATGTCAGAAGGTACATTATGCAGTTATAAAAATATTAATTCCATTTATTTATTATAAAAATAAATTTATATTCAATGATCCAGATAGTTCTTAATTCATGGTTCAAATAGATTTAATGCATATATCAATATGATCCTTTATGTAAGGAGAACATTTTAATAACGTTCTTATTTATTATTTTTTAGAGTTTATTCCAAATGATTGGAAAAACTATTTTAATATATTTTATTTTCAAAACAGTAATTTTATTCTCCAAATTTATGAAGCAAATATGATTTGAAGTCATTTAAAATAAGATTGTAGAGCATGGATTCTTTGAAAGGCTTTCAAAATTTAAAATACCACTACACAAATCTATGCAAGAGTTGATTTTTTATATTTGTGATTTTTTTTAGATCTAGGGGTTTACTATTGCTAAAAAAATATTAACTCCAGTTTGTAAATCGTATTAACTATGAGTAAATCATTAAAAAGAGTTGGCTAAGGATAATAATCATTCAAAATAATGATTAGGTATTGCAGAATATGTTTCAATGCTTTGTTTAAAAAACATAATTTTAACATAATTACATTTGGTGCAACTTATTTATTAGAAGTAAAATATCAATATATATAAACCTAAGTATATATTTTTGTGCTTACCTTCAAATTAATATGCACATATTAAAATTTAACAAAATATAGAAAATATATAAATTAGAAAAAAATATATTTTAAGTAAGTATAAAAAAGTTAGTAATAAAGTCATATTTATTAGAATAACCAATCTTTTTTTAATTAATAATGAATAATATTACATTTCTATTTTATGTTACCTTCTTCCATATCTCGAGAAAATCGATTGAGAATCCTGCCCACTGGATTAGTATCAAAAAATGTTTGAGTCCCATACATAACACTCATCAACATTTTATTATGAAAATTTCTGGATGCAATTTTAGCTCCCTAGAAACATATAGAACATAATTATCATTATACTTTTTATAGGTTTAATTTTAGGCAGAAATAAATAAATATGACAACAATATTTTGGGTAACCAAAATTATTATATATGGTTTCTTTACTTTTCTATTTTCAAAATCGCACAATAATGTATAAAATATAGATGTAATTAATGCAACTGATTAAATTAATAAAACTTTGCTAGTTAAAAATGCTCTTAATTCAAGTATTACTGAAAGCACCTTCAACAACTATAAGAATTAGGCTAGCACAATTAGAATAAGTCACAAATAGATATCCTCCAAATTTTAATGTCGCAATTCATTTTATTATTTTTTCTTATGATCTTTAAAAAAACTATTACAAACATTCTCTTTGTTCTTATCATATAAATACCAACATAGTATGGTATCTCTGTTTTAGCACAACAAATTAATGTGACAACTTACTATAAACAAACTTAAGTTTATGTCATCAGCATTTCTGGGAATTCTGTTCAACTTTTCTTAAACCAATTATTTTTAACAAATTTAATAACAGAATTGGGTTAATCTCAAGAAAACAGCTATACACAATTATGGAAGATGGCTTCTTTGGTTATTATAATTCTTGAATGTAATTAAAAATATTTTAATAAAAACTTAATCTAAGTACTTATACATGTGAATTTTTTCAAATCATCAGTTACCAAATAATACAATTTATTATCTTTGTATGGTTTTACTTTCTTTGCTTCAAACAATTTTATTTTTTTTTCCTTTCAATATCATTTAGCTTGTTAAATAAATAAATATTCAATGGAAGAATTTTTTTACAAACTTTGTTTTGAATAAGTTCAGTTAATAAATTAGCTGTATTATTTCTCTATTAAGTTCTTTTATAGTAATATCAAAAAACCTACCTAATCATAATGGATTCTCTGAGCATGATTTCTAATTGCTAAAATTTTATCTAGCTTCTAAAACTTAGGCATCCCAAAACAATAACTAAAAATCTTATTCAGTTTTTTTCCCTATTGCTTCTATTAAACAATATTTCATCTCTAATATAAGATCAGTTTTATCCTACATGGACTTTATACATGAAATTCCAGAAAATACATTTCATTTATTCTAGACATGCATATATTTTAAGCAATTTGGACAATTACTACAGTCAATACAGCCTCATTTCTGATATTAACATCTATTAATTCTGTTATCTACAATGCAAAAAAAGCAAAAAAGAAAAATATTTTACAACCACTTAGATATTATATCTTTTGTTATTTATCAAAACCAATTTCATCATACTTTCATCAAAAATATGTTTATATATATTGTACCTACTCAGATTTAAGCTGTATATTATACTATATAAAAAAGTAAATATATTGGCCTTATAAAATTTCATTTGACTTAATTTATGGACAATGGTGGTGTTGAATTATAAAGGTTAACTAAGTAACTATGGCAACCTAATATTTTAAAATAATATTATTTATTATTAATATTATCATCAAAGTATAAATTGGTTGTAGTCAATTTTAGGGGAAAATATAAATAAGTGAAATAAATAAATCATAAAATAAATCACTTGAATAAAATCATTATTATTAATTATTATGTGTCCATTTTGTTACTACATTCACTAACAACTTATGTGTTACAAAATTAAATATGTAATAATTCATATATAATTGTTTATTTATTATATTTAAAATGTGTTAAAATATATATTCATTAGAAAGTATAGAAAATATTATGTGAATTCTTTGTTTTTGGTTGAAAATAAAAAATATTGAAATTGTAAAACAAATTTTTTTTTATTGTATCCAATATTTTTTAAAATCTTCATTTTTATTTATTAAATAGAGGCAAATTTTATTAGGCTGAATATAGTTACCATTTGTCATTGTTCAGAATGAATGCTTTTATATTCATCTTTAGAAATTGTTAATTTTACTTTCAATGTGAATAATTGTTAAAATAGTGAAAAAATAAAAACTTAAATAATCTGCCCATTCAGTTGAGAGCAATTTGTTGATAAAATTCCAAGAGAAATGGCAATATGTATTTTAAAAGAAGAAAAAAAATGTCAAATTTCATTTTTGTAACATGTAAGTTATAAAATATTCTGTTATTCAAATTTGGGATTTCATCTATATATTTGTGATGAATACAAACCCCATGATATATATATATGAATGTCATATTTTTGATCAAGTAATTTTACAAGATCAATTGATTTAATTGCTATGTGATATTAAGTAATTGAAATTTCAACTTACTGACTTGGAAAAATGCTATCATTTCTTACTCATTTGAATCGTAACTGAATTTTGTCAATGAAAGAATGTCTCTTTATATATCAATACAAATAAAAGTATAATACCAGTGGTGTATAACGTTGCCTCATTACTCTGTAGAAAATAAATTAGACATATATTTGAATGAAAAGGAAAAGTATTAGGATAAAAAAAAAGGTAATTTAATTCAAGATTCTCAACTATTATGATTCATGCTCATTTCTTCTCTATTTCAATAAGAATCATTCTTTGTATTTAAATCAGAAACAATGAAACTAGGAACTACAATGGAACAGTGGGTAAAAGGAAAAATGAGACTTCACTTATGTGGTATGATATGTGCGTATATTTTTTATTAAAAAAATTTATGTTTTGTTCATATTTTTATTTTAAAATATAGAATCAAATATGTATATTTTATTATATGATAAGCTATCTGTAGAATATAAGGTTGGAGAGATTCATTTTTTATACTTATGCTTTTATCTGATGATATAGATTAATTCATGACTTGATATTTTCAAATAGTCTTTTTTTTTTCAATTTAGAATTTAACTTGGGAATATTCATATGGACAGGTTTAAATACAATAGATTTTCATGATGGTTTAATAATTTAGAAATTATATTAATGAATAAATAAAAATCAATTTTATTTAATCACATTTTTTATGATTATATATTCTATTTAATGCCTAGAGTAGATATTTGGAATCTCTCCTTCAGTTTATATATAGTATACTGTATAACACATTTTTGTGGTTCACATATGTTTATTATTTGTCATAAATTACTAGAGTAATAGATAATTAAATTTATTATATATTAAAAAGAGTAACAATATTTGTCTTATCAATTGATTACAATTTTAATCAATTGCATATAGTATTTTTTTATTACTATCATTATTAATTCTTATTATAAATCAATAAATTTAAAGTTAATCGAAATATAATAGACTTGTCTAACAGTTTTATTAGTATGTAAATCAATTTATAACAATAAATTTACAGAAGACAAGATGAACTGGCTATATAAGAAAATCTTCATTTTTCTTTTGATCATTGAATCATAATCTAAAAATTAAACTAATATCGGTAAGTGAAGTATGGTTATATACATGTATATTTTATTATACGATGATTGTTAAGCCTAATTAGATATAAATTTTATATTGTCATTACATTGAAACAGTTGTTTGCTTTATATGAATTAATATCAATTGTATAAATAATGTAATTAGTTCATGGTTAATTATTAAGAGCTTATCTTGTCCAGTTATAAAGATCTTGATAGATAAATAAATAAATAAATTTAGATCTTGATAGATTTTATTCTGTCATTAGTCAGAATGATCTGTCTTAATTTTTTTTAAACTTCTTTGGGATGGATAATAAATTTAATTAACTATTAAATTTTAATACCTATATTTGACTTAAATAAATGCCAATAATTGTTTTATATTGTTTAATTGTTATGAAATCCATTTTACTAATAGATTTACAGAAAATTTAAATAGATGGATATAATTCGTTCATCGTGATTTGGTAAATATTCAATAGAAACTTACTTTATATTTGATATAATGATGTGATCAGATATTTAAAAAATGTAAGATTATTTAATAGGTCCATTGATGTGTTCTTGTTAAGTATTTCATTATGATATATAACTTAAGCAATAATAGTACATTGATGTAAAATATAGTACAGATAAATTAATATTATTTAACATTTTATTGAACTTAATATAAAACTAATTAATGGTATATTTTTATTTAAACATTATAGATATTGTGGATTTAAAAAACATTCTCAAAATGTTGTTATAACCATTTATGAAATAGTTTATTTAGTTAGGGAATATCATTAATTTAATATAAATTTACATTACTATATGTAATATTTGATTAATAAAATATATAAGAACTTAATTATTTATTGATCTGAATTTGGTTTCATTGAATTATAAATTAAATAGATATCTTAGGCATATATCAGTGTTTAGGACAATGATATATGATTTCACTGCTTATTGTAGTTTATTTTGGATAATGAATAGATCTGGTTAGATCTGGTAATATTTGAGGTGATGATCTTGTTTGTTTCCTTTTGTTTTTAATGCTATCGAAATAAATTAGGTTTTAATAAATATTGTCATCAGTATTTTAATTTAGTGTAGCAGACAATCTAAATAATTATTTATTGGAAACATTGTTATTGCATAGTGTAACTAACAACTGAGCTAGATAATTTTATACAGGTTATAACAGTTACTATTTATTGGTACATGACTTGCTCTGTTAGAAATAATATTTAAGCCATAAGAACATATCTTCATTATCTTTTATTTTAGACAGGCAAAACTCTCCATACAGTAGTGCCACTCAATGCAAGCCAGAGTAATCAATGGATGCCAGAAGAAATGGTGATCGCATGATGTTTATCTTTTATTTAATAATCATTGTCTAAAACTTATAGAGTAATTTCTTTTGTTTTATTACAAATGCTGACTAAATCTTTTGAGAGATAATGTGGTAGAAGATCAATTTTTATCCCATTACAATATAATAGATATATAATTTTAATATCACTATAATTGTCTAAATTTAAATGCAGTGCTTTTTCTATTTATAATATTTAAAAGTTTTTATTTAAAAGTATTTTAATTATATTAAACAAATGTAATAAAAGCAATAGAATGTTTTATATATCTTTTTTTTTTTCAATAAGTTTCATTGATTTCTTTCATAAAAAAATGATTATTGATAACACATTCTTTTATATTTTCAACATTTTTTATAAATTCAAAATATATTTAGAAAGAATCTATTTTTGTGTATTATATTATTATGAATTATTTTTGTTTTAAATTAAATCATATTATAGATATATGTATTTAAAATATTCTTTACATAAGAGTATGGGTTTAAATGTTTTACCATGTAATATATACACATAATGTATTGTAACAGTATAAAAAGTAGAGCTGCTTTAACCTAACCTAGAGATGCAGGTAGAGGGGGTTTCCATCTCACCTATTCCTCCAGATTGCTACTAAGCGACTTACTCCCCAAATGTCACTAGAATTTATTCTTAATGTATGCCCGGTGGTCAGGGAGATAAAACCACAAAACGAATTTTAACAAGTAGATATATATAATGACCAGATTTATATATGTGTGTCACAGAAAGAAAGACAAACAATACTACAGAGTTTTAATGATAGTGAATGACAGAAAAAAGAAACCTTTATTAGTTATGCTAGCAAGATTCTACAAACTTTCACTGATTGAGCTGAAGACTATTACCCTACAGCCATATACAGATATATACGAAAAATCCCTTCTTTTGTAATGATAATAATAGACAAGAATTTATATTATAATTTTTAAAAAAAAAATATTTCCAGCCAATGGACGGGTTACATAAAATTCAAGAGAGAGACATAGTTTATTAACTCTATGAATAGAGCGTGTGGTAATAAATAAATGGTTAAACCCAACTAAACACTTTTTGGACATATTTAAATCACAGCCCTCTACTAATGACTAAAAAAAATGAGCTAGTGACCCCAGCTGAAATTTCCAGCTATGATTGAAACATTTCAATAATATTTTGAGAAAGATTTCAAAATAAATATAAATATACAATATTGTGTCCTAAGGTGATAGCATATTGTGGGCTGTGAGACTCGAGACATAACAGTAACCAAAAGACTAATACAAGACTGGATAGCACTGCTGTCTCTAAACTGGGTTAGAGAAAAATGGAATCCGTTCACTAACTGCATGTACCATATTCAGATATGGAGTTTTATTGCTAATGTTCAGTTATGTACACTGAAATATCTGAAATCCAAAATTTTTATTTATTTTCATGGAGATCCAGATGCAGGTATATTAGCCTAAGCAGACTTGGTAAAAACAGAAGCATTGTATACATGCTGAGATGCCCACAGATCACTCAGTGCATGATACCATATAAATATGATCAAACTACCTTTAAATTTAAAAAAAAAACCTTCTGCAAAATATATATATAAATTTTACGAAAGCCCAACCACCACTGAAAAATTTGCAGAAAAATAATAGTAACTTTTCCTTTTATAAAATTTAGATCACTGGCACAAATGGGCTGATATTTTACTGATTTAGTTGAAGTTTAACCTATCTACCCACAGGCCCAAATGGTATTTATAAAACTTTAATATATATACATATTGTCAAATATACACTCTCTTATTACAAAAAAAAAAAAAAAAATGCCAACGTTTATTTTATTTCACGCTCTTTAAAATAGAATTTTAAATTCGTAACCCTCACTAACTAAAAAAAAACATTGATCAAGATTTTCTTTATATATATATATAAAAAGCTAAATTAAAAATCTTGGAAGTTTTATAATAGAATCTTTTACAGTTATTAACAGAATCTTTAGCAATTAAATATTAATTATAAGAATGGGATTTGCGCTTTCTGCAATTTGCTTTCTTTTTTTTCTAAATAAAATATCTATATAAAATAAATCCTTAATTACAGGTGCATAATGGCGGAAAGTGACACATTTTCAATTAAATTAATAAAAATTATCTCCGCCATTATACAAAATAAACCAACACCCATTACAATATTTTAGAAAAAAAAAAAAAAAAAACAATTGACGAAAAATAATTCTACAAGATGCAAACATATAAATTCAAAAATATACATATAGATAAATAGAATAACAGAGTAGATATTTAAATTTACATTATGGAAAGATAAAACATATTTTAAATCATGGACTAGTTACCAGTTACTAGAAGGCTGGTGTAAGAATGGGAACTGTTGATGTTGCATGGCAGTTTCTTTTTGAGTCGATGTTATTTTACATTTCCATTGAAAGAATTTTTATTGAACAGGGTATGGCATTTATCATGAATGCAGGAAATTTTAGTTCTCAGGCTGGCTCATATGTCTATGACTCTGGTCTCAGAAATGAGAGGAGAGTGAAGGCAAAGAAGATTATTCTCTCATTTTTGCAAAGTAGCATATTTTGTAATTTATAAATATATATGCTGAACAGAAAGAAAGACTATTGCTTGCAGAAAGTACAGCAAAACTTTTCCTGTAAATTCTCTTGCAAATTTGTCAAAACGTCTTTTTTGAAAAATTCTGATTAAAAACTTATTCTTCAGTAAGATTACACTAAACATAAGACCCAGAACAAAAGAAAAATTCTTTATTTATACCCTTTTCAATTCTATTTTTAATTAAACTACTTATTAGTAGACTATTGGTTGGAATTTTTCCCTGTTATCTATTTTTCTTTCAATAAAAATGTTTCATAAATTAATTGAATTCTTTAATGGATACTGTTTAATTACGAAAATTTATCTTATCTATTTCTGCCATATTTTAAAAAATAATTACAAATAATAATTTAAATTTTGTATATTTTATTTCATTGATTTCTTTTTTTAAACACTTTCCCTCTTTAACTTTCGTAATTATTTGTGCAGATGATAATTTATTTTAAGAAAAGAACATACATTCACTGTGGTTGGACTTAGGGTCTGAGTTAGTCCATAGTGAATGGTGAACCCAGCATATATATATATATATATATGCACAGCTACATATTCCTATATACCCATATATATATATGCACAGCTACATATTCCTAGAACCCATTAAAAAAACAAGTAAAATGACTAAAGCTACAGTTTTGCAGAGAGAAACAGTGTGATACAGAAGGAGTGCTCCTGTTATGTATAATATTTATGTACAATAATATTGATATATGGATTATATATATATATATATATATATATATATATATATATATATATATATATATATATATATATATATAACAAACTGAAAGTGTATAATAATACTGATTAATATATTATAACAATGCCAATATATACAAAAAGACACACACAAAAAAAATTGAAAGCTTTCATGTCCATGTTAATGTGACTTGGTCATACCTAGGGCTTCTTGTCCTTTTTTTCTTAGACTGGAGCATCCTATTTAAATGATTTTTTTTCAGTGGATCTTTCTCTCTGGGCCTTGTTATTAGCACTCTGGACTGCAACAACTTTATTACCTTGTCTTCTATCAATTCTTTTGCTAGAAGTCAAGTTGAAATTCCTTAATACTGGTGCTCTGTTATCTAGTTGTTTCCCTCTTTTTATGTGTTCTGATGACAAAACTGTCTCATGGTTAGGTCCCTTGGTCAGTGATTTTGGTATGGGTGAATGCGGTTTCAACCCTAAAACTGTGCTGCCACTTGATAAAATTGTTTGTTTTACCTGACCTGCTGTGGTGCATTTTGGAAATATCTCATGATTAGTAAATTGATGAGTAAAACACTTGAAAGCAAGCCTTTTGTTTCATTTCTGTTAGTAAAACACTTGAAAGCAAGCCTTTTGTTTCATTTCTGTTAGTACAAGATTAGTTGGTTCCTGTATGCAGCTTACATTGGTCGTCTCTTGGGTTTTCCATTTGTAAAAATCTAAGTTGTTGTAAAATGTAAACTTATTTTCCCTGTAGTTTATTCCTGAGTCATCTCTCTCTAAGAAATCCGACCCTAACAATACATCATAAATCAGGCCTGGCATTATCTGAAATATATGTTTTACATTTATTGCTCCTATCGTAATATCAAGTCCCAAATGATGCATTCCTATATTGGCTTTTTCTCCATTTGTTAAGATAGCATAAACAGATTTTCTTTGAGAGATAGATAGTACATGAGTTCCTACTGTTGTATCCCACCATTCTTTTGACACCAGTAACACTTGACTGACAAGGTCTATTAAAGCTGTAATTGATACATCTAGCAGGTTTTGTAGGGCACTCCGAGTATGGTGGTCTATGATCGTCTTCCAGTTCACACATGAATCCTGATGCCACTCTTTCATTTTCCCCAATACTTTCTTCTGTTTCATCCTGGAGTTCTATTTGGGGTATATAAATTATAGGACCCATACCTTTCTGGAATAGTTGTGGGTTTTGATCATTTTCATAACAATTTCTGACAGCAGCCATTTGTATTTGGGGTATGTCAATTCTTTTTCCTTTGTCTGCATGATCTTTATTTAGATTGCCAAAATCTATACCAGTTAGTAACTCTACCATCTCATCAATTCCACAGTTGCAGCAGCCCAGCATTAATTGTTGTTTGTGGAGAGGCATATTGTACCTTATTGTTTGAATAATCTGCCCCTCTGACCAATGGAAAGCTGTCAATGATTTTAACAAAGACCCTTGGCACAGGAAAAACTGGGTGGGTTTTCTCCTTTTGAAGTGCAGTACTTTTCTTGAGATATACGGTGCATTATCTCATCTTGCCTCTCCTCACTCCAAAAACTCTTAAGTAAGTTGATGTGGTAATCTGCAAATGTTACTGGTTTTTTATTTATGCAGTCCCACCAATTCCAGGCAGATCCATATAAATGGTTAACTGCAACTGATAGCTTTTCAATCTTTTCTGAGTTCCTGGAACATGAACAGCTCTTGTAAACTTTAAAAAGTGTGCCATACGGTTTTCTCCTATGTCATCCCAAAAAGTTTTGATGTGGATAAATCTTGCCACCATTTTTGCATTGTGTACTTTCTTTATTCACATTTTGAAGACTCCCATCTCTTGATTGATTCTCTTGTTTCATTCTTGCTTCATTGTTTCTCTTTTCTTTCATCCTGTTGATTTCTGCTCTATATTGACTACATTCTTCTCTACATTCTTCTACTTGTTTTAACATAGTTTCCATCAATTTTCTTACCCATTGTGGTTCCAGTGTATCTATGTCTCTAGTCCTTATGATTGGCATTTGGTTTTCCAACATTTTTTCTGAAAGTGATGTATCTGTGTCATCTTTGTCTTTCTGTAGTCCTGGTGAATCCATGTCTCCTTCTGGGCTATACATATTTTCTAGAGAAAGACAAATAGATAAAAAAAAAAATTTGGTTTGCTGTTATTTTTAGTCTTTGTATTAGTGCTGTCTTAAAAACTTCTGTTTTATTTTTCTACTTTTACTTTTCAAAAAAAATTTGTTTCACTCTCCCAACCATCCCTGCAACTGTCATCCTTTTTTTAACCTGCCA
The DNA here is from genome assembly GCA_028023455.1 of Epiperipatus broadwayi. Classification (NCBI taxonomy): domain Eukaryota; kingdom Metazoa; phylum Onychophora; class Udeonychophora; order Euonychophora; family Peripatidae; genus Epiperipatus; species Epiperipatus broadwayi. The sequence continues at coordinate 3,141,366 of JAQFVV010006273.1, forward strand.
GCTTTCTATCTATTATCCTATCCATAGTTCCTGCCCAATCTGTGTTTATTTATTCATTTACTACCCTATTCTGTATGTTGCATATGTGACTATAACTATGTGTATTTGATATACACTTCAATGAAATATGACTACTACTGCCGAAAGGAGGGGGGGTAAAAAAACTACTTGAACCCACCTTTTTTCTGCTCCTTGTTTGATAACTCTGTCTCCCTTTCTAGCAAAAGAAAAAAATGTTAATATCTGATTTAGTTTTAAATCTTCAACCAAACTGATTGATTTCACATCTTGTAGAACTACAACTGATAGAAAAAAAAACAGAAAGTGCAAGAGAAAAATATATACACTTCTATCATTCACTGTTATTCATTTACAAAAAAAACACACACACACAAAAAAAATTCTTTTGATCATTAAATTCCCATTATCATATCTCAGGGTTTATCTCTAAACAGTAAGGATGCCAGATTATACAAAAAAAAAAACTGTAACAGTATGAAAAATAGAGCTGCTTTAACCTAACCTAGAGATGCAGGTAGAGGGGTTTCGAGGCTCACCTACTCCTCCAGATTGCTACTAAGCGACTTACTCCCCAAACCTCACTAGAATTTATTCTTAATGTATGCCTGGTGGTCAGAGAGAGATAAGACCACAAAACAAATTTTAACAAGTAGATATATACAATGACCAGATTTATATATGTGTGTCACAGAAAGAAAAACAAACAATACTACAGAGTTTTAATGATAGTGAATGACAGACAAAAGAAACCTTTAGTAGTTATACTAGCAAAATTCTATAAAGTTTCACTGATTGAACTGCAGACTATTACCCTACAACCATATACAGATATATACAAAAAATCCTTTCTTTTGTAATGATAATGATAGACAAGAATTTATATTATAATTTTTTTAAAAAAAAATTTCCAGCCAATAGACTGCTTACATAAAATTCAAGAGAGAGACATAATTTATTAACTCTATGGATAGAGCATGTGGTAATAAATAAATGGTTAAACCCAACTAAACACTTTTTGGACATATTTAAATCACAGCCCTCTACTAATGACTAAATAAAATAAAATAGTGACCCCAGCTGAAATTTCCAGCTATGATTGAAACATTTCAATAATATTTTGAGAAAGATTTCAAAATAAATATACAATATTGTGTCCTAAGGTGATTCAACATATTGTGGGCTGTGAGACTTGAGACATAGCAGCAACCAAGAGGCTAATACAAGACCGGATAGCATTCCATCTCTAAACTGGGTTAGAGAAAAATGGAATCTGTTCGCTAACCATGTGTACTGGATTCAGATATGGAGTTTTATTGCTAATGTTCAGTTATGTATACTGAAATATCTGAAATAGATATGAGATCCAGAACTTTATTTATTTTTATAGAGATCCAGCTACAGGTATATTAGCCTAAGCAGACTTGGTAAAAGAGAAGCACTGTATACATGCTGAGATGCCCACAGATCACCCAGTGCATGATACCATATAAATACGGTCAAACAACCTTTAAATCTTTTTTTTTAAAAAAAACCTTCTGCAAAATATGTATATAAATTTTACGAAACGCCAACCACCACTGAAAAATTTGCAGAAAAATAATAGTAACTTTCCCTTTTATAAAATTTAGATCACTAACACAAGTGGACAGATATTTTACTGATTTAGTTGAAGTTTAACCTATCTACCCAAGAGCCAAATGGTATTTATAAAACTTTAATATACTGTATATAGATACTGTCAAATGTACACTCTCTTATTACAAAAAAAAAAAAAAAAATGCGAACGTTTATTTTATTTCACGCTCTTTAAAATAGAATTTCAAATTCGTAACCCTTCACTGACTAAAAAAAACAACAATCGAGATTTTCTTTTTCTTATATATATATCAAAAAAAAAAAAAAGCTAAATTAAAAATCTTGGAAGTTTTATAGTAGAATCTTTTGTAGTTATTAACAGAATCTTTAGCAATTAAATATTAATTATAAGAATGGAATTTGCACTTTCCCGTTTCTTTTCTTTCTAAATAAAATATCTATATAAAATAAATCCTTAATTACAGGTGCATAATGGCAGAAAGTTAAGTGACACATTTTCAATTAAATTAATAAAAATTATCCTCTGCCATTATATGAAATAAACCACTACTCATTACAATATTTTAGAAAGAAAAAAAAAGAAACAATTGATGAAATATAATTCTACAAGACACAAACATATAAATTCAAAAGTGTACATATAGATAAATAGAATAACAGATAAAACATTTTAAATCATGGAATGGTTACCGGTAACTAGAAGGCTGGTGTAAAAATGGTAACAGTTGATGTTGTATGGCAGTTCCTTTTTGAGTCTTAATGTTATTTCACATTTCCATTGAAAATTTTTTTATTGAACAGGGTATGGCATTTGTCATGAATGCATGGCACTTTAGTTCTCAGGCTACGACTCCGGTCTCAGGAATGGGCAGGAGAGCGAAGGCAAAGAAGATTATTCTTTCATTTTTGCAAAGTAGCACATTTCATAATTTATAGATATATATGTTGATCAGAAAGAAAGACTATTACTTGCAGAAAGTACAGCAAAACTTTTCCCATAAATTCTCTTGCAAATTTGTCAAAACGTCTTTTTTTGAAAAATTCTGAATAAAAACTTATTCTTCAGCAAGACTACAGTAAGCATAAGACCCAGAACAAAAGAAAAATTCTTTATTTATACCCTTTTCAATTCTATTTTTAATTAAACTACTTATTAGTAGCCTATTGTTTCAATTTTTTCTGTTATCTATTTTTCTTTCAATAAAAATGTTTCATAAATTAATTGCATTCATTCATGGATTCTGTTTAATTATGAAAATTTACCTTATCTATTTCTGCCATATTTTAAAAAATAATTGCAAATAAAAATCTAAATTTTGTATATTTTATTTCATTGATTTCTTTTTTAAAACACTTTCCCTCTTTAACTTACTTAATTATTTGTGCAGATGATAATTTATTTTAAAAAAAGAACATACATTCACTGTGGTTGGACTTAGGGTCTTAACTAGTCCACAGTGAATGGTGAAGCCAGCATTATATATTTGTATATATATGCACTGCTTCAGTATATACTACTATATAAACTATTTTTCATAAACTTAGATCATCCACAAAAAGCTTTGAAACCAAATACTGTTGGTGTAAAACCCATTATATTTTGTAAACAGTCACTTCAGCTGATGTTTTGTTACTCAAAAATATAAATTACCTTTAATTTCTACAGTGTGTGTTGTTCTTCATATTCTTAAAGCAATGTTGAAGCGTGATGTACTTTTAGATTAATCAAAAAATATATAATGCGCTAAAGTAAAATCAATCTTTGTTTTAATACTTATATACCTACACACACACACACACATATATATATATATATATTCTGTTAAGTACTTGTTTTAAAAAATCTTTGATAAAATATGGCATTTTGGTATCTTCATATGTTACATGATTCATCAAAATGTGTCAGCTTTGCTTAGTATTTTAATATATTTTTATTTACTTGTATATTGTTAATTATATACATTTTATACTGACAACAAACATTCTGCAATTGTAAATTATTGTAAATATTATTCAATGTTTTTATCAATTAAAAACAGAATTATGCTAACTACAGCTTTAACATTAGTAAGACCTACACAGCTTCATCCTCTTTAAAAACCATGTGATTGTTATTATCACTACTAATGGATAAGGGCTACCAATATCTTACATTATCATGGCTCAGAATCCTTAGATGAATAAGAAAAGAATGTCATTAATAATTTCTTTATTATAAATAATAATAGCAAATTATCACAAAACATACTTTAAAAATATCTTTTAGTGGCATATGAATCATCAAAAATAGTAATATTATGACATAGCTTAATTGTCTCTATAATCTTCTGCAGATGAAATACATTGAGAATAAAATATTTTTCTGAAGGTGTGTAATGACGGTATATTATAAGATGTGATATGTTGGACTATTTCCATCATTTATGAGTGAATGTTGAATGTATAGAAAATTTTAAACTTTATTTAAACTTTCCAAATACAAACAACTTGTTAGTAATAACACACAAATAGACAATACAGGTTAGTAATTACACAATGTTTCAAGTAGTATTATTCTCCACTCTTCTTCAGGTGTTGCTGGCCTATATGCACAGTGATAATATTCACTTAGAAGTTGAACTTGCCTCTTTAGATTCTTGAATATCAAATTTAAGGCAAACACTCTACCAACTGAGTTATTGCTCAAAACATTGCGTAATTACTAACCTGTATTGTCTATCTGTGTGTTATTACTAACAAGTTGTTTGTATTTTGAAAGTTTAAATAAAGTTTAAAATTTTCCATACATTCAACATTGACTCATAAATGATGGAAATAGTCCAACATATCACATCTTACATTGAGAATAAACTTTTAAATTTACTTTCTTTTAGTATTGCTTATTTACAATTTCCCATTTTTTTAATGCACTGATATGTAGATTTTATTTATTACAAACATCAATACCATTCTCTGCATTCATTTTATTGTTTTAAAAAATAAATAAAACTTACCAACATATAAAACTGTCCTTTTGCCAATCCAAGTATTAAAGTCCCAAGCAATGTAAATCCAAACACTTCAACAAACTTATAAAGGTCAGGATTTAATGTGATTCTAGTTCTGTCTATTTGGGAAATATTTTTTGTTTCATTAAAATTAAAATTCTAAAATAATAATATCAAATATTAATGAAATCCATTATGCTATTATTTTGTATAAATTATAATAAATAATAAAAATCATATACAACAGATATATATATATATATATTGTACCGGTCGAACTCAGATCCGACTGCTTCAATATATATATATATATATATTAGTAATAATTATACACAAAAAGCCTTTTCTGGCCCATGGTTTTATGCCCTTTTCATTTATTTTACCATTAACTAATCATTGCAGAAAGAACCCATCTAATGTTCTATACTGGAAATAGAATGACAGTAATAACACAATAAAACATCAGTAAGATAGTATAAAGAGTCAATATAATTTCTAAGAATCAATCTATATAACATAACAATATACAGAATCACAAATATTATACAACTTTCTATATACTATCTTATATAATTTTCCATTCATTTTTAATTGACTAGTTGTCAATTAAATTTATTGAAGTTTGATAAATATTTGATGCTTATTACCACCATTTTGAATTCTAAGTACTGCCCAAAACCACCACTAACACATCCAAGTGAAAAATTACATTGAATAATCCACACAGAGTCACTTGGATGTGTCAGCGGTGGTTTGGGGCAGTCCTCTTTAGAATTCAAAATAACAGTTAGCACAGTCTAAATACTAAAATCATATAATCTAAAATATGAATTTTAATACAATATATGCCCAAAAGCATTTGGTAAAATAATGTAAAATTGATCAAAACTCTGATCAAACCAAGCTTATAATTTTGACATGCTAAAAGCCTATAACTTCCAATATACAAATTTTATTACAATATATGCTCATAAGCATATGTTGAAATAACATAAAACTGATCATACCCAGCAATCTTGTGGTTAAGACCTGTAGAGGTCCCTACCTTCGCATTTTCAACTGCACATGCTTTAAGTTTATTGCCTTAGGGCAAACAACCATAGATCATTATAGTGAACTTTTACCATATTACTTATGTAATCAATGCGCATTAAATAAATTTATAATTCTGAAAACTAAAAACTCATAAGGTCTAAAATATGAATTTTATTACAATATATGTCCATAAGCACATGTTGAAATGACATAAAATTGATCATACAAAGTTTATATTGTCATTTAACACTTGGATGTGTTAGCGGTAGCTTTGGGTGGTCCTTAGAATTCAAAATGGCTGTGAGAAAACTTTAAATCAGTACCAAATATTTTTACAATTATTTAAGTTATGCTTAATGTAATATTTTATATATGTGGCTTGTTTTTGGATCTTTAATGCTAAAAATATTAAACCTTTAAATTATATTAAAGATCCAAAATGAAGACACATATATGAAATATATTACATTAAATACTTATAAGATCAATAAATTTAGTTAAGAATTGGTCAATAAAAAATGTAAGAAAAATTATGTAAGATAGTATATATAAAATTGTATAATGTATGTAATATTTATTGTATATAAGTTATATAGTCAATTCATTAATGTTCTATTGGATCTTTATATGAAGGTTTTATTCTATTTTACTGATGTTTTATATTATTATTATTTTACTTCCATCATATATCACTAGACAGTGTTCTATCTGCAATAATAATTGGTTAAAGTTAAAATAGTTGATTACCATTTGAAAAGAGAACAAAATCAAAAAAGGTTTTTTATGTATAATTATTATTAATATATATATATATATATATCACTTATATATAATTTTGTTATTATAAAATAATATTTTTTTCTTTAAAAAAATACAAAATAATAAAATAAATATTTACAATTTTTAATCTGCTACATTCAATTATGCAGCTTTAACATTTATATATAATTTTTTTATTTTTTACATCATTACAAAAAAATTAAAGCAGTTTAACTAAAAAACAACAAAACATTAATTTTATATAGCATATGAATTTATTTATTTATTTTTATCATCTTAACATTAACAACATATTAGGAAACTTGAAAGATCTCAACCTAAGAAAGAACTTGTAAGTGCTTCAATTTTGCTAATGCGTTTGTAAATTCAGTAATCATTAACTATGTGATTCATGGTATGATATTATTCACATTTACATAGATTAATCCATTTATAAAACAAATGAGCCTAATGGTCGTGGGTTGTCTGAATCTGTTGACAGATTTTCAGTTATGTCTATGAATACTAAATCCATGGAGCTGACTTTACTGTTGGATCTGGAACAAAGAATTATTTAGAACTTTATAAGAATTCCCAGTTTTGATACCATAATTTTTTGATTACAAATTCTTGTTTGGGAATCTTGATTAACAATGGGTCTTAGATGGTGAAACAATATCTGGAGTTAGTTATTGGTAACTGCAAAATGATTAACAGATATTTTTACACTTTCCTTCAGGCAACTTTTTTTCTGAGATCTAGTGAATATGTGGAAGAAAGTCACTGCAAAGAAGTAGATTTGAGTGTACGAGTAATATTTCTCTGGAAAAAATGAATTAGATACAACTATATAACAGTTAAAAATTTAGATCTATAATTCTCAAATCATCTTATGGATCATTATGATTAAGTAAAAGCACAAAACATTGCTTAGCAGCAGCTTTTTAAATTATTTCATCATCTTATATTCTAAAACAATCCTCATCTTAATGTTATTAAATGATTCTTAGAATCTATCTTTCAGATATTTAAGCCAGGCAACTCCTATATTGGGCAGTAAACAGATATATAGAAACTATTTATAACTACAAAAAACTCCAATTGGAAAGTGTAAAGATTAATAATTTATTCTCCAATCATCTATAAAGAGTTGTTAGAAGGATCACTTCTTTGCAGTAAGCTATTTAAATATTTCATTTACATTTATTACTAAGCAATAATAATCATATTATTAAACTTTGATTTGCAAATAAAGACTATGTATAAACTCCTAATAATTTCTATTACTTGTAGGATGACATCTTCTGAAATTATATGTTCTGTTTCTGTAGTTTTCTCTTTTAAATAAGCATTACATACTTACTACTTAAGATTCTTCTTTTACACTATAACACAATTATTTCTTCCTTAATTATTTATTTAAATAGATCTGTTTTAACTATACAATTGACATTCTTCTAATATTTTTTTAGTTTTTACATTTAGAACTTGCTGACCAAATAAATTTAAAAATTGTAGTAAAAATTTATTTATAATTATATAGTTATTTATGTGTTTGGGAAAAAATGATCTATTGTTAAATGCAAATACTCAAATGTTTTGTTGCTCTAAAAGTCATGTTCATTGACAACTAAACTATGATTAGGATGCATTAGTATCATTTAGTTTATTAAATAAAGTTTTTGTTAAATTTTTCATGGCTGAGAACTGATTTAGAAACTTTAGCTATTGTGTCCAATAATATTCCATTGCATTTATGGTTTAAGTCTATTGTTGATAAAATAAAAAGAATTGTATTTGATCAAATTTATAGTAGAAAAATAAAGAGTTCTAAAAGAATTTGTATGAAATAAAATCTTTAAAAAGATATATTATAGACAGTAAAATATATATCAAAATAAAACCTGTCTTGAGGTATGGTAAATAAAACACTATTATCTTTAAGGGGATAGGCTGTTGAATATTTGTTAAGTTATCTGCTTAACATTGGATTAGGTCATCAGACAATAAATATATGAATGAATAAATAATCATAACTCTTAGACATAATTGATGTCTTAGTGCTAGTTTTGTAAAATATTTTGTTTTGGCATCATAGATTTGGATCTCCATTATAAAATAATGAAATCTCTGACAGCATCACTACTATTTATTCAGACACTAATGTTTCATTTTAGAGCTTCAATTTATTCATAATCAAGCATACATAAGTATGCTATTTAACCCATTAATGTAATACTATGCAAATTATCACACAAGGCCAGTACGAACAATTTTTATCCACATCAAAATATTATATATATAATACAATATTTTTAATGAATATTTAGATGAAAATCTTGAATGTGTGGAGTAATTCACTTAAATCAACTTAATTAGAAAACACTTAATCTAGATCAACTGCTCCTCCCACAAGTCAAAGTAAAGTGACAGACTGACACATCCAACAGACGGATCCTCTTTTAAAGGCCACTATAAATCTAATATAGATGTCAAAGTATTGCAGATTACATTTATAGGTGTAAGAAATCAAAGTATAACAAACTTTTTCAGTTTTCTTATTGTATAATAAACCCACCACTGGTAGATTATATATTGTAATGCAATATTTAAATGAATGTTTAGGTGGAAATCTTTACTTTGACTCTTAACCTGGAGCACCTAGGTTAAGTATTTTCTAATTAAGTTGACTTAAATGGATTACTCCACACATTCAAGATTTCCATATATATATATATATATATATATATATATATATATATATATATATATATATATATATATATAGAGAGAGAGAGAGAGAGAGAGAGAGAGAGAGAGAGAGAGATAGAGAGGTAGAGAGAGATAGAGAAAGAGAGATAGAGAGAGAGAGAGAGAGAGAGATAGGGAGATGGAGATAGAGGGAGGGGGAGAGAGACAGATAGATAAATAGACATGAGTTATAGATTTTTGCATGGATAAATAGATCTTTGAATAGATATTTAGACAGATAGATAAAAAGAAAAATAGAGAATTCTTTGTAAAGAGCTCTTAATTGCTTATTTATTTATACCCTAAATTAGACATAACATCATCATTGACAAACATTATCAATCCACTGCATTATGAAAGTCTTTCCAAGTTCAATCCATATTCTCAGATCTTTAACTTCTCTTCTCCACATCACCCTTGCACCCTTTTTTATTTTATCCATCCATCTCACATGTGGTCTCTTTCTCTGGGTCATTTACAATCTCTTGAAATCCAGTTTAAGCTTTCAATTGTCCATCTGTTATCATCTCTTCTAGCAATATGTCCAGCCTAACTCCACTTCAGTCTTTTAATTTTTTCAATGAGGTCAGTAACACCTGTTTTTTCGTTTGCCCATATATTGTGTTTTTGATCTCTTCTTGTTATTCCTAACATGCATCTCTCCATACTTTTTTCAGTGATCTGAAGTCTCTGTATTGCTCTTCTATTTATTAAGTATCCAAGTCTCAGATCCGTAAGTAAGAACTGGCAAAACATATTTATTTAAAATCTTCCTTTTCAAAAAAGTCATATAAGTTATAGCATAATGTAGTTAAAACATAAATTTTTCTTTATTTATCATTTTTAAAAATCCTTATTTGGAAAATGCTTAGATTACTTTATTAAATATTCTAAATTTAAACAAATTGTAAAAATACATGAATTTTTAAAATAAAACATGGGAAAATAAATAAATTTATTGCTCAAAATTTTTAAATATTTTTCATGTCATCAAAATTTATCCTATTAATTTTAATTACTATGTAACACATAAATGTTTTTAGTCATCTGAACTATTAATAAAATACAAAGAAACCTGTAGAGATTTCATTCAGGATATAGAATCATTTTGAGCTTCAGTAAGTCCTTTCATTCTACCATGGTAGCCATACATTTAATAGTCATTAACTATGTAGTTCATATTTTATATGTCTACATCTTCATAAGTCAATGATTTTTAGATTTATTAAATAGATAGGTGCAATAATCATAGATTATCTGAAATCTGTTGATAAGATTCTATTAATGTTTAAGAGTTTAAACCAGCTTCCTTTATCATAGGATCTAAAAAAAATTATCTGGAACATCATAAGAAATCTATTTTTAAGCCATAATTCTTCAGCTGTACATTCTTGAAACATTCATAAGGAGAATATTGATTTGAGATGAATCTTTGATGATAAAACTATATCTTAGACCATTATCACGATCAATATTCTTAACAGCTTTTTACACATTTTCTTGAGACAACTTCTCATCTGATTTCTGATAAAAATGTGTGAAAGAACAGAAAGCTATTGCAAATGAGGAGTCATGAGCTTACAGTAATATTCCTCCAAGGTAAAATTTGAGTATGGGCAATTTTTTATAAAAGGTATAATTATAAACAGCCGATGTTAATTTTAAGAAAGCTATCTATTAAGTGCTTGCATCACAATACCAAATAGTGCCAGATAATTTTTAATGCAGATTATTTTTTAGAAATTATTTTAGATCTAACCTTAGATAAAGTGAAAAATAAGTTAGGCAACTGTATAAAGTAGCTTTAAATAGCATAAGCAGAGTTGCATTTCAATCTCTTGTTGTAAAAAATTATATTCAGTTGTTTGAATAAAAAATTGTGCATACTAATCTTTATTGGATTAAAAATAAAATTCTAATCTTGAAAAAAATTTCCAGTTGACATCTTTTCTATACTTGACCTTATAAAGAACATTATTTAATATGTGAAAAAAATTGTCTCCATGAAAAAACCAGACTTCATCTTGATGAAAATACCAAATTATAAGAATATTTGACAAATAATGTTAGCTATACCAGAATAACCAATCACATCAAATACAAATTGAGAAATTAAAAAAAATTACTACATTATTCTTCTTTTAAAAAATTAAAATTTTATTTGGAAATGAATTTTAATTGTTGTAAAGGATATATAAATATTTTATCACTCTTTAACTTTAGTAATTTAAATAACCACCTCCAGGAATATAAATCTATTTGGAATATATTAAATTATCAAAGAACATTTTTCTTTCATTGTCTGGTATAGAGATCTAATAGAGTGAAAGTAATATGATGTTGATTAAAATTTCAATGTTTTTTTTAAAAGAATAATTTACTAATAACAAGATTATTGGACAGCAGTTGCAATGAGTATAAAAGATTATTGTATACAATCAGGTGTTGGATATTGTACTCAATTAACTGACTTCAGACAACAATAATTAATAATAAATGATCAATAAACAAATCTTGATCACATAAACCAGTAGCTGCTTTTACTGTGTTTGTTTATCACACTTTTATCAATCACTTAGGTTGACTCAGGCCTATTGGTCACGAGAATCTCTAGCTATTAGTCATATTTCTGTAGAAACTGTGACCCAAGATTATTTGCATGAACAATCAGATTTTTAATTTTAACAACACTCACCAATAATTGTGACTTGAGTAGTTTTTTCAGTTTTTAATGCATAAAATCTTATCTTTGAAAAAGCAACAACAGAAACATTAATAGATTAGTTCTTAGATATAATCAATAATGAATCAATTTGGAAGTAAGTTTAAAAGAGAAATTTTGACTTGTCAAATATTATATGCTTAAATATCCCTATTTAGGGTTTTCTTGTGTACATGGAAATGAATGGGAATTAGCAATCATAATTCAAATGTAGTTTGTGTTGCATATTTCTGACATGCATTTGTATATATAATTTATATCAGAATGCATGGTTTATAATTATATATTACAATTGTTTACATAAATTAATTAGCTTAATGGAATTTAATTTCTGGTTTGCTGTTAATGTATTATTATATATCTATATTCAATAATGTAATTATTATTTTTTACTCACTTGATACTAGATTTATACATTTCTACTTTTCATAATTCCATATACAGTAATTCAGGGGTCCCCAACCTATTTGCACTTAAGAGCACATTCTATAATACCGGACAGGTGGCAGGCATCATTTATTTTTTCAACCAGATGGCAGGCACCATTTATTTTTTTAATGTATAGTTGGATATTGTTAATAATACACATAATGTACAAAAAAATATTTATTTCAAAAATAAAATTTTAATATATAATTAACGTTTATATTTTTACGCTGTAAAAGTTTAGTATGCCCTACAATTTGATTACAATATAATACAATAATTTATAAGAAATTTTAAAAATTAAATTTATTTGTATCAGATAAATAATTTTTTATCATGTTCAGATAGCTGCGGGCACATATAAAATGGTCTGTGGCGCCATGATACCCGCGGGCATAGGGCTGGGGACCCCTGCAGTAATTATTTAATTATAGCAGAGAGTTAGTAAAAATTTCTCTCTCTCTCTTCAATACTATCATTTGCTTTTTAATTTAATTATTAAATGTTACCATGTGGATATATAGAGGGAATTGATATTTATTTCCAGTCACTTGTTGAGATTCTTATTCCAGGATGAAATAGAAATATAGATAAGTAGATACTTTTAATAATTTACAATCTTCTGTGATTTGATAACCAATATTACACCCAAAGATACATTTATAACAATCAGAAGATTTTCATACACTTTAAAATGTAAAATAACTTTATAAGATTTCTCTACATATTTTTTTTAGATAATTTTCAGTGATGATATAAATAGGGAAAGCATCAATTAAAAACTTGCACTGAAAATTGATGTCATGTAAGGGTTAGAGTTAGGTGTGTAGATAATAATATTTGTCTGACTTATCTTGTCTGAACAAAAAGAAGATGGACAAATATTATTGCTACATGGCATGATTTCATTTGCAATGCCACTTTTTAATTGGTATTTTAACTGATTACATCATAGCAGAAACTTATCTAAAAAATCACAAAAACAAATCCCATTATTAATAGTTACAACTTAATGACCCTTAAAATCTTTCAATTATAATATATAATTCATTAAGGAGTTTTATTTACTTGTGCCAATATTCCAATTTTAATATATATAAATTTGATATAAATTAATATATATATATATGTGCTCTGCGCATAGGTAATGAAGCTATTAATAAATTGTCATGAAATTATCAAAATTTTACCGCCAAGCGCTTTCGGGACAGTCTACAGTCCCATATTCATGGCAAGTTATTCTGTTAATAACTGTAAAACTATGCAAATTTTATGCAAACTTATGTGCAGATGTTACGTGGACCATTTACAAGATAGGGAATAGCAGGCCTCTCTTCTGTTGATTGCCAATGGGTCAGTCGCAATGAAGTAAGCTTCCCTAACTTTATGTTTGGTGTCATTTGTTTCAGAGCAAACGACACTGGCTGTGGTAGGTAGAAAAGCATGGTCCACGTAACATCTACACATAAGTTTGCATAAAATTTCCATAGTTTTACAGTTATTAACAGAATAACTCGCCATGAATATGGGACTGTAGACAGTCCGAAAGCGCTTGGCAGTAAAATTTTGATAATTTCATGACAATTTATTAATAGCTTCATTACCTGTGTGCAGAGCACATACATATATTAATTTATTTAAGCGTTAATGAAGTAAAATCTTAACTATAAATTTGATATAAATATCTGTATTACCTTCCTTATATTAAGCTAGGGCATAAATTAAAAGTAATTCTTCTTTTGGTTTAAAAGATAATTCAGACAAATATTAGTACTAGCTAGCATGATTTTAATTTTCAATGCCAATCATTAAAGTGATAATTTGCCTAGTTACCTCATAGCAAATTTTATTTAAAAATTATATAGAGAAATTCCATTAAAATTATTAATTATAGATATAATAAATGGACTGATAAACTTTCAAACACTAGCTCCATAAGATTAGATTTGCCTTCTGTAAATGTAAAATGAATCAATATCAAATCTGAGAAATTATATTAATCAGGAAAATTATCCAATCATACTTATGTCATCATAGTCTTATTCAATATGGCTAATAATTTGATTTCAGAAGAGTAGTTGATTTCTATTAATTTAATACCCTTGCAAATAAATAATCAAACATCTAATTTGTTAATACTATTTAACATTAAAACAGTAGCAAATTCTCTGTCTAGTAAAGTAATGCCACCCAGTGTAATTTATAGTAATCAGTCAATGCTAGAAGGTTAGTGCATAAAACTAGTGTCTACTCATTCAATATCACCAAACTAGTTTCTACATTGTGGATTTCATCAGTGGAATTATGGATCTGAGAGCATACAGCAGCCACCTTTTACCTATTTATGTTAATTATATTGCATTGGGTGGCACAACTAAATGGAAAGTTTAACAGCCTGTATAAGCATAGAAAATGGTGATCATGTGATGTTTTACTGGCTTTATACCAATCCTGCCCATAGAATGATGGTGACTGTGGTTATAAAAAAAAACAAAAACATACCAAACCATAGAGATACTCAATTGGGTTCAGATTTGTATGATTATTCAAGTGAATTAGCTTAAATTGAAAACATTAGTGTTTTCATCTTGATCTGACAACTTTATGGTTAACTAAATAGATAAAAGGGACTACTGGAGGATTGCATTAGATCCTAACATCTGAGTGACATATTCTCAGATCCACATCTTATCACTGATGAAAGCCACAAACTAAAAATAGTATGTAGATATTGAATCAGTAGGTACAAGATAAGGATTTTATGCATAGATGTTTTAGCATTCATTGATTGCTAGGGCTTATAGTAACTGACACTACTATATGGAGAGTTTGCTATTATTTTCACAGCTTGTATAGCATAAGAAATAGTGATCATGTGATGTTTTAATAATTTTGTACTAATTAATGTTGTTTTAACTATTGCACAATAACTGAATTAATCAATTTCCAAAAATTAGTTTTTTGAAAATGTAAAATGAATTAATTTACATTTGCTTTATAGTTCTTATAAAGACAATTAATTTGACAAATGATACCATCAAATGTTTATTAAATGAGTGATGAAATAATTGTCAGTATTATATTAATTAATATAATAAAATATAATTATATTCCAAATAACAGTAAATAACAAAATGAATTTTATTCCAAACTATAATCAATAATAGTATTTTCAATTATATTTTTAATCATTTTCAACTAAACTGACTTAAATGATTATGAATATAACTGAAAATATTATTGCTGATTAAAGGTTATATTGGAATTTTTTTTATTTATTGTTATTTGGAATACAATTACATTTTATTACAATATTTTTAATTTTTGTTAGAGGACATTTATTATATTATTGTGTTACACACACATATATATATATGTGTGTGTGTGTTTGAAAGGAAGGTTTTTAACAAATGTGTTTTACCAGTTCTTACTTATGGATCTGATACTTGGACACTTAATAGAAGAGCAATATAGTGACTTCAGACCACTCAAAGTAGTATGGAGAGATCTATGTTGGGAGTAACAAGAAGAGATCAAAAACGCAATGTATGGGTAAGAGAACAAACAGGTGTTACTGACCTCATTGAAAAAATTAAAAGATTGAAGTGGAGTTGAGCTGGACATATTGCTAGAAGAGATGATAATAGATGGACAATTCAAAAAAATTGTAAAAGACCCAGAAAGAGACCATATGTGAGATGGATGGATGAAATAAGAAAGTGTACAGGGGGGGTGGAAAAGAGAAGCTAAAGATCAGAGAAGATGGATTAAACTTGGAGAGACCTTCATTCTGCAGTGGATTGATAATGGTTGATAATGATGATGATGATATATCCAAGTGATAAATTACATAACCTATATAGCTTATAATTACCAATATGTAGTAAAGAGCAAATATTTTAAACAAGCTTAATTTATTATCATTATTTTATTTATTTATTTTTTTATGATAAATGCTATAAGAGAAAAGCATTCAAAAAAAAAAAGAGAAAAAGCATTCAAATCTCTCCAGACTTATTTTGAGCTATGGCTCTCTTCAGTGAGGAGCTAGGACATCAGATTCAAAAATACCAACTCTAACCAAGCATTTATCTAATACTTAACTATTAAGAAAAAGATCAAACTTTCAGACATCTAACTAAAGTAGCTATATGGGCCTGAATTAAATTCAGATACTTCATATAGTTAAGTATTAGATAAATGCTTGTTTGGAGTTGGTATTTTTGAATCGGATGACCTAGCACCTCACTGAAGAGAGCCAGAGCTCGAAAACATTCTGGGGATATGAACAATCATAGATAAAGATTTGAATGCTTTCTCTTATAGCATTTATCATAAAAAAAATAAATAAATAAAATTATGATAATAAAATAAGCTTGTTTAAAATATTTATTTTTTATTACACATTGGTAATTACAAGCTATATAGGTCATATGATTTATCACTTGGATGTATTACTATTATAATTTTGGCTATTAAAGCTTTGGCAATATGAAATTTCTAAGGCTATTAATATATGGAATATCTAAATTTAGTTTAGGCCCATATAGCTATTCTAGTTGGAGAGCTGACTTTGAAGACATTAAATGTCTGAAAGTTTCCAATCTTTTTCTTAATAGTTAAGTATTAGATAAATACTTTGTTAGAGTTGGTATTTTTGAATCTGATGTCCTAGCTCCTCACTGAAGAGTCATAGCTCAAAACCGGTCTGGTGATAGGGACAAGTAAAGATGTGAATACTTTTTCTTATATCATTTATCATAAAAAAAATAATGATAATAAAATAAGCTTGTTTAAAATATTTTCTCTTTATTAGATATATATTGTAGTGGGATGAAATGAGGGATTGATGGGAATGATGCAAATCAGCATCCTCAAATGCTGCTTTACTAAGCATAAAACATTAGCAAAGGATCAGCATTAGAATTACAAGTAAGTGATTAAACATATATCACCAACAATAAATTAATCAACAATAAACCTTTATGGTTGGATTTAAAGGTAATATAATAGAAAATCAAAAATTAATATTTCATCTGCTTACACATATTTACGTGCTAAAATAGCAACAATAATAACAATATTAAAAAATTACATTTATCATTATGATCAAATGCTAATGATCAATAATGCTTTAGGCCATCTTATATCATAAGTATACTTTCCATTAATAAAATAGTAATCATCATAAAATTTATGAGCTGAATGGATTTTAAAGATAACTTTCATTATCTTAGCCATCTAAATATTTATTAAGAAATATAGATGTTCAAACATATATCCCATATATACCTTTATGCCCAAACTAGCTTTAAGATTACAAATATCCTAGAGATTGTGAACAAGAGAAATTACACATGCTAAATCTATTCTGCGATTAAACAATTTTACTGGAATAACTTAAAAATGAAGATTAATAAATTTATTAATTAAGAAAATAATTTAAAATATGAAATTAAAGGTTTGACAAATATTCTAATATAAATTCATCATTCTAAATTTGACTATATAAAAATATCAAATCTATTTTTATAAACAGACTAACTGAATAAAATTTACAAAAATATATAAATAGTTTAAATAATGCATTCATGTAAATAGACAATTATACATGGTAATCAAAATATTTTAATAGACACTCAGCTAAGATTATTCTATCATAAATATACCTATTAAATGGATTTAGATATATGTTTACATTTATAATTATAAACACACATTGCAATAATTTTACTTCATTTGTTAATAATAAATTTCTTAAATCTATCATCATTTTTAACATTATTGATCCACTGCAAAATGAAAGTCCCTCAAAGTTCAATCCATCTTCTCTCATCTCTAGCCTCTTTTCACATCATTCCAGAAAAACTTCTTTATTTCATCAATCCACATTACACAGGGTGTTTTTCTAGTTCTTTTACAATCTCTTGGAAGCCAGTGTAAGATTTTAATTGTCCATCTATTATCATCTCTTCTAGCAATATGTTTAGCCCAACTCCAAATCAAACTCTTAATTATTTCAACGTCCGTTATTGTTTGTTCTCTCATGTGCATATTTCATTTTCACTCTCTTTTTATAACTCCTAATATGCATCTCTTCATACTTCTTTGAATGACCTGAAGTATAGTGCTCTTTTGTTAAGTGTCCACAAGTCTCAGATTCATAACTAACTACTGGTAAAATCCAATTATTAAAAAACTTTTTCAAATACATAGGCATATTTTCTTTTAATATCAAATTATTTCTACCAAAAGCACTCAAACCAAGTTTAATTCTAAGATTAATTTCATCCATTGTGTTTCCATCTGTAGTAATAATCTGACAAAAGCATTTGCAGTTATTAACTTCAACATTATCAATCATTGAGAAAAATCCCTTGTGCATTACTTGCAAAAACAACAACATCATCTGCAAAATCTAAATGACTTAAATAATGTTCATTTAGTTTTACTCTGTTTCCCATTTTAATCCACAAAATACTTTTTGCAAAAGTGCTGTAAAAAGTTTTGATTAATTCTATAGGCCAATATTACTCCATTTTATCAAAATATAATTAAATGCTAATATACATATAAATGAGTCTACACATGTGTGTATCTAATATAAAATATTTCAGTTGTCAATTGCAATATCCAGTACTAGTCAGATATATACATGGTCGAGGTTCGAGTGAAATTTATCGCACTCAACAGCGACAAGTAATTATATAATAAAACACACGAACATGGTAGTGGAGTTAATAGGTTTATATACATAAATACATATACAAGGATCAATATATAATACAATTATTACAAAGATAAACTGACTAATACATTATTATTCAACTCTAGTCTTACAGG
The DNA here is from genome assembly GCA_028023455.1 of Epiperipatus broadwayi. Taxonomy (NCBI): domain Eukaryota; kingdom Metazoa; phylum Onychophora; class Udeonychophora; order Euonychophora; family Peripatidae; genus Epiperipatus; species Epiperipatus broadwayi. Next base: position 3,160,506 of record JAQFVV010006273.1, read on the forward strand.
CCCGCAGGCTTACAATAAACAATATTAAAGTCTATACGACCTGTAATTGTCCCTAGGTCTACCTTAGTATGTTCGGAGGTAGATCTCTCCGCGAGACAAGCTGAAAGGAAGTTGTGTCCGTGCACTCAGGAAAACGCATCCATCCCTCAACTTCACCTAGCTAGTCTAACTTTGTTTGTTCCCACTGTCCTGGATATAACACTCTCTATTTCCATTGGTCATCCCAAGACACAAGGTACAAAGTGGTCAGTTTGGTTATCTCTGACCAACCTTAATCGTTACAGTGATGCTTTTAGCATACACGCACATATTTGAATATTTGTAATAGTTATATTATTATTGTGTGTATCTGTTAATAAGCATACACACACATACTTGTATTCATTTGTAATAGTTACATTATTATTGTGTGTATCTGTTAATACACACACATACATGGAGTTAATAGAGTTATTATTATTGCGTGTATATGTGAATACACACACACATAGCACGCCTCCCCCAAGTTCAGCGACGTACTTTTTAAAAAAAAAAAGATTTTTTTTTTTCATTTCTTCTTCTCTGAACTTAACACATAATCATGGAGGCGGAGGGAAATTTTTGTTCTCCTCTTTGTGGGTGGGGGTGATTTAATTTCACCATCTGTGATTATTTCAATTTCTTCACTATTTTGACTTTCTTTGTCAGCAGTAATGATTTGTTTCACTTTTAGTTTCATAGTGAGTATCATTTTCTTTGTCATTACTTTTAAACAATTGCAGAGCACGATCTGTTATTGCATTCTTGTGCAATTGATTAATGTGCTTACACAATTGTTTGCCGTCTGCCATATGGACAGCAACCACTTGTTTACTTAAATGGCGTACCACGTATGCCTGAGACCATGATTTATTTAAATTATTTTTCACCCAGACTTGTTCATCAGGTGAAAATTTGTTGTTTGTTGTAATTGGCATTTGATGCTCTTTTGATGGCATTATTGCTGAGAGCTTTGTACGTAATTTCCGGCCTAAGTATTTTTCTGCAAGTGATCTGCCCGTTTTAGCTGTGGGTGTGGAATGCTGATATAGCATCACCATGAAAACTGCCTCTTGGAGTCTTCCTTTTCCCAATTTATTCATGGATGACTTTAAGCTTTGTACCGCTTTCTTGGCCAGTCCATTTGATTGGGGGTGATAGGGGGGTAAGGATGTGTTTAATCCCCCATTCCTGCATAAATTCGGCAAATTTTTCAGATGTGAAACCGGTTCCATTATTGGATATGAGGGTTTCTGGTAGCCCGTGGTATGAAAAAATTTCCATGAGCTTGTCCAGCATCTCATCCAAACTTGTGTTTTTCACTGGTTTATATTCTGACCATCCTGAGTAGGCATCGACCACTACCAGAAATAATTGTCCGTGGATTGGAGCACAGTGGTCAATGTGAATTCTCTGCCAAGGTTTCTCTGCTTCTTTCCATGCTTCATATTTCACTGGGGGTGCTTTTGCACATGACTGACAGCTAGAACATTTGTTTATGAATGTTTCTATATCAGTGCTGATTCTTGGCCACCATACATAAACTATGAGCTAATGCTTTTGCCCTGACAATGCCTGGATGACCTTCATGTAATAAATTTAGTATGTGTGATTTACCTATTTTTGGTATTAGGACCTGATCACCTTTAAGAATACAACCTTTACATATTGATAATTTTTCGCGAGCTTTCCATAGCTCTACGTGCAAAAACAGAGGACGCTGTGCTGGCCAGCCTCCTATTTTTTTCCATCAGCCATTTGTAGCCAGTGTCTTCATTAGTCCATGCTGCTACTTTTCAGCTATTAAGAGTCTGGCTTTGAAGTGCATCAATGTAATTGATTTTTATTTCACTTGTTGTATTCTCTGAGTTGTCAGGCATTCGAGATAGCACGTCGGCGTGACCAATATTCTTTCCCTTTCTATATTCCAGACTGTAATCATACCCAGCGAGTATGTTAATCCATCTCAACATGCATGGGCTGAGGTGTTCTGGAATTTGTTTGATGCCTAAAATTTCCAGAAGTTGTTTGTGGTCTGTCATAATTTTGAAATAACGACCGTATAGATACTGGTGGAATTTACGAATTCCAAATACTATAGCTAGCGTTTTTCTGAAGGTTTGTGATGATGGTGTTCTAGCTGTATTTTTATATTGGACTATTTACGTCATCTAATATGTGTGTTGAATGTCTTTAGAAAAGTTTAATTTTTAGTTAAATATTCCAAATGCATTCAACTGTTAGTAATATCACAGCAAACAGGTTAGTATATGCACCAACTGTTAGTAATATCACAGCAAACAAATGTTAATAATATCACAGCAAACAGGTTAGTATATGCACTAACTGTTCTGTTTACTAACCTGTTTGCTGTGATATTACTAACAGTTAGTGCATATACTAACCTGTTTGCTGTGATATATTAACATTTGTTTGCTGTGATATTACTAACAGTTGGTGCATATACTAACCTGTTTGCTGTGATATTACTAACAGTTGAATGCATTTGGAATATTTAACTAAAAATTAAACTTTTCTAAAGACATTCAACACACATATTAGATGATGGAAATAGTCCAATATAAAAATACAACTATAGCTAGCACTTCCTTGTCCAGCTGACTATAATTTTTTTCAGCTTTGGACAAAGTGCGTGACGCGTATGTTATGGGACATTCCCCAGATTGAGCTGGGTGACATATTACTGCCCCCACTCCATATTCTGATGCATCAGTCGTTAGTGTTATCTCAAGATCACTATTATAGTGCACCAGCAATTTGTTTGATACAAGTAAAGCTTTGGTATTTTGAAAAGCCCTTTCTTGTGTTGCATCCCATTTCCATTTCTGATTCTTTTTCAGTAGCTCGTATAATGGTTTGGCTATGTGAGCTTTGCCCTCTAGGAAGTTCTCAAAATAGTTTACCAAACCCAAAAAAGCCTGCAATTGTTTTACGTTACTATGTTTTCTAGCTTCTGACACTGCTTTGACCTTTTTGGGAGATGGCCTTGTCCCAGAGCTAGAGACTATGTGCCCTAAAAACTTTAATTCAGTGGCCTTCCATATACATTTTTCAGTGTTTAATTTCACTCCAAACTCTTCTAGCCTTTGACAGACAGTAGTTAGACGACTATGCAATTCATTTTCTGATCTTGCCGTAATTAATATGTCATCAAAATAAGGAATAACGCCCTCGCATCCTGTAAGCAGAGTTTCAATTTTTGCTTGGAATATACTGGGAGCAGACGCTATGCAAATGGGAGGCATTTGCATTTGAATAGACCCACACGAGTAGTCAGTGTTAGAATTTCGGCAGCCTTATTTGTTACTGGAATTTGATGGAAGGCCACATCTAAATCTAATTTAGCAAAATATTTTGATTTTTGCAGTGATGCTAATATTTCTCTGGAGTTTGGAATGGGGTAGGCATGTTTATTTAGAGATTTGTTGACAGTTATGCGATAATTGCCACACAAGCATATCTGTCCATTAGGTTTGGTGATAACGACCAGCAGAGTCACCCACTCTGTCTCTTCTGTTGGTTCTAGAATGCCGTTCTTCACTAACTCATTTATCTCTTTCGCTACTTTTTCTTTCTGTGTGAAGGGAACCTTCCGAGGTCTGCAAATTATTGGCACGGCCTCTGGTGACATTTCCAGTGACACAGGTTTAGTTTTAATGGTTCCTGGTTTGCCATTAAAAAGTTTAGGGAAACGATCTCTTATGTCTTTTTCACTGTCAATTTTTTTGACCAATGAGATTTCAATTCCAAGCTCTGTAAACCAGTCATGACCAATGAGAGGGTTTATGGGGCATGTACAAAATATAGTGGCAAGATTGAAATGTTGCCTTTACTACTCGTAATTTGAGCTTGGACTACACCCTTAATTTTTATTTCTTTACCATTTACATCCAATGCTCTAAGCTTAGTATTGCTAAGCCTAGGGGGCCCTCTTATTTGCACCCTGATCGAATTCCAGTCGGCTACAGATATTAAAGAAATGTCGCTACCGCTGTCTATTTCCATCGACAGGGGTTTTCCGTAAACTTTCACAGTTGTAATAAATATCTGTGCTTGATTTATAACCGTGTTACTTATAACAATATTACATTTGGTATTATTTATACTTTGTATATTATTTCCTTTAACTTGGTCAACTGTTCTATTTTCACACATTCTCACCATGTGACCTATTTTTTTACAGTCCACATTGATCGTGTTTGAAATAGCAATCCTTAGCTATATGACCTAGTTTTCCGCAACAATAGCACTTTGTCCAACTTTTATTTGTCTGTGTAATAGTTTTGTTATCGGAAGACCCTTTATTGAGTTTTTCAACATCAAATATTCCTGTTTGATCGTTATCAATGCCTTTTTTCAAAGCAAATTCTTTTGCTTGCTCCACCACTATTTCGTGAGCAATACTGCGTTTGATAGCTTCACGATAGTTTATGTCTTTATCAGCCAGTAACTGCTGCCTTAAACTGTCACTATTCATTCCACATAGGAATTGGTCCAGTAGCACTTCTTCTAAATATGAATCATAACAGCAAATTTTTGCGAGTTCGCGTAGGGCTGAGTCATAATCCTGCATATTTTCATTTCTGCCTTGATGGCAATTTCGAAAATGAAGTCTGGCGATGTGCCTAGATGGGCAAGGATTAAAATAATTTGACAAACGATCTTTTAACTCATCGTAGGTTAATTTTTCAGGAGTGTTGGGTTCTGCTAATCTGTTAGCTATTTGTATGACCCCTTTTCCTGCAAAACATAATAATGTCACTGTTTTATATGCATCTTCCTCTACTCTGTTAATAAAACAGTAATTTTCAATCTGTTGAACGTACAGGGGCCACTCATTTGCCTCTCTGACGTCAAACTTGGATATTGTTGATTGCATTTTAAGCAATTTATATAACTAACTCGTTTAATACCGTAGGTTTGTTCGCTACTTCAATAATTCTGCCTGACTTATTTGGTTGTCAGCAGACTGCTAGGGTTCAAATTGAACTGTTACAACTGTGCCAGTGCAATATCCAGTACTAGTCAGATATATATATATATGGTCGAGGTTCGAGTGAGATTTATCGCACTCAACAGCGACAAGTAATTATATAATAAAACACATGAACATGGTAGTGGAGTTAATAGGTTTATATACATAAATACATATACAGGGATCAATATATAATACAATTATTACAAAGATAAACTGACTAATACATTATTATACAACTCTAGTCTTACAGGCCTGCAGGCTTACAATAAATAATATTAGTCTATATGACCGGTAATGGTCCCTAGGTCTATCTTAGTACGTTCGGAGGTAGACCTCTCCATGAGATGAGCTGAAAGTGAAGTAGTGTCTGTGCACTCAGGAAAATGCATCCATCCCTCAACTTCACCTAGCAAGTCTGACCTTGTTTGTTCCCGCCGTCCTGGATGTAACACTCTCTATTTCCATTGGTCATCCCAGGACACGAGGTAAAAAGTGGTCAGTTTGGTTATCTCTGACCAACCTTAATCGTTACAGTGATGCTTTTAGCATACACGCACATACTTGAATATCTGTAATAGTTATATTATTATTGCTTGTATCTGTTAATAAGCATACACACACATACTTGTATTCATTTGTAATAGTTACAGTATTATTGCGTGTATCTGTTAATACACACACATACATGGAGTTAATAGAGTTATTATTATTGCGTGTATATGTGAATACACACACACATAGCATCAATTTTAATTATCTTTACCTTATAAAATTATCATTACTTTTAAATTGTAAACAAACACTTTAAAATAAAGAAACATTAGTTCTTTAAAGGACCTCTTGAATGTTCTTTTATTTGTAACTTTTATACTCTAACATTAAAAAACTTTTTTCAAATTTATTTCCATAGTAATTGTTTTAATTTTAGTCAAATTTTATTTACTCTTAAATCAACATAGTAGTTGTTTGATAATGTTATTTTGGACAGTAAGCAAAAATAGGTTTTTATTAATATACAAAATAATAAGACGTTAATATATATATATATTAATCATCAGCCAATTTCTTGACTTTGTTTTATATGTGTATTCAAGAAATAGATCTCATGCATGGACAATATATATATATGACAGCCAGAAGTTTCTTTTATCTGTGTTTCCTTGCATATATGAAGTTGCCCATAAAAAAATTTCATATTGAGTCTTAGGAGTAGTAATCTGGATTTTTATTGTCATGACCAGACAGCACATATATAATAAATAATTGATGGATTGCAGAAAGGCAATGATCAACTTTTAACATAACTATGAAATTTTATAAAAAGTATCCTTTATTTTTTTGGGAGTTGACTCAGCCAATGTGGACAATGGCAATTGTCCTTCTACACACTCTACAATTGCATTATCTAAAATGAAATCACCATTTATAGTTCATGTAATAAGTATTTTTTATCTTGACAGATAATGTCCATTATCCTGTTTTAGCTTTTTTATTATTATTAAATTTTTTTAAGTAAAAAAAGGGCAAATTTTAAAATTAAGAACAATTTAAGTGCATTACCAAAAAAAAAAAAAAAAAAAACATTCTTTAGACAATTTTCTTTATTATATTAAATTTTAGATTTGTCAAAATCAGAATTAAAATAAAACATTTGTATTAAAATTGCCTTTTTTTATATTTCATTTTAAATAATTTACAGCATTTTAAGTTTCAAAAAATCATAACAGAATCTAGTCATGTTCCAATTCTATTTTTCCTTTCAAGTTTTAAATATATTTGTGCACCCTCACCAAACAGTATCATGAGACTAATTCATCTCAATATAAACTAAATTATATATTGTATAGAGTTCACTATTATATACAAGCTTCAATATCTACTTAAAAGTAAATGGCATGGAGACCGTTATCAAATTAGATATACATATATAATATACACACAAACTTAATTTACAAATGATATAATTTTAATCACTGCTTATTCACAACAATGGTTTTTCATAATGATTAATCATCAGAATTTTTCATCGTATCATTGACACCAAACCCTGATGAACTTTGTTAAGTTAGAAGTTATTAATTTCTTTTTACTTTGGACATAATTTTAAATATATCCAATACTGATCTTTATAAATAAAAATAAAATTTTTCTTTAATTATTTGTCTCTATTTCTAATCTATCTCAAAATTTATTACTTCCATTATTTATAATTATATGTTTGATATATTAATGGTAAAAGTGTATCAAGATACATATATGTATAATAGACAACATACTTATGGATATATTTATTATTATGATGGCATTCAATCATATTGACATTTTTCACTTTATATATATATATATATGTTAAAACGAAGATTTGCACGGGTTAAATATATAAAATACATATTTTGCGGGTTCATCCGTGTTAAAAACTTTTAATATCAATATACTGACGTTTCGACTTGGATGGCTTGTGTGACCAAGTCGAAACGTCAGTATATTGATATTAAAAGTTTTTAACACGGATGAATCCGCAAAATATGTATTTTATATATATATATTTCTTATTTAACTGAAAATAAAAGAATGAAAAACTATTCTAACATTCACTATTTGGAAATTGACAAGTCTTAGGACCACTGACTTTTTTTTACTGTTCTTCTATGAAACTTAGGTTTTATTCTGTAGTGGGCTATTTATAAAAAAAGGTGATTTACTTTTACAAGCACATTTATGATGACAATTCCATTTTTACCAATGCAAAAGCAACACTTTTCACTTTCTTACTCAAAATAATCCAAATAAATTAAAACTTTTAGAAATTTTTTTTTAGTGATTTGGGTGGCTACATGGTTTTATGATATCTATGTGTATCCATATATACATAGTTTTCAAGTTTATTCATGAGTGTGATTGATCATAGTTATTTTACAACACAGAGATTTTGGCTGGATCTCAGCCTGCCATTATTTGATTGGATAGGGCCAATCAGATAATAAATCATTTATTCATTTGTGTGGCTGTTTGTTATTATTACTATAATATTGACATTTTGGCTGGATTTCAACTTGACAATGATAAGTTGAGATCTTACTAAATTGTCTATAAAACGATTGTATAACAACCATTATTCCACTCTGATAAACTTAAAAATGTTACTCACATTTTTTGATACCAAACTAAAATCGATCTGAAATGTGATAATGTAACATCTAGCCTCACTATAGCTAGAATCATTATTAAATACTTTTTTTCAAAAAATAAACACTTAAATTGTATATCGAGAATATTTTCATAACATTGTAATCAAAAAAATAAAAAATAAAATTTTGCACTATATAAATACAATGCTACTTACCCCTGAACCAGCCTTCAACCAAATACTCAACCAAGATGTATTAAAAATAATAAGTCCACTGCTTGTTATAAATAACAGATATAGAAATAAATTGAGATAAAGGCCACCACTTTCTTTCATATAAGATAAAATAGTGCTAAGTTTTAGAGCTCCAGTCTGCATTTCTTCGTTCACAATTAACTGATCAGGGTTATTATTATCATCATCTATAATAAATATTTAAAAGTTAAAATGCACTTTCACTGCAGAGAATTTGGATGTGTGCATATATTGTAACCTTACAGCATCACTGTAAATTGATTACTATAATTTAAAAACTAAAAAATTTATTGCTTTTAATTTTTATACTTAAGGAAATATATTTATTACAATCTTGCATTGGTGGTCGAGAGGTCAGCGCGACTGCCTTGCACTTGCAGGCAGTTGCCCGGGTTGCGGGTTCGCGTCCCGGCTGATGCTATGACCCTTAAAAAAATATATATATTTATTACTGCCATTGGTTATATAGCATAAAATATAATCATTATCATGTTTAATATTCTTTCATACTAACGTTTAAGAAAAAATATATTTTTATAAAGCATTTAAGAAAGGTTTTCCAAGCAGAGTTTATTATTGACGCTTGTATAAAATATTTATGCCATATATACTTTTTCATCGTTTTGTTAAGGAACAAAGATATCAACACAATATAAAAACATAAACCTGTTCACCCACATAAACCAACTAGAATTTCATACAGAAATAAAAAAAAATAGAATTATAAATTTAACATTACCACCACTAAAATATTTTGAGTAAAGCAATTATATTTAGACTACATTTTTATCTATGTGCAGAATAAACAGTTTTTACATTTTTATATTTTGAGTGCATGTGTGGAAGCTCATGAATTTACATTTTTATTTAGCAGATTGATTTAGTTGCTAAAATATTTATTAAACAATAAATTATTTATTAATAGATCAATTTAAAATTAATTTTAAAAAATGTGAGAGAACTTTATAGTTTTGTGATTGATTTATTTTGAATATTTATTTGTAAAATTATTTTAAAACCCAGAAATAGAAGTTAAAGATTAAATTTTTTTTTCATTTTTGAATGGTGTTTCTAAATTTTACCACGCTGGTTCAAAAATCTTAGAATCTAGCATTTTGCCTGGTAATAACCATCATAACTCTTCCAATATGTCATGGACAAATGAAGAAACCCTAACGCATGATGGAGAATATTTTGAAATCCAGACATTATGTGATAACTGGTATAAAAATTAGTTTGGAAAATCCAGACAGCCTTCACAAATTTTTATTGCATTCAGGACCTAACAAGTTTAAATTTTTAAATATCCATTTTGTTTGCTATCTACATAAAGATCATCTAGATTTACTAGACTAGGCATTTGCGTTTTCTGGTTAAAAATGACTTCCCATTGTACTAGAAAATGATGAACAATGACAAATAAATCAGAAGGCATCATTAATTAATATATTAAATCTTTATTTCATAAAATACAGCCCACTGTTTGTGAAAAAATTGATAAATTGCCTTATGGAATGCTCTCTCTCCCTATTTCAACAATAAATCACTAATTTCTTCCATTGAAAGTGATGGTAAAAAGTTGATAGATTTGGAAAATTATATTTATTAACTTCAAATAAGTATCTGATGTTTATTTTCAAATTATTATAAAAACAATTATTTTCTTCACTATAAAAAAGGATGCATATTTGTCCAATCTTGTGAATTACCTCATCTTCAGTTATGTAAGGAAAAACATTAAACAATAATTTTTTCAACTCAAATATCCCTCAGTAATCTTGTCACTTAGAAAAGTGAACTTTGATTTAAAAAATAATAAAAATCTCTTTGTTGATGAACCTATTTGCTTTATAAGAGATATGATCAGAACTATTAGCAACATGGATTAAATATCTATAAATGAATAGATTAATTCTACATCTCAAATTAAAGAAGTAATAAATGTTAATTTTTTGGATAAAATTATAACATCTGTTCAAATGAATTAAACTGTTGTGTGTAACAAACTATGAATTTGTATCCAGTGCATAATAAAATTTATTATAGATTATCAATTCTGAAACTAAATATTTAAATGCCACTTCTGAATTGTGGATTATCAAAGCAAATATTAAATATGATAAACATCCAAATGATAAGTAATCTTAAAATGGATTAATGTGTTGAATGTAACTTACCTTCAATCAGCTAGCATGATAAATGGAATTTATTAAACTTTATGCTATTTCCAGAAAGGAGTATATTACAAAAATCAAATTAATTGTGCAATAAACTGATGGATTATTTAATGCACCTTCTCATAATTGCTTCTTTATAAGTTAGTTAATATTATAATTATTAATACAATAGTTTTCTATGATATTACTATGCCCAGGTAATATTTCCATTTAATATTATAATAGTTGAAACTGATTAAGATCAAAAACTGATTTACCTTAGGTTTAGGTTGGATGAATCTAAATAACTATTAAGCTTATATTAATCTCAATGTTACCTGTAGTTACCATCCTTATTTAAATAAGATGCGTAAGGAATATTTTATGTATTACTTTTATATGTTAGTATTAATTTTTCAGTTATATAGTATGTAACAAGGTATCTGAATAATATAGTTATATTTTGTTAGTGGAATAGCACCACTCTTAATGTTTAAGACTGAAATGAATTCAGTAAAGGATCCTGAGTTAAAATGAATAAGCTCAATGTGAAAAATATTATTTAGGTATGCTTAGCAAAAATTGCACTTCCTTCTCTTAAAAAAGTGAAACAACATTATTGGGTTGATTAATAATTGATTAATTAGTGAAACAAACTAATTAAGGATCACATAGATCACTTATCATTGATTGTTATGATGATGATTATCCTCCAGTATTTGAATTGAAGATTATTTTTTGAAATAAACAACCTCTTCCTATCTAATGTTAATGGCCTTGCAATACTATTTCATAATATACTTTTCATATCCCAAGTTTAAATTAGATTTAGAAAACAAATAGTAATATTTATTAGATGTAATTTTCTTATTGTTATTCGTTTTTGTCATTTATTTTATATTGTGTAATAAAGTAATTATTAATTTTTAATATTTCTCTTTTTCATTATTAAAAAAATATTGCCACAGTATACTCACAATATAAAAGATCATATATGACATGAAATCTAGTTGGATTAAATACATCTTAATTATATTAATGCTATCTGAAATATAAAAGTGTTGGATAAGATGATGAACATAAAATCCCTTTTACATTGTCATATACTACAATGCACAAACACACTTTATATCCATGCATTTATTTTCTTATTTTATAAAACTGTGAGATAAATCATTAATCAACTTTGTATTTAAAATTATTAGCCTTAGTTATAAAACAAATTGAGTTACTCTTAATTAGTTTTTATTATAAAAAACAATATGATCATAAAGATTTATGTTAATAAAATAGAATACTGAGAGTACAACTATTATTGAATAACCCTGAGTAATTTATTTATTTTATTGAATGTGAATCTATTATCAAAGCACTGAATAGTTTTAACTTATGTGGAAATATAAAACGTGTAAGTATAGTGAATTGCAAGTCAAGTGAGAGAGAGTCACACTTCTTTTGCATTATCGATGGTACCATGTCTCAACCGAGATCACAACTGGATTTTACTTATGGTTTATATATATATATATAGAGAAGCCTATATTTATATATACTATACTTTTTTAAGCAAAATAAGAAATTTATTAAATTTACTTCAATTATATTTTGGACTTGTTCCATCACCTACTTTAAATTGTTAAAGTTTTTTTTAGAAAAATTCAAACTTTATTTAAACTTTTCAAATACATTCAGAACTATTAATAAGATAGCACACAGATTAATATATAACATATATGACTTTTAATAATAACACACATATCAATATATAATACATTTTGAGAAGTGATGTTTTTTTTCTCTCCTTCAGATATTACTGGCCTGTCGAGTGACAGTACTCACATGAGAATCAAATCAATGACTTTTAGTTCTGTTAATCCTGAATTTAAGATGATAATCTAATCAATTAGATTATTTTGTCAAAGGCAATAAGCAGTAGACAATTTAAGTACTTACCTTTGAAGATATTTTCTTAATGGCAAAATTATTACCAGATCAATGTATTTGGCAAGTTTCAAAAACGTTTAACAACTAAACAAAAAATTAGACGATGGAAAAAGTATAAAGTATAACTACAAGTAAATTGCCATCATCATATCATATATTTTGTTTATTTTTTATATATCTTCTTATCTAAATAAGATTTTAATTTATTTATGAGTGTTTGTCTAAGTAGGCTTACTGTACTGGTAAGTATTAAACTAGCACTTTGTATTTGTTTATATATATAATAAAACTTATATTTTCATACACATGTGCCATAAAAAAAATTCTAATTGCGAAAAGACTTAAGATGTTTTTCAACTAACTGAATGTAAAACAAAGATACAATTCCACTCAACCCTTCATTGCTCAGAAATTGGAAAGCCTGAAAAATATTGTTATTTTCGGCACTGTCTCTTGGAGGGGAAAAGATAGCTGTTGAAAGATATTAAATTTCCAGCAGTGGATTGATTATTGGCCATCCTTTTTTTTTTAATTCTGTAACTGAGACAGTGTGTATTCTTCAAGATTAATCAATTGTTATCATTTCAGATAACAGTCAAAAATAAAAATAACTATTCTTCAAGATTAATCAATTGTTATCATTTCAGATAACAGTCAAAAATAAAAATAACTATTCTAGATGTTTTCGAAATAAAAAATATTTCCTATGTTTGTTCATGTTATATTGTTTTAAGTACTGCAGTCCATGATTTCTCTAGTAGAGATATATTTTTAAGTTAGTGAGTAGTTTTTAAATATTATTAATTTCTGAAATATTAACATGAAATTTGGTCAAACAAAAATACAAGCAGCAATAATAAAGTTAAATATTATTAAGAAACTACCTTTTCTGTGTTTTCATTTTACCAAATAATACATTGGCTCAGAAAAGAAAAAAATTAGTAACAATTAAAACATGAAATTTATAAAATTAATGTATTTATTTTTAATTAAAAAAATCATAAATGCAAAAACTAATAATAATTATTTACTTTTGCAAATTTGTTTTTCAATTGCTAATATATTATGTATAAATATTAACAAATGTACAAAAGATTGTTTAGATTTTATAGAGAGCAGATTATAAAACTAAATGCTTAACTAATCTATAATTATTTCAAGAATAACAGTTTATGAGAAAAGTTAATGACAATAAAAGGTTATGTTTTGAGAGCACTTTAGACTGCCAAACTTAGTTCATGTGTTCCTAGGTAAGAATATGACAGAACATAAGTTGAACCATACTTTGTTATTTTTTTGAGTACATTGTACTTCTTATTGTCATATATCATGAGCAATGTGTGATCCACATGATTTGAATAATCACAAGTGCAATATAAGGATGAAAGGATTTTATATTTTTTAAACAGTGTAGATATGTTTGAAATAGATATAGCATTTCTTCTAGATAATTACTACACAAGACATACAAGGGTTCAAGATTTAGCTTGAATCTATCATTGAGAAATATTTTAGCCAGAATTGTATCTTGGAATAGATTAAGCAAAAATTGCAACCATGACATAAAAGTTTAAGTTCTTAATTAGAGTCTAGCAACATACGTGATTGTCCTTAAATGTTCGAATAAATAAATCTCTAAATGATATACCTACAAAATATTTGAAACTATACTAGTCTAATAAATAGATCAGCATTCTCAAAAGCTTGATCTGTGAAAAAATATTGCCTAACATATGAAAGTGAAACAAGCAATGGTATTAGGGAGGGGTGTGATATTGAGAATTGGATCAACAAGAATTGCAGAGCACACTAATATAAGTTACAAAGATTTGCCATACAATTGAGGTCTCTTTTGCAGATAAAAACCGTATTGAAGATGCTAAAATGAGCCACAGATGTATGCTTTTATTACAATCATAAACTTATTGTAGATAGTGATAAATAGCCATATATTAGGGCTATGGAAGACAAGTATTCAGGCAATATTCAGCCAAGAATAGCATTTATTATACAAACTTCTACAATGTGACAGATCAAGCAATTGCTTAATTGCATTTAGACAAATTTATTGAAATGTTAAGAAAGGATGAAAAGCTACCCATGATGAATGATGGTAGTTTACAGCCTGTAAGCAGTTGCTACATACATGTTTGCAAACTTGTACTAAGAAATTACAAAATTAGTTGATAATTGGATTTGACTTAAAATATACAGAATAAGAAAAATATCTTGAAGACCTCTGAAAATCAATAAGGAATAAGTTCTGTGATAAAAATAGGACAGACTTTCAATGGTGTGTCAAATTTATTTAATTAGAGAATCTGTATAAATTGTAAATAATGATGAGCCATGATTAGATATAAAAGATATGAATGCATATAATTTTTTAGCTTATATGATCTATTGGTAAGATAGGTCTAGATAAGCAAATATCAGATAGTTTGTACAGTGTGGTGAATAGATATTTCCAACTGACTAGATCAAAACAGTTTTAAAATTAATTTGACATGGAACATAATTAGTAAGTTTGTTTTCTTTAGAAAACAAGATTTTTCTTGTATGGAAAGAATAGCTTGAAAAGCACAGTAAACTTTTATTACATAAATATTTCTTGTTTTGTAATAAATTTTCTTAAAAAATTGTATACTGGACTAAAAAGTAGACTGGTGTTGATCAACTGATTTTAGATTAGATTTTAAGTGTTTAACAAGTTTCATGTTAAATTTGGTGCCAGAGAAGAGAATGAGACCTGCATAATTTAAAATAGTTTTTAATTAATTTTCGGAGATTTTTATTATTATTAGCTTGAATGTTATACCATTCTGGTTGTAAAGTGTGATCAATTGATTTGCTGCATTAAACAGTTTACAGATGAGATTTATCATCATTTATTTGTGAGATTGCTTATCATCAATGTATTGTTTTACAACATTATTTCAGTGATATTTTATTAATCCATAAGAGCAGCAGTTGTTTAAAAAAATTTTGAAGATCATTCACGTTTCAACTGTAGAGCAATTCTGCACCTGATAATAATAATGACCTGCAAATGATTATATTAGAAGAGACATTCAATGTTAATTGAAATCTGTGGGAATCTGTCATTTAAATGTAAACTTATAGAGAGTTGTGTTATTTTGAATATGTTTAAGAATCATACCAATATAGTTTGAAAAGGAGATAATGAATAATTGGATTGGAGTTTTAAAATTGGATGGAGATATAAAAAAAAGAGATTGAAGAGTTGAATCTTGCCCCCTGATAAACAAAACTGCACACAAAGATGATAGTCATATTAGAATGAGTTGATTAAGCTTAGATTTTAATGCAGATAGTTCATTTTAAAAGTAGTTGAAATCACTTTGCAGAATTGTTATTTGGGATTTGTGTAAGATTTTCATCTGGGGAATTAGGAGTTTACTGGTTACATCTTTGGCTTTCTAGGTGAAATATATTTTTACGAGATAAATTCATTGCAACTGATGAACACTGAAGAGAACAATTATGTTAAGATATTTATACAATGTTCAATTTTCTTAATGGAATTTTTGTACTTCATCAGAATATCTATATCCTGAACCAACCTGATGTTCTTTTTATGAATAAAAATACAGTTCTTATTTAACGCATTAATAATAGTAAGTTAACTTGATGATCAATTTTTGTTTTTTAGATCAAATATATCACAACAGTGATTCTTTAGAAATTAAATTAACAGTGTAGTTTTTTTATGTGACTGTACACCATGAACATTGATAGTAAAAAACACTTATATTATGTATTTGAGTTGTTGAATCAAACATTCATATTATGTATTTGAGATCTTGAATCCATGCATTTTATTGTCATGCTTAATACCTGACCCAAGTATGTTTAGTAGTGAAAATTTTCTGTGTGATATCATGATGTGAGATAACTGAATCATGTCTGTTAATTTCTGACTGATCATAGCTTTGTAAGACTTTTCTTCCATAGATGACTCTTGGAATTGGGCTTTGAGAATTACAAAGTTTATTAGAAATATTTAGTTTGATGCAATTAGTTTTGTTGACTGGTGTACTATGTACATTGTCCACTTCTGAATAGATGCTGTCAGTAGAATGAATTTAGTTAACAAGGTAAATTTCATATGAGTCCATATTTCGGAAATGAACAAAGTGTTTTAGAGAAAACATTTGCTCATAAACTAAGCTTTTATTTATTACTGCACAATTGAACCAGCTTAGCAATCTGCTGCAAACACTGATACTACATTGAGAATTGATTTGACCTGACTTGATCCACTCTAAAATATCTGATACATATAAGAATGGGGTGATTGTTGTTGTTGACACTAATAATAATTGGAGTCCTGAGTATATTAAGAAGATATTATGAAATGTATCTGATGAATAACCCTGCATTAACTTTGTGACTTTCCATGAGTTTATGAGAATTTCAATGAAAGATTCAGGGTGAGTTTCTTCAATATGTTAAGTAACTTACATACATCTAGAAGTGCTTTTTTGTAGAATTTCAGCTGTAAAATCAGGTGGAACATGTATAATGAAGTCATATATGAGCAGATTTGCATCTTTAGTTGTATAATAAGACTTTTTTAAGTTTAAATGTTTTAAAAGTATTCAGCTTCCTCTCATTACTGCTTAGTGAGATATTCTAATCCTATAAATGACCTCATTGTGACAATAGCAACAGATTTTCTTAACAATATTGTTTTTGTAGCTCATACAGATAGTCAGATAGTTAGGTGTTGTAATAAAGGCTGGCCACTAGACAAATACTAATTTTCATTAACACTGATAATTAATGTGTTGAGAGAGAGGCAGTTTGCAAATATAGTATTTTTTTAGCTTTCCAAAAAAAGTGGGCCTCAGTTCATCAGTTGTATTTGTTGAACCTAATGGTATTAAGCTGATAAACTTCATACTATTACTGTTATTTGTTGGGTCTTGGTACTGTTTTTTTTAAGTGTTTCTTTCTTATTTGTCATCATATTTGTTGGATCATTGTGGGAATAACCATAGCTGAGATGGCATTATTTTCAATGTTCAATAGATATGTATTTTGTAATGTTGGCCAAAACTAGTGTAAGTATAATTGCTTGACATTAGACTCTCTTTATTTTGTTTATGTCAATTCTATTTATTTACTCCAAGTGGCATTTTGTAGGAAGTAGAATAAGCAAAGTAGTATCTGCTTTAATTATTTTTACTAGATAATTATTATTTTTTCTTTTGCTAGTATTTTTAAATTTTGACTTGCCCAGAATATTGATATTGGTTTTATATGTTTGTACCATTTATCCGAACTTAAAAGTTTTAAGACTTTTACCTGAAAATTTTTTTACTAAATTGTGGTAAACTTTATTCTCAGAGCTCATGTTGATTTTATGATTTTGTATTTTCATGTTAGCATTACTGAATCCTTTTTTTTACTTTTGAAAAATGTGTATTTAAGTTTAAGGCAATGAAATGTAAAAAATCTTTTCTAATGCTACTCCCAAGTTTAGTTCATTACAATGGTAGCCATATTTGGTATCTTTAAAAATTTATGATTATTCAACAAGCATTATTTCAAAAATTGCAATCCAAGTTTTTTATTTATAAAATATTATCTACTTCTTATTCTAAAAACGTTGGATGTACTAATCCAATTTATTTTTTTTAAAATAAGTAAAAGAAATTTTTTTAAATAATGTCAAATAATTCTTACCATCAAATAAATCTAGTTTATCTTCATTTTCTTCAACTTTTTTAGTCTCTGCAAAAGTAATAGGTATATATATAAATAATGTTTTCATGGTTGTATGATGTAAATACAATAGTTTTTGGGTTAAATCATATGTTAGTTTTGGCTAATTCCCAAGGTTTCAATGAAATAGCATCCACCATTGTCACTTTTTAAAGAACAACTGTTAGATCTCAAATCATAAAGAGATTGAGTGTGATACATTCTTTACCTCACACCCAATCTTGTTAGTATTTAAGATTTAACAGTTTTTTTGTTTTTTTTTTTGAAAAGTTAAGCTTGACACTGGCAGATTCTATTTTGTCGAAATGTTGGGAAATAATCAAAATCAACTCATGGTTTAATCCAAAAACTTTATTTATATATCATTAAAAACCAGTTAACATTTAGATAATTCCAATATCAATAACAATCAATAATTTCACCTAGTTGCAGTTCTCTCAGATCCAAGGTTCCTCACTGATGAAGGCCACAAGCCAGAAACTAGTCTGGGGATATTGGATGAGTAGGCACTAGATGGGGATTTTATGCACAAGCCTTCTGGCATCCATTGATTACTCTGGCTGGCTATGTGGAGAGTTTTGTCTATTCTTTTATTTTGCCATGTAATATAGAATATGATTTTCTTAGTATCTGAGAAACTCTTTTAAAGACTTCATCAGTAAGTTTATTTTTTAGAAAACATTCTAATTAATGGAATGCAAGGTTTGATACTTAGAAAATCTTTGAGCATTTATTCTTTCTTTTATTTAAAACATTTCTGTTATCTAGATTTTTGAAAACATGCTAAATTGCTAATTTTTTTAGTTAGGTCCAGATTGATATTTTTGGAGCACTATCTCTATTGTTAATTTATTGTACTATAATTAATTTTTATAAATCTAGATTTATAGTTAACCAAATAGGTAAAAGGTGGCTTCTGGAAGGTTGCATTAGATCTTAACATCTAGGTAAAGAGCTCTCAAATTCAAGGCTGCTCAATGATGAAAGCCACATAATAGAAACTAGTCAGGGGATGTTAGTTGAGTAGGTACTAGATAGGGATTTTATGCACAAACCTTCCTGCATCCATTGATTGTGAAAGCTTGTACTTGATGGCACTACTGTATGGAGAGTTTTGGATTCTTATTAACTGCATGTAATAAGGATATGAAATGGTGATCTTGTGATGTTTTTATACCTATCCTGCCCATAGAATGGTGATGGCTGTGGTTTGATGTTGAACTGAGTTCAGATCTATATGACTGTCCAAGCAATGGTTTCTTGGGCTCTTAGCTTAATAGTAAACCAAAAAGATAAAAAGTGGCTGCTGGAGGGTTGCATTAGATTCTAAGATCTGGATGTAGTGCTCTGAAATCTACCGCTCCTGACTGATGAAAGCCACAAGCTAGAAACAATTCTTAGGATGTTGGATGAGTAGGCTCTAGATAAATATTTTATGAACAAACTTTCCTGCATTCATTAATTATAAAGGCTTGCACTTGGTGGCATGAGTTTGATACTCTTATTAAATTTATTTATTTTTAAATTTAAATAAATATAAATCCTTCCCTATCAATTTTAAGCCAAGAATTGTATTTATCTATATATAGTGATTCTTTAATTTCTCTTCCTTTATTATTTTTTTACAAAGTCAATTATTTTTATTGGGTAATAGTAATGATTTTATTTGATTTTGGAAAATCTAATTTTTTTGTCATTTAAAAATGTTATAATCTGTTTTGCGGTTTATTTTTTAAATTTCCTATATAGCAATGTATTCTTTCTTTATTTTCATAGCAATCTTTGCATTTATTTGGTTACACTTCCCATAATTTCTCCACTTATATCTTTATTTAAATTTAATAAATTATGTATACTTGAATATTTTAATGTAAATTATGTAGAAGAAACAAAGAATTCAATATATAGAAGCCTATTACTACATAAATATGATAAAAAATTCACCAATATATATACATAAATTAGAAACAGGGCATAAGTTTGAAAAGGATTGTATAAGGATGATACAATTTACAGATAATAAAAGGGATAGAAAAATAAAAGAGGCTATTTATATTAATAATATTAAGCCAATTTTGAATAGAAATTTGGGCCTGAAAAAAATTTTGCTATAAAGTAAAAAATAAAAAAATTGCAAAAATTTAGTTATATAAAAACTAGGAAGAGGGAGTGGGT
This sequence comes from Epiperipatus broadwayi, assembly GCA_028023455.1. NCBI lineage: Eukaryota > Metazoa > Onychophora > Udeonychophora > Euonychophora > Peripatidae > Epiperipatus > Epiperipatus broadwayi. Next base: position 3,180,931 of record JAQFVV010006273.1, read on the forward strand.
AAATTTTTAAAATTTGACTTTAGCAGTTGAAGTTAGGAGATATAAAAGATGAATTAAAATGTGTTTAAAATAATATTATAAATTAAAATAAATTATATATTATTGAATAAATAAATTATAAATATTGATTGTTAGTAAAGTGAATAATAACAATGTAAAATATAAAAGATATTAAGTTAGAGTTAAGTATTTAAAAAGTAATAAGAATAAAATAAAGAATAAAAATAGAATATATATGTAGAGGAAATTTTAATTAATAAATATAGAATGTAAAAAAGGATAAAAAATTATATAACATTTAAAAGATAATAAATAGATGATGATTATAAGATGGATATATAGAATGTAAATTCTGTGTTCATGAATATTTATATTTATATTCATATGATTGTATTATGTTGTAGTTCTGAAGAAGATTGCTGGGACAATCAAAACTAAACTATAAAAAAGATTGATAAATAAAGCATTGTGTAACAGTAGTAAAGTGCATGGATGATTTAGTATTATTTGATATATAACATTTTAACGTATATAAATTTGGATTTTATATCATGTATATTTTTGGTGATTGTTTTATATATGTGTGTTCTTACTTCTAAACTTATGTAATATTATTATTTTTTGAATTTTTATTGTTAGTAATTATTCTCTTTATTTTTTACATTTCATTTTATTAAATGATTTTTGTATCATTTTATGATGAATAAGAGTAATTATTAATGGCCATTTTTTTAATTATCTTTATTTCATTTTCTAATAATTGATTATTAAAGACTAAATGTATAGTTTATTTATTTTGTTTTTTCTTATGGATATTATTAGTAACTTGCATACAATTTGTCAAACATCTATAGAATATCGTTCCTACATATACTAATTTCAATATTTATTTTATTAAATATATTTTTATGGATATTTATAACCATAAAGTTGATATAATTGTTTTTTTTTTTTTCTATTTTCAATTTGAATTTTATTATTCCTTTTTGACTTATTTCATTATATGATAACTTACCTTTGCTTTTGTTTCCACTGAATATCATCTATATACTCTTTTGTTAAACAAAGGTTTATATTTTGAAGTTGTAAAATATACATTTTTAAATTTCTTCACATATATATCTACTAAACATCCATTTAAAGTGTTTTCCATATTTAAATCTTTGAATGTATTTCCAATAATTTTCTTTATATTTAAAAGTAACATCAACATGTTAAAATCTAAATAATTATTCAAATATTTTGTGTCTATTTTTATATTTTTATTTAATATTGTTCTAAAGCTATTTTTATCACATTATTTTCATTAATATGTGCATACATACTATTAATATTGAACTTGCAAAATATATATTCAATAGTCATAATTATTATCAAATGTTTTTAATTTGTTAAAAAATTGTATATTTCTTTTTTTATTTATTTTAGAGTTAATATTTTTCAAATAACATTCTTTAAAACTATTATTGTACAACTATTTTGATGGGTTTTTTTTTTTTTTCAAAATATGTGTTGATATAATTTATAATTGATTGAAGCAGTATATTTTGTTAACAAACTTTTATGCATCCTTTTATAGTAGAACTTTTTATATTCATTCTTTTAAAACAGGCAAAACTCTCTATACGTATTGCCACTCAGTGCAAGCCAGATTAATCAATGGATGCCAAAAGGCTTGTGCATAAAATCCCCATCTAATGCCTACTCATCCAATATCCTCAGACTAGTTTCTGGCTTGTGGCCTTCATCAGTGAGGAGCCTTGGATCTGAGAGCACTGCACCTAGATCTTAGGATCTAATGCAATCCTCCATCAGCCATCTTTTATCTCTACTTAATTACAAAACTATAAGACTTAAATTGAAAACACCATAATATTTTCAATCCAAGCTCACCAGCTTATATAGACATATAGGTCTGAACTCAGTTCAATACCTATACATTTTGGTGTCTTTGGTTCTTTAATAACCATAGCCACCACTATCCTATTAGGCAGGATTGGTTTTAAGTCAATAAACATCACATGATCATTTCTTATGCTTGCTCTTAACTGTTATTAAAACAGGCAAAACTCTCTATATGTATTGCCATTCATTCTGGCTTACACTGAGTGGCAATACATATAGAGAGTTTTGCCTGTTTTAATAAAAGTTAAAAGCAAGCATAAGAAATGGTGATCATGTGATGTTTATTGACTTATCCATTCTTTTAATGTTTATCATTGTTAGTCTATCACTATTAATGTTTTTTATACTTAAATTTATTATATTATGATTTATTCATTCATTGTTATTGCTATTATCTTTTTTATTTCAATCCATTATTTTTCTTCTAATAATTCAAATATTTTTTGATCATATATGGTTTTACCATTATGATCATACTTATGTCTGCTGTAATAAATTTTGTAATTTTTATTAAAATTTAAGTGGTGACATATCTAATTCTTTATTGTCCATTTTATTTCTGTATTTTTTTATTATTATAATTATGCCTTGAATTATTTTGTTTTTCACATATTTTATTTATTTCATTTTTTAATTAATTAAATAATATTTTGCCTTCAAATTCTATCTTGTTCATGTTATATTTTTTACTATATCTTTTATTTTTAAATGTATTTTTTAGTAATTTTGATTTTATTTTATTTATAAAAATATTATCTCATAAATTAAAAAATGAAATAGACAAAATAATTAACAGACAAAATAATATAGGCATGAATATAATTTAAAAAATGCAAATGAAGCAGTAATTTATTAATCAGATTGTATGATTATTGAATATATGTAATCCTGTCTATAAAGAAAAACTAGTTAAATGTTTATTTTCTCCTTTAAATGTATATATTACTATAAACTATAAATGACAATATAAATTAATATCATATTAATGTTAAACCACTAAACATCACATGATCATCATCTCTATACTAGCACATAATTGTTGTAAACAAAGGCATAACTCTCTGTTGATTACTCTGTTTGGCACAGGGTGGCACTACTGTATGGAGAGTTTTGCCTTTGTTATCATATTAATGCTTACCTTTTTCAGCATCATTTACTTCTCCCACATGTTTTTTAAATAAGAAGGCATATTCTCCATTTTGATTCATTAATTCTTGATGTGTGCCTTTCTCTGTAATTTGACCTTCTTTTAAAATGTAGATAAAATCACAATCTTTTAAAAACTAGATAAATACAAACAAGCACATGTCTTTTATTTTACAAATTAAAATCAATTGTAACATACATATATGAGATATTTTAATATATATATATATATATAGTACATTTGAATTTACAAGTGTCAAACTGTCTACATTCATAACTTTCCATGTATAATATATTTTTAGATACACTTAAAAGTACCAATCTATCATACATTCTTAAATAAATAAAGTCATTTTATAAGGCAAATGATCTTCAAGATGCATTTCATACCAAATCAGCGCTGTCAATTGAACAGAGTCATAATTTTTACACATATTTATTATTTGTCCAGTATAAACCAATACCAGATTATAACACTTTGATTTACAAGTGTTACACTCACAGCATTGATACTGATCATTTCCGATAAATATATTAATAACTATTACTAATCCTTTATTAAATTAAATATCATTCTTATCCCAATATAAACATTAAACATCAATTAAAGTTTAATATATAGGTTTTTAATTAAACATAATCATAAAAAGTAATTTCATTTTTATTTTTCCTTGTATAATATTTTTTAGATATACTTAAAACTCTCACTGTGCCACATTTTCTTGAAATATATGAGTAGAAATATTTCAGATATTTTTATTTAAATATTTTAAAAATATAGTCAAGCATTGGTGGCCTAATGGTTAGCATAGCTGCCTTCCAAGCAACTGGCCAGGGTTCGCTTCCCAGTCAACACATTTGACATATGAAAAAAAATATTTTAAGAATGTGTAAAAGAGTAAAAGCTTTAAGTATATATACATCATTCTCTCTCACACACATAATATATAATTTCAAACGAATCTGTATATTAATAAATTAATTAATTACATTTGAATGTATGAGAAATCTCTAATTAAAATCCCACTGATGAAAAATGACTATCTGAAAACCAGTTCATTTTTGATATTTAATTAAATACAAACAACAGTATTATTAAGAACCTCACAAATTAATAAAAAAAATGTACCTAAATATAAATATTTAAGATCTACTAAAAACAGATAATTTCTTTTATAATTACATAAATATTTAAAATAAAACTGATAATAAATTAAAGAGATTATATATCACAGAACACAAAATAAAATTGAAAAAATAATTTTCATGGATTAAATTTGATAGAGGAATTTTTTTCTTATTTCATCTTTGTAGTACTATTTTTATAACATACCACCAATATGATTTATTACACAACTGAAAAATATTTAGAAAAAAACAAAACAAAATCAAACTTTAAAAATATGTCAAAAAAAGTCAAGTTTATTTTATTTATTATATTTTCTACTTGGTAAAGATGACTGCAATTAATAGAAAACTGAAGTTACAAAAATATAGTCATTAATTAAATTTCAAACCAATACATTTGTACAAGAACGAGGTTTGGATTTAAATCCCTAAAATTCTTTCAAATTTTGTATTATTACTTTGGATTATATAAAAGTCACTGTTGCTATGGGGGAAAAAGTCCATTGCTTTTTATTGAAGAAAGCCAAGGGCCAAAAATTAATGTGGGGAATTGAATTTAACTCTACCATCTATTGTTCATTGATTACTTTTACTTGCAATTCTTATTTATAGTAATATTTAAATTTAGCAACAAATGAATGATTAAAGACATGAAAAATTTAAGAAAACTGTTAATCCAATGAGGCTCAGAAAATAAGACACCCAGATCAATGATATTATTCTTGTAACTAAACACTAATATTTTTTTTTAATATTTTTTCCTTTGTATCAGTCTTTATCACATGATCATCATTCTTTATGCTTACATAAGCCATTTACACAAAGGCTAAACTCTACATACAGTAGCACTACTCAGTGCCTACTCATCCACTATCTCCAGATTAGTTTATAGCTTATGGTTTTCATCAGTGAAGAACCTTGAATCTGAGCACTGTATCTACATCTTAGGATCTAATGCAACTCTCTAGCAGCCAGGTTGGTGAAGTCTTTAAAATCTTAGCTGAAATTTATTTGATAAATTTTTCATGTTTTGTTTTTTTTTTTTTTTTAAAAATCATTATTCTAAATCTAATTAATTGTTACTAAATATGTTTGAGACACAGCAACAACACTTTATTATATATTGTTTTTAAAAGTACATTAACTTTTATGCTTTTTTTTGATAATGATTTTTGTTTTAGTGATCTTAACATATTTACCAAACTAACAACAATTTTATTAAGTATCTCTTTTGCTTTTAAGTTGCAAAGTAAAGAGCTCTGAAAAAACTATCAGAGTAAAAAAAAATTTTTTAGAAAAATTAAAATAATATATTAAAGAAAACAATGCAAAAACATTGAATTATTTTAACAACAATAAGATGATGGTGGGAAATAAGAATTTATGTGTAATGTTTTAAACTTATTTACTTTTATTTTTAGTGTTTTTCATTAAATTATTTGAAATATATCAGAAAATAATATTCCAGCTAAAAGTAAAAATAATTATACAGGAATCATTCATAGATGAATGATATCTTCCTCCCACTCCATCTGAAGAGAAGTTACATCACATTGCTACAATCAATACATCAACTCTCAACTGACCAACTCGAATTAACATGGGATTATTATTCCCTAGTTAATAATAATTAAATACCCATTAATTTATCACTATTGGATTATTAGTAAGATTAGACATGAACTGATCACCTGTAAAAAAAAACAATTAAGTCTGCCTTTGTCATGAAAAAATTTCAAGGTCATGAGTCCACTTGATCCTTGAACCATTAAAGAAAATGCATTAATTTTCCATTATTACATAATATTTATCCATTTCTATCAATTTACTTTGTAATTATTAGTGCTTTCACATGCAATTTGTTTGAAAATATGTATAAATAATTGGATTTTCAAAGATTTATAAATATAAATATTGCATTAATGAGATTTTCTGGGTAGATACATAATATATATTAAAAGTTACAAAAAATAATAATTCTGACCTGTATCTGATGACTGGCAAATATGACAGTTTTATTTTTTAGAAATCCTTGTATAGCTTGTTCAAAAATATATTTGCCAACTTTAGGATCAACAGCAGAAAGAGGATCATCTAATAGATAAATGCTTCCATCCTGATATAATGCTCTTGCCAAAGAAATTCTTTGTCTTTGTCCTCCGCTAAGGTTCAAACCCCTTTCACCAACCTGTTAGAATATACACACATGCACATAAGTAAAACTAGCATTTTTTTTTTCAAATATTTAATGTAATTTCTAGCTCAACAAATATTGTTAATACATCCTTATTAGTTTTCTACATTAATACTAAAATAACAATTTGCATTAGTAGATGTAAGTTTCTAGATAAAGGTGAAATCCAATACGTTTCAGATTAAAACACACTCAATATTTTTATAGGTCTTAATTTTTCTAAGCAGAATGAAATTAAGCTCTTATAAAACTGAGTGTTTATATGTGGAATATATCAGATTTTATCTTATTTGAAAACTTGGTCATTTTTCATTGTGTAAAAATGTATAAAATAGAATGATGCTAAATGTATATTAACAACTTCATTTGGTTAATTAGATAATAAACCAGAAATTATAATATATAAAATTCAAATTAATTTTATAAAATTTGACATAACCAATATTGAATATATAAAAACTATCAATTATATTTAGTTTTAAACCACTCAACATCACATGATCACTATCTCATACTAGCACAATAATTGTTAGATGGCACTACTATATGGAGAGTTTTGCTGTATTTTGAATTGTTATATTTAGTTTGTGACATGTTTATGATTTCCAAGATGACAGAAAAACTTCAAACTAGTTATAGCTAATATTTATTTATATATTTAATATTGGTACTCATATTAAATTTTATGACATTAACTCAAGTTTTACATATATAATAAATGGTTAATAATACCATTTAATATATGTAATATAAAATCAAAATTACCTAAAAATAATAATTGGATTCTATGTAATATTTTAATTTGATTTACTAGCACAGAGATTATGTGTAATTTAAACAGAAAAGATTTGCACCTTAGCACATACACTGTAGTATTGTTATAATAGATCAACAATATCTTGTTGAGGAGTGAGGATATTCTCAAACCAAAGCACAATATAGAGACTTTTGAAATGACAAGAGTGATGGTCTTATCTTTTGAACTTAAACTTAGTTATATAAGCTAATATTGTGCTTTTGTTTGAGAGTATCCTTAATACTTAATAAGACATCATTGAGCTATTACATTGCATGTGTTAGAGTGCAAATTCCTTCTGTTTAAATTAAAATAATTGGATTCATATGTTTCTATATGACACATGAATTGATAAACCTTTCAACTCAGCTAATATTAATTCAACACTCTTTAATATCAATGCACATCATGATAAAATGAAAAATGAATCCTCTTTCCCTTATTTTCCAAGCAATTATATGGACTGCAAATTGAAACCATAAAACTATTTTTATGAATGTCAAGATGAGCAGAGATGTTATTTCAGTTTCTTGTTGATGGCTTATATTTACATCAACAACATAAAGTTAACTTCTACTTCATCACATGATCACCTCTTATACTAATACATAATTGTTGTAAACAAAGCAAAACTTTCCATAAAGTAGTGCCAACCAGAGTAATCAATGGATTCCAGAAGGCTTGTGCATAAAATCCCTATTGAGTACCTACTCATCCAATATCCCCAGACTAGTTTATGGCTTGTGGCCATCATCAGTGAGGAGCCTTGGATCTGAGAGCACTGCATCTAGATCTTAGAATCTAATGCAATCCTCCAGCAGCCACCTCTTAACTCTAATTTACTACAAAACTATGACAATGAAATTGAAAACACAATAATATATTCAATCTAAGCTCAATAGCTTATATAGTCATATGGGTCTGAACTCAATTCAGCCCATACATTTTGGTGTCTTTGGCTCTTAAACAACCATAGTCACCCACTATCCTATTAGGCAGGATTGGTGTTATCCCACTATACATCACATGATCACCTTTTATACTAGCACATAATTGTTGTAAACAAAAGCAAAACTTTCCATACAGTAGTGCCACCCTGTGCCAACCAGAGTCTGGGGATATTGGATGAGTAGGCACTAGATAGGGATAATATGCACAATCCTTCTGGCATCCATTGATTACTCTATTTGGAACAGGGTGGCACTACTGTATGGAGTTTTGCCTTTGTTTACAACAATTATGTGCTAGTATAAGAGATGATCATGTGATATTTAGTGGTTTAACACCAATCCTGCCTAATAGGATAGTGGTGACTATGGTTGTTTAAGAGCCAAAGGCACCAAAATGTATGGGTGCCAAATTGAATTCAGACCCATATGACTATATAAGCTATTGAGCTTAGATTGAAAATATTATTGCATTTTCAATTTCATTCTCATAGATTTGTAGTAAAGTAGAGTTAAAAGGTGGCTGCTGGAAGGTTGCCTTAGATCCTAAGATCTAGGTGCAGTGCTCTCAGATCCAAGGCTCCTCACTGATGATGGCCACAAGCTATAAACTAGTCTGGGGATATTGGATGAATAGGCACTAGATAGGCATTTTATGCACAAGCCTTCTGGCATCCATTAATTACTCTGGTTGGCACAGGGTGGCACTACTGTATGGAGAGTTTTGCCTTTTTTTAACTTCTACTTTTTTGAATAACCTTATAAATATATCAACTACTAAACAATAATGATAGAATTTTTAAGCACTGACAAATATATAATAGTTCAAATGATAAACCTTCAAGGGCTGGCAATAACTGATTTGATATTCACTTCTGTGGTTATTGTTGTGCTAAACTACGATTTATATTTTTAATTTTATACAAAATGAAGTTTAGAGAATGTTGCATTCATACTGCCAACCCTCAGAGGTTTACTATTATAAGCAATACATATTTTTCCATGCCATAAAATTTCTATCATTATATATTTGGCATTTCAATAAAAATTAACTCTGCCTTGTGACTTTAAATATAAATCAGTTCAAACAAAGTTGCAGAAACATTTTGCTTTATTGATATTACTTTTTATATTTATTGTAATCAATCTTAACTAGAGAAGAAATTTTTTAAATCAACCAATTTATGCAAGAGATATGAATAGCTCTATATTATAAACTGAAATATTCATTGATTTAAATTATGATTTAACATTCAGTCCCCTAGCTAAAGTTGTTCATGATAAACTTCTATAAATAACAAAGAGGGCAATTATAGGTGGCTGTTCTTTTATTGCATAAATTATCAACACTGTGACTAATGGTCAGATTAATTATTTTAAATAACAAACTTCAAGAGATTAATCTTATGCATTTTATATATTGTGGCATTATCATTGTTTATAATTACATAGTTATCATTTGGTTCATAATATCTGCTATATTTGGTTCCAAATTTCCTCATATATACTATATATAGAAGGTAATAGCCAATGTTTTGCTCATATGCTTTCACTATAATAGGCATTGTTTACTATATTGCAGATTATGGCCCTTTGTAAAATACCATTACTCATAAATATATATTGTAACATTCTTCATGTTTTGCTAGATCTGATAGGCCTTTTTACACACTATAAAGTAAAAGTTAATCAAGCTATGGATAAGAAAATATCATGTTCGTATTTCTAAAAACATAACTATATTTCCTGATTAACTGACCTACCAATTATTATGACCGGGATTGCCGACAAAGTTAGTTTTAATTTATAACAGGGTACCATAGTCAATAGACTCCTAACTTCTTCATATGCCATAATTTTATTTTTTTAGAAAGTATTATTCCCGGGGCTTAATCATCAAATATTGGCAAAGGTAAATTATACACTTGATGCCTAATAAACTAAACATTAATAAATTTAATAACTATCATTAATAATGCACAATGAATAATTGATATTAGAAATAAATATTTTTATTTTAACAACTTAAAATATTAAAAACACAAATTACTAATAAGTTGGAAAGAATACATGCATGCTAATACAGACATGAATCAATTAAAAACAGTTTCCCAATTACAGTTCACTTCCAAATTTCTTCTAAAAAGTTTCTTAAAATGAAAGTCTCTTGAATAAGAAAATTAAAGTCTATATAGGATTATATTATAAGCTTATAGGAAGGATTGTTTGTAAATGCTTAATTTAGTCACAATTGGGATATGAATAATCTTACCGGTAAGTTTTGTAGTACATGTTTTGAAGAGCTCATTGAAGTTAACTAGTTTTTCTCATCAACATTTTTGTAGATTCTTGGCCTGTCCTAATGGCTAGACTCGACGTTTTTTTCTGAGTGACCTCTACGATGAAAGATATCTATAAACGCATCTGTTCCACTCTGCATGATGATCCACTTTAGCATATGAATAATAGTGGTCCTGCATATGAGTAGTCTGGTATAGAATATTTTTTTCTCCTGGACCTAATGGAAGCTTCTAGTTAAGGAAAAGATAAAAACCCAGTTTTATGTTTTTCTGATCTTTTATAGTGGCGATCCATTTTTAGACTTCTCCGTGCATCTATTTTCTTTTGTACTTTTATCAGCATACAAGATAATAATCTTGTACACTCTTTCCTAAATTTAAGTTACAAAGTCTTTTTTTTAGCATAATTCTATCATCTTTAATTAGTTTCCAAAAAAAAGTTTTAATGATTGTAATCTTTTACTTCAGAATTTTTCTTTTTATTTGTTTGGATTAGTAATCTGCATATCTTTTATTCTTTTCAATTTTAACTCTTATTTTTAAATCAAAAAATAAAAATTAACTCTTATTTTTAATTATATATGAACGAAAAATTTAACTTTCATTGTACATTTTAAAAAAAAAAATTTTTTTTTTTTTAATGCGTCAATTTAAAAAATCTTTAAATTTACTTTTCCTTTTTTAGCTTTTAAATATTTTAAATGCTAACATCTTTGGACCATCTATTTGTAGATGATACTATATATATATATCAAAATATTAATATATATACAAACTAACCAAATATATATATATATATATATATATATAACCCAATCACTTTTATGTGTATAGTATGAACATAAAAATTAAGATTATAGTATAAAATTTTTTTTTTAAATAATAATATTAATAACAAAAGAAGAGAGCATGTTTACATATATATTTTTTTACTGTATATGTCTTCATTCATTCTCATTCATTCAAAAAATAATAACATTAACATGCAGTATCTTTATTTTTTTTAAATAAAATGGACAAAAATATAGTCAGGTTTTTTTATAGATTTTCAAGTTTTCTGATGTAATATAATAATGTCTATCAGAAATATTTTACTGGTTCATATCTTCTATGCATAAAATCAATGTCTTTTCAAAAAATTATCTATTAACATGATTATAATTTCACTATTTCAGAAATGTACATAACATAGCATAAATATGTTTTTCTTTTTTCAATAATTCCTCTAATGGATGATTTATTATTTTTGAATATAAGAAAATATGAATTATCTAAAATTACATTTTAAAAAATATTTTATCAAATATAATATTGTTCTACAGCAAACATTTGGGTGGGCAAAAAGTGAAAAAAAGATGTCTTAATTTTTACCTTATTTAACATGAGAAAAAAAAAAAAAAATAGGTAGTAAATTTTCGAATTTTAATGTTTTTATTAATATTTTTTGATGCATCATTTACATTATTTTTGGAGGAAAATAATCTATATTAAAACAATGCATAAAGTGACTTCACAGTCATAGTTCTGTTTTGTAAATTAAAACATCAAACAATTTAAATTAATATACATTATATAACTCATTTGACATAATACTCATTCTATAGTTATTTAAAAACAATATAAAAATATTATTGGAGATGGCCATTCTTTTATTACGTAAGTTATCAAATAGATCAATTATTTATAGCAGCAGTGCTTCAAGAAAGTAATATCATGTATTGCATATATTACAGTACTGTAATTATCATTATATATTTACTCTTTAACTCTTTAATTGTGTTTTAAAATAAGTAAAAGCTTTGCTGTGTAAATTAAATTATCAATTAATTTAATTTATATAACTAGATTGATTTAATATTCACCTTCTTAGCTAAAGCATAATTGGAGATGATTACTCTTTTATTCCATAAATTATCAAATATTATGGCTAGAGGGCAGATCAATCATTTGTAACAACATCATTCCATAATACTCACATGCATTATATATCTATATACTGAAATAGTTATTCAGCAAAGGCATTTCATCAGTGCCTTAAAATTAGTGACATCAAATAACTTATGCTAAATTAAAAAGAAATTATAAAGAAAAAAAATAAAGAATTTTGAAAATAAATATTGAGGAAGAGCATTTAATTAATACATAAGAAAAAAGAGAAGAAAGATATAAAGAAGTTATATATTCCAAATAACAATTAGTTTAATACATGTATACAAATGATTGATGTGGTAATAAACACAAACAACTTAACAAATGAGATGAGTACATTCAATAAACTTTTAAAGAATATTTCATGAATAAAAGAAATCCTTAAGTTAATAAATAATTTAACAAAATTATAATTTTATATAAATTAAAAACATTTAAGCATGTATAATAGTTATAATAATTTGTATTAAACATAATCTTATACATTGTTATATTATTATCTTCTTCAAAGTACAATATCATAACAATATTAAAGAAAGCTCAAAATGGCTACACAATTGTGGAGAACATAAATATTAATATATAATTGCAAATATACAAAAATCAGTTATTGGAATATATTTCCCCCTTTTTGATCAAGTATAAATGTAATCCAATTATTTCACAAAAATATTAAAACCCAAGACAAACACATCCCCTTCCACTTATACCTTTTAGGAAAATTAAATTATAGAATGGCTTGTATTACAATTGATGACACCAGATGGATCTAAATGATAGAAACAGCTTAGGTAAGTCGTGTCACTATTGAACACAATGCTACTTTTATATGACAATTTGAAACTTAATCCCTAATTATTGCTTTTTCACAATATACTATGATTTAAATATTGCAAAAAACTGAGAATAAAAAATTACTAATTTGATAAAAATATAGTTCAAACATGGTACAAAATGACCATTTGCATTTCATAAATCCAATAATAATTTTGTTGCTGACATTAATTCTAATGTAAGAATTTTAAAATTAACATATATATATATTATTTCCCTTATTTCTATTACGACAGTTATCAGCCAAAAAATCAACATGGAAACTTTTTATATTCACTAAAAAAAAAGAGTCAATGATGGAAGTGTCCTGGAGCCTGTGCCTCTAAACGTGGAAGATAGCTGGCTAGGGAAAATGTTTATAGACTTCACCAATCTTTTATTATTTATATACACCTAAGAAGGCCCAATGAGGATTGTGTTTTAAGTACTATGGGTATAAACTTTTAGTATTCACTTAGGCCCACCACTATTATAATGAAAATATTTGTTTGCTTGGTGGCGATTATCACGTTGAAGATTTAGAACTTTAAATCAGGACTATGGATCGCTATTTAGTAAAATCTAATGATGTGTATATATATATGTAAATAAATTTATTAATTCTTATTTAATAATATTTTGAGCAATTAATAATTTTGTGATAATTGTTGGTAATCAGTTTCATAACAGAATACACAACATTTACCATTGGCATGTGGGCATCTTTCTCAAATTTTATTCTTTCTACTTTTTTCCATGTACAAAGGAAAATATTTAACATATATCCGGTCATGACAGAAACACAAAACAAAAACTAAATATAGTTGTCATATTGTATCATACAAATCAATGATAGCAAACAAACTAAAAAATAAATAAAGCAAAACTCTCCATACAGTAGTGCCACCTGTGCTAAACAGAGTAATCAATGGATGCCATAAGGCTTGTGCATAAAATCCCTTTCTAATGCCTACTCATCCAATATCCTCAGACTAGTTTCTGGCTTGTGGATGAGTAGGCATTAGATAGGGATTTTATGCACAAGCCTTCTGGCATCCATTGATTACTCTGTTTAGCACAGGTGGCACTACTGTATGGAGAGTTTTGTTTTGTTTATAAACAATTATGTGCTAGTATAGATGTGATCATGTGATGTTTAATGGTTTAAACTAAAAAATATTTGCAATTAATATAACATCAAAACAACTTTCCAAATTCATTATGCACTTAAAATGCTGAAAAACAAAAAATGCACTTATGAAATATTATACTAATGTGGATGGATGTATATTACTGAAACCAATAGCTTATTGAAAAGCTATTAAAAAAACACAAACTGATGATTCAATAAAAATCTGGTGTAACCAATGTAGCAGATTATGAACAAATGTTCAATTGAAAAAACATCAAAATATTGGACAGAGAGGAAAAGAAAATTTAAAGAAGCTGCTCACATAACAATGGCAAAAAATCTCATAAGAGATTTTAATGTAATAACTCATGATTGGAAACCATTCATTAACTTGGCCTTTTAAAAAAAAATGGAGACATCAGAAGGGCCCTCATAGATAAGTATATGAATTTTCTATTGACTATTGCCTTTCATAGAATTGTCTGGATAGTTAGAATAGTCTTGAATTCAATATTCACAGATCTGTCTCTGGTTCTATTCTCATATGTAGTACTGTTGCTGATAAGTACAGCAATACCTGAACAAATGATAAATATAATACTATTTGAAATATCATATGTATGTGTGTGTATTATTACTAACAGTTAAATATATTTCAAAAATTAAAGAAAATTTTGAATTTTTCTAAAAACATTTAGCATTTAATATTAAATTATGGCTATAATCCAATAAACTACAATTTCAATATCATCAACACAAATTTTCAGACATTTACCATGACTCTATTATTACCCATCAGACTACATAGAAATATATAATTAAAAGTAATTGCTGTCCAACATTTCTTTACTTTGTAGTATATCAACTGCATGTACCAAAAGTAAATGGGATATAAGCTAATATAATTTTAATGAGTACATCCACAAATATGTATACTAAATATACTCTATGTTCATAATAATACAAGCAATCAAATATTTGGTATCAGATTTAGTATCATCAAACACACTGAATAACTTGATACGTGTATTACACGTAATGTAAGATAACTGTTTACTGTTTTATTGAGGGCAGGGAAAATTTAATGCAATACCAAGTAAGGAAATTAGTGTTATTATTTTAGTTATATTATTTTCAGTTTAATTATATAATAAATCATTTGTTATTTGCATATTTTTGAATATGACTCATTATCAAGTTATGTAGCATGAATGTATTCACTTTCACTAGAATTTTATTCATACATCCACATTTGTCATAGAAAGGAATCTATTAAACATGGGCAGGCAAGTTGGATTATATTCACTGCTAATCTCATCATTTCTAAAGTTGATTTTTGATTTAGTTTGAGGTTAATATGACTGGATCTACAAATATGCTATGAGTAATTGAGTTAAGAGATCTACTCACAATATTATTACATATTATATTAGCCAATGCAAAATTTGGGTCTTTCATATTTTTAACAATTGGTATCATTACCTCCAAACAAGCTTTAATTGTAAGTGCCAACAGAGATAAAATTCAAAATCTCTATCGGAAAATCCTCATCTCCAGAGCAATTGTTTTCAAGCTTAGTGGTTCACCTCAGTGAAGAGTAGGATTTCAGAAACTAGATCTAAAACTCCAACTCAAGAGCACTTATTTAATACGTTATCATCAGTTTGAAAACTTGAATTTTTCAAACACGTAAATATCTTCAAATCCAGCCTTACAAACCAGATAGCTATATGGGTCTGAACTTAGTTCAGTTTCACCATATATTAATAGCTAAAGCAATATTACATCATAAAATCCTTCAAGGGTACACTTCTAATAATTAATAAAACAAGACACAAATTGTGCAACTTGCCTAGCTTGTGCTAAAATGTTCACTAGACAGAGCTTACCACTAACTCCAAACAAGCTTTAATTATATATATATATTAATTATATAATGAGCTTGCAAATAGATCTTAATAAGCTTTTCAGAATATCCCAACCTCAGACTGATTTCTGCTACTGGTTTCCTCAGTGAGGTGGTAGGATATTCAAACATTATATTTAAAATACCAGACCAAGCCCAGCATTTTATCTAATGGATAACTATGTAGTAAATCTGAAATTTTCAGACATTCATATGTCTTCCCATCCGGCTATCTAACTCAATAGCCATATGAGACTGAACTCAGTTCTCTGAGGAAGTTAGCAGTCTGAGGTTGGGGATATTCTGGAAAAACTTGTTAAGAGCTATTTGCAAGCTCATTATATAACATGTGTAATTTGAGCTTGTTAAATTAGGTCATGTGATATGAATTTTTTGTAAATATTTATATAATAAAAATATAACAGATTTTTTTTATTGATTTCAATGTTGATAAAAATTTATATAGTATAGTTCTTACAGACAGATGTAGATACAAATCTATTTTGAAGTTTTTAAGTACTATAGAAATCAATGAAGGAAAGCAAATGTTCTATTACATTTAATATATATGATAAAACAGCTATTAAATAAATACACTGTGTGGCAAAACTCTCTCTAACAATTCATTATAGAATAAAGCAGAATGCTTATTCAATGGAGCCAGTGACATATATTGGATAGATATCTGTATTGACTATAGACTATCTAGTGGAAAACAAATCCAAAGCCTAATTGTGACATGAAATTATCCAAGGTGAGTCAAATCCATGCTGCAAAGTAAGTAATTAGAACTGCTACTACTATATCACAAGACCTTTTCCCAAGATTTTCTACATATTTGTAATTTTTCAAATATTTAACATAAAAGTTATTGCTTCAAAGACAATAGGATTCAAATCCTTGCTTAGATTTTATTCTTTGATAATTATTAATATCAATGGAGCAGAACATTTTTCAATAAAAAGAAAAAAAATGTATAAAGAAATAGAGCAAAAATGTTAGACTATTAGTAGTGCTAGAAGAAATAGTAATATTAGTTATAATAAGAGTCATAAACACTTACAGCTGTTAAATCTCCATTAGGAAGTTGGTGGAAGTCTTGAATCAAGTTGCAACAATTGGTAACTTTGTCATATCTAAAAAAAAAGAATATAGCTAATGATGAGAAAATAGATGACATAACTTTAAATATAAAATTAGTAATTTCAGAAGTGTTTAAGTAGATGCAGTAGTATCTGTTAAGTTTTATTTTTATTCAAAATAATTAATTCAATAAATCCAGAAAATTGTGAATTAGTAATTAATTAAATAATAATAATTTCGTAAAATTTAATGTTTGGCACAGTTGATGAAGAAGGGTACTCTAACACGATCCTATGAGCCTTTATTATCATAATTTTGACTATTATATATTGCATCTTATTTTTATAAAGAATTAATAGAGATTTGTGGCGTTAACTGATTGTAAAATAATTGCATGAAGAATAGTGGTGTTAATTTTTTACACGAATGATGAAAGTTCATTAGAAATAACGATTTGTTTAAAAGGGATGGGTTATTTTACTGAAGAGAAGAAATAAAACATTAGTAAGTTAATTTATATATTTTATTATCTATTAAACTAAACAAAAGTGTTGTGTATATATACATAGGTAGTTAGATAGATGGATGGATAAATAGATGTAGGAATATAGATGATTCGATAGGATAGACAAAAATACAGTTGCAGTGTTGGAGGTTGAGTCAATTACTAAATCACATAGTTTCTCTATTTCTCTACTCTCATTGATAATATGAAACAAGGTCGTTTCCCTTCAATTAAGGTTACTATATTTTTTGTTTACCCTTTGTGTTCCTAAAATGCAATTTTTGCTTTAATTCTACTTCTAAAAAATTACAATCTGTTTTACAATAAAACTTCAAAAATTAAAAACAGAAACAGGGTACTTGCCTTTCCGGACATTGTTAATGCTACATGAAGCCTGTTCATTCTTCCAACCCCATTATAAGTAGATAATTCCATTTCCTTTTTTTAACTTTTATATACCTTTTTACAAAATATATTCTTTGATAGTAAACTTTAAAATATCCAATTGAATTTCAAAACATCTTGGTAAAAAAATATTCCTAATAAAAATTGTTTTTTTTTTTTTTTTAAAAAAAAAAAAGAGATGCAACTAAGATAAAGAAAAGAATGGCTGAAAATAGAATAGATAAATCCTATAAAGATAGGAAAATATTTAAAACAGCCTGTGAATAGTTATAAAAATGAATTGTGGATAGAAAGTCAAAAACAATTTAAAAATTACAATATATGAATATATATTGTGGCAGGCTGCTCACCTGTCTGAATATTCTAACTCCTCACTGAGGTAAGCCATAAGCTCAAAAACAATTGATCTAGGGATAAGAATATTCTAGATAGAGATTTTAAATATTTTTTATTACTGCACTTATTAAGTAAGAGCTTGTTTGTGCTATTGGTATGCTCCCTATATTATATATTTGTAACTATTAGCTTTTTAAATCGAATGTCATGTTATATATGACTTGCTTTAATGATTATTATAATTTTATCTTTAAGGCTTTGGCGATGCTAAGGCTATTAATATATGATAGATCTGAATTTGTTTCAGTCACATATAGCTATTTGAATTAAGAACATTTTTGTGTCTGAAAATTTCAGATTTTCTTCTCAATAGTTATGTATTAAATAAGTGCTGGGTTTTGACTGATATTTTCGATCTAGAGTCTGAATGTCCTAGCTCCTCACTGAGATGAGCCATAAGCTTGAAACCAATAGGTCTGGGGATAAGAATATTCTAGATAGAGATTTTGAATTTTTTTTTTTACTGCACTTATTAAATAAGAGCTTATTTGAGCTATTGGTATGCTCTCTCTATTACATATTATTAAAATAAAATATATATAAAAAAATTTAAGGTATGCTTTTATTCATATCTTTAGATAAATGCTTTGCTTGAGTTGGTTTTTTAGATCTAATGTCCCAACTCCTCACTGAAGAGACCCATAGGTCGAAACCGGTCTGGGAATGGGGACCATTTAAAATAAAAATGATTTGAATGCCTTCTCTTGTAGTAGCATTTATCATAAAAAAAAAAAAAGCTTGTTTAGAGCTATTAGCACGCTCTTAATTTTACATATTTGTAAGTGCAAGCTATATATAAGTCATGTGACATCTGACTTGTTACTATTACTATTATTATTTTGCTGTTGTGGCTTTAGCTAAATTAAAGAGCTAAGCCTACTAATATATGGAGTATCTGAATTAAGTTCAGTCCCATATGATTTTTTTAGTTGGAGAGCTGACTTTAAAGACATGTAGATGTCTAAAAGTTTCAGATCTTCTTCTAACAATTATCTTTTAGATAAATGCTTTGCTTGAGTTGGTTTTTTATATCTAATGTCCCAACTCCTCACTGAAGAGACCCATAGGTCGAAACCGGTCTGGGGATGGGGACCATTTAAAATAAAAATGATTTGAATGCCTTCTCTTGTAGTAGCATTTATCATAAATAAAAAAAAAAAAGCTTGTTTAGAGCTATTAGCACGCTCTTAATTTTACATATTTGTAAGTGCAAGCTATATATAAGTCATGTGACATCTGACTTGTTACTATTACTATCATATAAATGCATTAAAAGATAAAAATAAATTTTCTTCAGCTTTCAAAATAAAAGCATGAACTTTTTATTAATTTTTATGGGTTACTTATCAAACAAGAATTACTGTAAAATATTCAATTTATATTTAATAAATTTAGTTATAGTGCTGCGAACAAAATCAATAAAAGAAATATTTAATTAAACTTAGTTTAAAAATAAAAGCTTTGAATAGACAAACAAAATAAATGTATATATTAATTAATTGCATAGATCTTAAAGCTTAGATATGGAAATAAATTTCTAAAATAACTGGGGAATTAGTATGCGTAATTAAATGGTTAAGAGAAATTTCATTGTACAATAATAATTGATTTATAGGTACATAACAAACTCTAAATCTAATAATAATTAAATTGTATAAGCAGATCTAATTAAAATAAAAGCCAAATTACTCCAGAAAAGATAAGAAAACAAAAGAAGAGGGGAGATATAAGAAGCTGGAGAAAAAGGATTGTGTGCTTTTTGGGGTTGCTGCCCACTACTGCTGATTCCATGGGTTGAAGTTGCAGTGAAGATCATCATTGGTGGACTTCATTCCCAGGACCTCAGCTCCTGTAGGTAACCAAGCCAATTAGTACTTTTAGCAGACCATTGGTCTTACTATTATTCTATGAAATGCCTCAAGCAGCTCATCAAGCGTTTTGTTTTTTAAAAGATTATAGACTGTGTAGTGAAGGTAAAGTACATCATTGTTTACTTAAACTGTAGAAATATTTTATTCATTATTTAATTTGATGTATTATGCACTCACAAGTGCAGACTTATATCTATATTGAACATTTGATTAGTAACTGTTTAATTCTTAATTAATTGTATTAATACTACTATATATATATATATATTGTAACACCACCGCCGTGCGGTTAAAGACCCCAGCCGCACTTAATTATGTGATCGACTGGTTAACCACCGATGATGATGATTACCACAAGCAAGAAGCCAATATACACCCTAAAATCGAGTATATATTCTTAATTGAACACTGACATAATAAAACATCATCCCAGCATTATATTTCCCAATTAAACGCTTCTTCTCTGCTGGGCAAATTATTTGTATCGAATAATTAGTTCTGCCCAGCGCCTGGAATATTTATAAAATTTCCCGGAATTATCACGGTACAGCAGGAATATAAATTATAGCACTTCCTTCCTTTACTCTATTTACAATACAGACTGGATTTATTTATCCATTTAGCTTACTTTATTTTATTCCTCCATTAATCAACTTGTTAGCTCACTGATCTAATTTTAATTCACTCTAAATAGTTATTCGCTTGGTAGAGAAAAGAAAACGCAAATGACTAAGTACTTCCTTTTATAAATAAAATTTAATTTGCAATTCAGATCACAAGCAAGAAGCCAATAAAATCCTAAAACACACATATATCCACACACTAACATAATAAATACATAAATATACAATAAAGAATATAATTCAAATGAAACATTAAATAAATTATCGTAACTCAATTGTTACCTTCCCATACATTAATAGATTACCATCATAAGTTCTTTTAATGATAACTGTCCGAAGTGTTGCGCAACTTTTTAATAATTTAGTTCTGACTGATTTCTTATTTCAAATTAATTCTGACATGCATGTATTAATAGTTACCTAGGTATGATTTTTCCAATGTCGGGTCAACCATCGAGGGGGAAAACCTTCCCTTCTTTTGCAGAGATGGTTGCTCGCTTTTTCAGACGTTCCAGTGAATGGAGTGAGAGTTTATAGTCTTTTGACGTGGGTTTGTTTCCTTTCTAATTCCACCTTTTAGTCGGTATTCATCCCTTCAACATTCTACTTCGAATCTCCAGGCAGATCTGGTTCTGTAACGGCGGTCTCTTCTCGGCAGCATTTTAGTTGTTATAAGTAGTGAGCGAATGGTTAGACGGAGATAGACCGAGCAAACGCCCGGTGTTTGCCACTAGCCCTCCATATCAGCGTACCCTTCTATTATTATTTTTTGTTGAATTCTAGCCAGCAAAAAAAACACAACCGGTTACTTCTAAATCAGCTCTGCTTAACCCTCTGCTGTCTTGCTATCGAATGTCTCTAATTGCCTCTTTTCTTTTCATTCTTATCTTACCAATCTATCTGGAATTTTTTTTATACAGTTTACATTTTTTCCAATTTCTAATTACAATTTTCATTTCATTCTTTTGATACATTTAATATTGAATGCCACTAATTGCAACATTCCTTTTCATTACTTTATCTCGTACCAATCTATTTGGAAATTTGGTACAAGTTTACATTTTTAATTTTACAATTATAATTAATTTCTTTCATTCTTTTAAATATTGAATGTTACTAATTGTACCAATCTATTTGGAAATTTGGTACAAGTTTACTTTTTTTAATTTCGCAATTATAATTATTCTTTCGTTCTTTTTACACGTGATTTTCTTATTTAACAAAGAAAGAAAAAGACGCGTTCAGTTGTACACCCCTCCCCTTTCCTTTCTAATCTTTCATCATTATTTAGCTTTTCTAATTTCTTTTAAAATAAGTTTTTAGAATCCTTTTAACTAAATTTTTTCTTTCTTTTTTTTTTTTTCTATTTCTTTTAACGAAACCCTTCTCTTTATTAATATTATTGAGAATCAATAATATATACATGCGAGCCTACATTTATGTAGATATCGCATTACACCGCTCCCCATTTTTTAAGAATTAAAATCTACTGGAGTTATTTCTGAGGTCAAGCCATTTTAATTCTTAACCCCTATCTTCCTTTATTACTATATATTATTATTATTTTTTTCTTCTTGATATAAATTTTAATGGTACCCGTTTAGTATGTATAACTTCCGTATGATGATATTATCTTAGAGAGACAACTAGGTTAAACTATCTGCATTCCATTTGATTTATTTGAACTGCCCAAACACTTTTGATCTCCACCGAACATTATTCTGCACAGAGAGTTGATTTTTTTTTTTTTTTTTTCAGTAAGACGGATCATGAGCCCAGATCTCTGCTGAGTCCTCATTCTATTTTTAGTTTAATTCTTCGTATCTTTCCAATACCTTTGGGATTTTCACCCAGTACGACGGGTAATGAGCCCAGATCTCTGCTGAGTCCTCATTCTAATTTTTTTTTTTTTATTTATTTTCCTGTCTATCCTTATGTGTATAGACAAGATTAACACACACACTCCCTATTTTTTTTTTTTCTTTTTATGAACGGCAAGATGGCATGACCAAGCTCAAATGCAATCCCCGCATGATTCATATCTGCACACATTTGTCTCAAAATCCAGACCCTCATTCATATATTCGCTACTCTTCGTAGTTCACCATCCCCCCTACATTTCCCTTATCATGTGGATTATCGTGTTCAAAGTCCAGGGTCGGTATCCTTTAGTCATCAACAGGTGTTTGTCCAGTTGCTTCTTTTCTTTTAGTTCCTATCGGGAGGTTCTTTCTTTTTTCTCTGGGGAATATACCCACTTGTGCTAGGGAATGGACTATTGTCCCTCCGTCTATCAAAGCCTCTGTCCTCATTCGGATACTTCCCTCTCTGATCCCCTTCATTCTGCCTAGGCCCTATAGCTCCATCCGAGCCGCCATAAAATCTACCGCTATCTTCCCCGTACCTTCGTTGGGGTTTACCTGGTCCCACATTTATCACAGGATCTCTCGGAGGTTTGAATCCTCGATCCTCTATCCTACGACCAGAATGAGCGCTGTCGAACGCATTTAGTAGTTCCGCGACCTGTTCGACCGTTTTCCGTTCAGTGCCTATCAGCACTTGCTCAACATTTTGCGGCAAATTGTGTCTGATTACACGAATAATTTGCCTCTCTGATAATGGACTAGCAGTGAGTGCGCGCAATTTCGCTACCTGGCGACGGAAAAATGGCGTAAACGTTTCTCCCGGTCTCCACCTGTCTTGTGATATCTGGTGCCGAATGTTTTCCTGGTGCTCTTCGCTCCAGTAACTGGTGAGCAAAGCTGTCTTATAATCCTCAAATGTTGTTGGTTTTTCAAACAACGAGTCCCACCATTCCTGTGAAGCATTCTGTAGGTGACTGCATGCGATGGCAATCATGGCTTCTTCATCCAATCCATTCAAGGTGCTGTACCTTTCAAGGCTACCCAGGTGTTCTATGGGGTTTTCTCCCATGTGGCCCGAAAAACTCGAATTTTCAAAAATTGATTTATCGTTACCACGTTATTGCGCCTGCTATCCCACAAACTTGTCCCTCTCATATTTTTAACCTCTTCTACTTCTCGACACACAGTTTCTATTTTATCCTCAAACTGTGCCATCCTTCCCTCTACTTTCATCACAACCTCTTGTTCTAAATTATTTACTTCTCCAGTGAGTCTCTGCTCTAAGTTTTCTAGTAACTCAGCCTGTCCGTTTAACCTTTCATTCGTGACAAAAATCTGATTTGAGGTTTCTTCAATCCTTGTACTTAACTCTCCATTTTTTATGTCGAATTTGTCATCCAACTGTTTTTGCCACTCGTCTATCATCTTTTTATTATCTTCCTTTAATTCCTTCATAAACCTTTGCTGATCTTCTATCATTTTCTTATTTATTTCATCTCTCTGCTCATCTCTTTCCATTATCTCCTTTATGAACTGCCGTTGATCCTCCCCCATTTTCTCCATCATTTTTATTAAATTATAAATTTCTATGCTAACTTTCGGCTCTTGTTTATCATCATTAATGTCAATTTCATTTCCACTACTGGTTTCTATTTCTCTTTCCCTGTCTGTTTCTCCGGCCAATTCCGTTTGTTCTTCACTGGTACTTTTCGTGGTTGCAAGTTGATCGTCCATTTTTGCTTTCAACCTCGTTTGCATTGACTCTAAATGAATGTTATCACTGACTAAGTAATTATTTTCTCCCAATTATTATAAAATGCAATACTGTTTATCAACGCTATTTCATATTAGGTACGTTTGCTGGCCTGCCCCATCCTCATCCATTAACTCACTTGTTTATGCTGCTTTAAAGATTCCCTTAAACTCACAAGCTTTTATTATTCAAACAATAAAATCTTTTCCCTCTCTTGATTTTATTTATTTATATAATGTAGATCGTGCCTAGAAAATTTTACCCCGTCTCTTTCTCTCTTTTTATAAAATTCAGTTGTCTTTTGCTCCACTTTCCCTCTCTCACCAAGCGATCTTTTATTATTATTCTATATTTTTATCTAAATCTTAGGTCTATTCTACTGTCTCTACAACTACTATATAACTACATATATACGGTTATGCCGTCTAATCCTTATTTTAACACTTTTTTCTTTTAACACTATTTTGTCGTTTTTATATATATATTTTTATAATAACACATATAAATTCTTAACTTGAACAAAACCCCTTTGTTGTTTGTTTTTTTTTTCTTTATTTTAAAAAAACTTTTTCTTTCTTCCCTTTTTTCCCTTTTTTTTTTTTTTATAAAATATTTCTCAGTCTTAATTCGGTTTTCCGATTGTTTGACTTTATTTAACCTCGCTGTATAGATCATATATGGGTATATCTATTTGACTCAGAGCGCTATAACTTAATTCAATCTGCTTTTTTTTTTCTCTGAATGTGACAAGATCCCGGACTGGCCCCCAAAACTGTAACACCACCGCCGTGCGGTTAAAGACCCCAGCCGCACTTAATTATGTGATCGACTGGTTAACCACCGATGATGATGATTACCACAAGCAAGAAGCCAATATACACCCTAAAATCGAGTATATATTCTTAATTGAACACTGACATAATAAAACATCATCCCAGCATTATATTTCCCAATTAAACGCTTCTTCTCTGCTGGGCAAATTATTTGTATCGAATAATTAGTTCTGCCCAGTGCCTGGAATATTTATAAAATTTCCCGGAATTATCACGGTACAGCAGGAATATAAATTATAGCACTTCCTTCCTTTACTCTATTTACAATACAGACTGGATTTATTTATCCATTTAGCTTACTTTATTTTATTCCTCCATTAATCAACTTGTTAGCTCACTGATCTAATTTTAATTCACTCTAAATAGTTATTCGCTTGGTATAGAGAAAAGAAAACGCAAATGACTAAGTACTTCCTTTTATAAATAAAATTTAATTTGCAATTCGCTAATTCTAATGAATAATAAAATCCTAAAACACACATATATCCACACACTAACATAATAAATACATAAATATACAATAAAGAATATAATTCAAATGAAACATTAAATAAATTATCGTAACTCAATTGTTACCTTCCCATACATTAATAGATTACCATCATAAGTTCTTTTAATGATAACTGTCCGAAGTGTTGCACAACTTTTTAATAATTTAGTTCTGACTGATTTCTTATTTCAAATTAATTCTGACATGCATGTATTAATAGTTACCTAGGTATGATTTTTCCAATGTCGGGTCAACCATCGAGGGGGAAAACCTTCCCTTCTTTTGCAGAGATGGTTGCTCGCTTTTTCAGACGTTCCAGTGAATGGAGTGAGAGTTTATAGTCTTTTGACGTGGGTTTGTTTCCTTTCTAATTCCACCTTTTAGTCGGTATTCATCCCTTCAACATTCTACTTCGAATCTCCAGGTAGATCTGGTTCTGTAACGGCGGTCTCTTCTCGGCAGCATTTTAGTTGTTATAAGTAGTGAGCGAATGGTTAGACGGAGATAGACCGAGCAAACGCCCGGTGTTTGCCACTAGCCCTCCATATCAGCGTACCCTTCTATTATTATTTTTTGTTGAATTCTAGCCAGCAAAAAAAACACAACCGGTTACTTCTAAATCAGCTCTGCTTAACCCTCTGCTGTCTTGCTATCGAATGTCTCTAATTGCCTCTTTTCTTTTCATTCTTATCTTACCAATCTATCTGGAATTTTTTTTATACAGTTTACATTTTTTCCAATTTCTAATTACAATTTTCATTTCATTCTTTTGATACATTTAATATTGAATGCCACTAATTGCAACATTCCTTTTCATTACTTTATCTCGTACCAATCTATTTGGAAATTTGGTACAAGTTTACATTTTTAATTTTACAATTATAATTAATTTCTTTCATTCTTTTAAATATTGAATGTTACTAATTGCAACATTCCTTTCTCTCACTTTATCTTGTACCAATCTATTTGGAAATTTGGTACAAGTTTACTTTTTTTAATTTCACAATTATAATTATTCTTTCGTTCTTTTTACACGTGATTTTCTTATTTAACAAAGAAAGAAAAAGACGCGTTCAGTTGTACACCCCTCCCCTTTCCTTTCTAATCTTTCATCATTATTTAGCTTTTCTAATTTCTTTTAAAATAAGTTTTTAGAATCCTTTTAACTAAATTTTTTCTTTCTTTTTTTTTTTCTATTTCTTTTAACGAAACCCTTCTCTTTATTAATATTATTGAGAATCAATAATATATACATGCGAGCCTACATTTATGTAGATATCGCAATATATATATATATATATATATATATATATGTTGTTGTCTGTTAATGTTAATTATGTATTCATGTTTGCTGGCGACACAACAATTACAATTTAATATTTTTAATTAATATTCTTTGCCATTTTACAGCTTTATAATATATCTAATTGTGTTAAACAAGACATTTATTTTATATAGCACAATGTTTTTATAAACTGTAATACCAATAAGCCAATAAGCTAATGCACTTTCTGTTAATGTAAAGTATAAGTCAACACATTTCTAAACACGAGCAACCCCATACTTTTATTTGTGAAAGTTAAAGAAAAAACTTATTTTATGTTGCATTTATGTGTTCTTTAATTTTTTTTAACGTAATTTTTATTTACAATTTCACTTACTAATGCCTGGGCAGATGTATTTTATTATAAAATAATTTCCCCTATATAATGTTAAAATGTAAACACTATAATTTTTGATGAAGAAGAGTATCATCTCATCAGAAAACTATGTCAATCTATTTGAGCCAGAGTTTATTCCATTAAAAAATGGCTTTTAAATAATGATATGAACAGACTCTTCTTGCTACACTGTATATTGCTGAACAATCTGACATAAATTTCCCTTTCATCAATATAAATGAATAAAAATAGGAATTAATTGGATTATGTAGAGAAAACAATAAATATATTAGCAAGAAAATACATATGACCATACCTATTTTCTATTGTAAGATTGAGTAATCTTTTTGCCAGTTAGGACTAGAATTCAAAGCTTATGTATTTGTCATTGACAAAAGCAAAGGTCAAATACCAGTATGGGTTATTATAGCACTATACTGTCTAGTTTCATTTATTACTCAAGCTTACAATAAATGGCTGTAAAGTAATATAATCAGGACTGCTTTTGGAAACATAAGTAAGCATATAAGATTCATGTAAAGATGTTGATGAAAATAGTTTTACAATGTACAAAATTAATTGCCAGAAAAGTTTTTAAAAATACAAAGTTAATTGACAGACTATTTATTTTTATATATTTATATAAGAAATAGGATAAATATACTAAAAATATATTACATATACATAATAATATAATAGAAAAATAAGAGGTTAGTTAAGTTAATTAAAAAAATAGTTATGTTGAATAAACCACTAAACATCACATGATCACTATCTCTTATACTACCACATAATTGTTATTAAACAAGGCAAAATTCTCACCTTACAGTAGTGCCACCCTTTGCCAACCAGAGTAATCAATGAATGCCAGAAGGCTTGTGCATAAAATTCCTATCTAGTGCCTACTCATCCAATATCCTCAGACTAGTTTCTGGCTTGTGGCCTTCGTCAGTGAGGAGCCTTGGATCTGAAAGCACTGCACCTAGATTTTAGGATCTAATGCAACCCTCCAGCAGCCACCTTTTAACTCTACTTAACTATAAAACTATGAGAATGAAATTTGAAAACACAATATTTTCAATCTAAGCTCAACAGCTTATACAGTCATATGGGTCTGAACTCAGTTCAGTACCCATACATTTTAGTGTCTTTGGCTCTTTAACAACCATAGCCACCACTATCCTATTAGGCATGATTGGTGTTGAACCACTAAACATCACATGATCACTATCTCTTACACTAGCACATAATTGTTATTAAACAAGGCAAAACTCTCTCCATACAGTAATGCCACCCTGTGCCAACCAGAGTAATCAATGGATGCCAGAAGGCTTGTTCATAAAATCCCTATCTATTTTTAAAGAGCCAAAGACACCAAAATGTATGGGTGCTGAACTGAGTTCAGACCCATATGACTATATAAGCTGTTGAGCTTAGATTAAAAATATTATTGTGTTTTCAATTTCATTCTTATAGTTTTGTAGTTAAGTAGAGATAAAAGGTGGCTGCTGGAGGGTTGCATTAGATGCTAAGATCTAGGTACAGTGCTCTCAGATCCAAGATTCCTCACTGATGAAGGCCACAAGCCAGAAATTAGTCTGAGGATATTGGATGAGTAGGCACTAGATAGGGATTTTATGCAAGCCTTCAGGCATCCATTGATTACTCTGGTTGGCACAGGGTGGCATTACTGTATGGAGAGAGTTTTGCTTTGTTTATGTTGAATAAATATAAAAAATAATAATTAGAATTATAAACAGGGGGTTTAAGAATAAAAAATATATAGGTCATAAAAATGTAAATAATACAAAAAGGAGTTTATTACTGTTTAACACAAAGATAGTAGCTGTAAAACAAAAATGAAATAAGAATTTGGTCTGTAGATGTGCTTTATATGGAGATAAAATGAAGAGTATTAAATATTTGTTTTTGGAAGGTAGTATTTGGGTAAAGAAATCAGAATAATTTATATGGAGAATATGAGAAATTTATAAATAATAAATGAAAAAAATCGCAAAAATAGACTTAGAATGAAAAAATAAACATTTTATTATATTTTTTGTTTAGAATGAAAATGGGAAATATGAAGAAAGGAATAATGGAATTAATGAAATAGCTTTTATTAAAGTAAGAGAAAAAATGAAACAGTTTTAAAAAATGATAATAAATAGTAACAAATAAATGAATTTATTGTGATATATAAAAATTTCAAAAAGAGGGATTGTTAGATTTTGCTAATATGATTACTGAATTTACAACTTATGTATAAAACTTTACTAACATAAATATTCTTCAAAAAATGTGAAAGAAAGCAAAATAGCATGTGTGGATATAAAAATCTGTCAAGAAACAAATGAAAAAAGAGAGAATAAAGGCTAGATAAGAAAGTTGTTTTTTTTTTTTTTTTTTTTTTTAAAAAAAAAGAAATCATTAGAATAAAATAGAATTATCAATATAGAATAGTAAGTTGTAAAATTTTTAGGAATGTATAAAAAACAGAAATAAGTAAGTGATGGCTGTATTAAAGGTAGACAGAAGAGAAGATGAAAATAAGGAAGAAATTAATACTGTAATAAAAATCTTTGGTGATGGATTCAAAATTGAACACAAGAAAAGGTTAAGATAAAAAAAAGTGCAAGAGGATTTATAGTATCACAACTGAAATGTTTGCAAGTTTAAAAAGGTATGCAAGGATTTGTTTAAAAGAAAGTTTTATCAAAATTATAGATGATAATGAGATTCCAAATAACTGTAAAAAAATGAGATTTAAATTTTATGCAATTAAATAACTAGATTAATAGCAATCCATAGTACATAAAATATTTCATATATATTAGAATGTAATTAGCATTTGAATAGAACAGCATAAAATCTTGAAGGAGATTTAGAATGGATTTTATTCACAGAGATTGCTAAGTGCATAGACATAGTTTGGAACTGTTTTTCATTATTAATAATTGATATAATAATCATCAATGAAGCAAGTCACATATAATGTGACATTGCTTTAAAAAAAACTTGTATTTACACTCTCTATACTACATAATAATTGATATTTATTTAATTTACAAGAAAATAAATACCAATTATGGAATATGAAATCAGTGGAAGTTAAGTGGGAAATTAGGTAAAAATAAAGATATGCATTATCACTTTTACACACATTTTCTTTCCAAGAGAGTTAGAAGTTAATATAGAATGATTGTAAATAGGATGGGGAGTAATGAAGGAAATTATAGGAATCTGTATTCTATTTTACAAGATTTTTCTAAATTAAAATAAATAAAAAATTTACGTATTAGCAAGGCTTGTCTTTTATGAGTTCTTACCACTTCTGAATTTGTAAGATGTAGATTCTTAAAGATAATTTGAAGTAGCAAAATATTTTTGCATAATGTGTTAATTTACAAAGTGGGATTTAATTAATTAAAAAAAAATTAATTGCAATGATTAGAATGTAGATGCCAATGCTACTTTATCTATTGTTGATGCCATTTTAAAATCAATACTCAATTTAAATTCATGAAAATGGGTTTCATATAAATGTCCGGGTAAAAGTGAAAAAACGTTTTTTATATTGCTTTAATGCAAAAAGTTGATTTAATTAATAAAAAACATTAACTGATACATAAATTATAGGTTTTCCTTGATATCTGATATTTAGCTGCATGATTTGATTGCATAATAGCTAAATTATTTATCGACATAATTATACAGAAATTTTCACATTTTGGTGTTTAAATCCGTTTAAATCCATTAATAGCTTTAAATTAATATGTATACACAATCCATTAAAGGCTTTAAATTAATACATAAATATATATTTAATATATATATATAAAAGACACATTTTGCGGGTTCATCTATGTTAAAAAATTTTAATTATTGATATTCTGCTATTTCAACTTGGTCACATAAGTCATCCACTGGGTGACCAAGTTGAAACATCGGAATATCAATAATTAAAATTTTTTAACACGGATGAACCCACAAAATATGTCTTTTATATATGCAACCCATGAAAATCTTCATTTCAACATTATTAACCTCTATGGGGAGGACATTTTTAAACAGCTTTGGTCTTTCTACCTTTTGGTCTTTCTACCTTTTACCACCCAGTGGATGACTTGTGTGACCAAGTCGAAATGTCGGAATATCAATAATTAAAATTTTTTAACACGGATGAACCTGCAAAATATGTCTTTTATATATGCAACCCGTGAAAATCTTCGTTTCAACATATATATATATTTACACTAACTATAATTAATATTCTGATTCATATAAATTACTCAGTTCTAATTTGGTTAACACCTATATAACTTTAAACGTTATAAAAATTTGATGGAAATAATAGAAGTATAATAGCAATAATTAAATAAATAATTAACAAAAATAAAGGGCAAAAAATGTATTTAATTTAAGCAGAATTATTTTTTTTTGCAATGTTCCAAAATAAGAAATAAATTTTTTATTAATGGAGGAAAGATATCAAGGTACAAATTGAAATATATAGAACAACAAAATGTTAATAATCAGTTTTACAATTTTATAGTTTGCTAGAGATCAACAAATGCTAGCCCATGTCAATTACTATATTTAATAAAAAAATATACTCTTTTCTTTTTATCTAGATAAAGGCAATCACTTATTTATCTATGTAACAATAATAAAATAATTGATTGAGTTAATTACATACATTAGTAGAATATATAAACTTACAAGTCAGAATTGAAATTACTTCCAAGTAATATATTTTCCTTTAGTGTTCCATTAAAAATCCATGCTTGCTGAGGCACAAAAGCAATTTCACCTTTTAAAATCATTTTCCCTTTTACAAGTCGCATCTACAAATAGTTATAATTAATATTATGAATGTTTGTTCCATTAAATACTCACTTGCATAATTTAATACTTACCTCACCCAGTAATCCTGCAAGCAGACTTGATTTGCCACTGCCCACACTACCGCACAAACCAATTAAACTACCCTAAGTTAACAATGCATATATTAGTATTTAAAGGTTAATATATTAGAGTTAAATATTATTTTGTAATAGTTTCCATAGTCCAGAAAACATAAAACGTTTTAAAAACATTCAGTGAGTTTATAAAATTGTGCTTATAATTCTCTAGTCATTATAGATTTTTAAGCTAGAGAAATATTGGTTTCTTAATTTTAAGTGATTTAAAATTTTAAATTATATACATTTGCTAGGTAAATATTGAACTGTAGTAAGTAGCTTTGGTTTTAATGTCATATTTTTACTTTTTTATAAAAATAATAATTTAAGTTCCTTTTTTTTCTAATAGAGGTAAAAGCCACTGAATAACCTTACATACTATAGTGAAATAAATAAAAGCAATGTAAAGCAATAACTATGGCATGAAAATGAGGCAACACATTAAAATCATATATATTCCAACCTGTAAACACTTATAATTTGATAATATTAATGATGAGTGCCATGCAAGCTAGATATTTCACATACAAACACGTAAATGTCACTTATTAATCCAGACCTTATGAACTGTAGTTATTGTGCATGTACAAAATATAAATGCTATATTAGAATATTAAAATAAGAGTAACACAATGAATAGATGCAACAAATCTAAATGTAATGCACATTATTGACAGATTTTGCATTAACTCCAAAATAAAATAGTGAACTAATTAAAATTTAGTAATCAAGGACACCATGGAAAATGATAAACTTCCATCTTATATTTTTTATTTTTGTTTATACTGTGTTTTAGGAAATAATACATATTCAATTGTAATCTAAGTTTATAAATTAAAATACCAAATAAGACTAGTAAAAACAATATGGTACAAATAGATAAAAGCTTAAAGTGTAGATTGATTGGAGAAAGAGGTAGAAGAAGAATGCTACCACAAACATCATTTTATATAAATTTATTCTAACCATCCTGAATTTATTTATAATATATTCTATCAATGAGCATACAAAATTTACTTATTCACTGCATTCAGGAATCTAATCATCACTGATCTATTTAGTGCCAGAAAAAAAAGAATCCAGGGTGCCAAAAGAATTATACTGCTCTAGATATAAAGTTAAATAGATCATGTGTCAGTAAAAATATTTATCACTTTGAAAACAAACTTCTGTACAAGAAAATTTTAACAATAATATAACTATAGCAATTTTTTAACTATCACTTGACATGTGTTAATATCTTGATAGAATCTAACTGCAGCATAATTCATTTACATGTATAATTTATTTAAAATATTTTTATTGGCAATTTTACTAAGCACACTCTTTCATAACAAAAAATAATAAAGAAATAAACTACCTTTGAAATATTCATGTCAGCCTTATATATTAAATCACATGTATTTTTTAGACTTTCATTAATGTTAATGGAACCCAGTCGTGACAGTCGCATAGAAACTAAAATAAAATAGATCACAATTATTTACAAAAATAATAATAATAAAGTAATATTTACTAAGGCTTTAGTCTCAAGAATATGCATATAAAAATACGATATTAGGGACCTCTACAGGTCTTAACCACAAGCTTATGCCTTGGAAGAAAAGGGATAAGCTTGTGGTTAAAACCTGTAGAGGTCCCTAATATCACATTTTTATACGCATATTCTTGATGTTAAAGCCTTAGTAAATATTACTTTAATAATCAATGTGCGTTTAAATAAATTTATAATAATAAAAAAGATAAATGTTTATTTTAAGTAATTCTTTTTTTACAAATTCTGGTTGCATTCATTATACATATATAATCTAGATATTGTCATAATAATCAAACTTATATGTTTAGCATCTTTATGGATACATATTTTTCACCAAGTCTGCCCAAGGTGCATATATTCCTGCAAAAAAATGAATGAAGCAAGCCAACTTCACATCATTTAAGTTTCTTATTATATAATGCAATGCAAAGTGAACCTTAGAATACTTTTCAGGCCTATATTAGGATTTTTTTCATGAAAATAGCATAGATATTTTGCATTAACCATTAAGTAGATAAATATTAGCTGCAGAATAAAGATCCTGATTTACTCTCAATCATTTATATAAAGTGTCAATTTAATGAATAAAAAAACAAATGTGGCTTAAACATAACATGGGACAGATGGTATTCCTATTAATAATGGAACTATGGTTTATCTTTAGTTATTTCAGTACTAGTTGATGTTCTCTCAAATTCGGGATGATCAGTTTGTTAATCAAGTGTTGTTGTTTTTTTTTTTAATTTTGTAGAAGAATTACGTACATTTAATAAAATGTAAAAAAGGTCATAAATAAAGATTTTGTTATTGTCATTGTTAAAAAAGAATCCATTTACTTTTTTAAAAATGCCGCCGTATTTTTAAATTAATTTTGTTTAAACGCTTAATTTACTATTAGAAGAATAATGTACATTTAATAACATCTAAAAAATGGTCATAAATAAAGATTTTGTCATTGTCATTGTTAAAAAAGAATACATTGACTTTTTTAAAAATGCCGGCGTATTTTTTTGTTAATTTTGTTTAAATGTTTAATTTACTATTTGAAGAATAAAGTACATTTCATAAAATTGAAAAAAGGTCATCAATAAAGATGTTTTAAGCCAATAAACATCACATGACCACCATCTCTTACGCTTATGTATATTTGTTGTTAAAACAGGCAAAACTCACTATACGTATGTCACACACAGCAAGCTAGAGTAATCAATGGATGCCAGAAGACTTGTGCATAAAATCCCCATCTAGTGCCTACTCATCGTGTGTAGCATACGTATAGTGAGTTTTGCCTGTTTTAACAATGAAGATGTTGTTATTGTCGTTAGTAAAAAATACATTTACTTTTTTTAAAATGCCACCGTATTTTTCGTTATTAAAAAAAAAAGACATTTATTTTTTTAAGGTTATTTAAAAAAAGCAAGTTAATTAATTCTTAAAAGGTCATGGCCAGGTAACGGCATATTTCACTGTTTTTCATTAGGAACAGCACCATCAAGCAACGTGTATGGTCATTGATACTAGTATCGTTATTTCTATACTACATTAATAGCATTCAACCATATTCTATAAAATCAGCATCTTTAGTTGACAATTAAATTTTTAATTTTTGATAAATATTCATTTAACACATATGGTCAAATAATTGTATCTTCATATTCGATATCCAAAGCAGTACCATACATATATATATATAAATATTTTTGAAACATTTATTGCCCACCACGCATTATTTTAAATACAGAAACTTCAGATCAATGAATAAAGTATAAAAAGCTGTATCATTGGGAATATCAAGAAAGGATTAAAAGTGAACTATTTGGGTGAGAGAACAAATAGGTATCATTGATATTGA
Source organism: Epiperipatus broadwayi (assembly GCA_028023455.1). Taxonomy (NCBI): domain Eukaryota; kingdom Metazoa; phylum Onychophora; class Udeonychophora; order Euonychophora; family Peripatidae; genus Epiperipatus; species Epiperipatus broadwayi. The sequence continues at coordinate 3,216,965 of JAQFVV010006273.1, forward strand.
ATGAATTGAGAGATTGAAATGAAGCTAGATTGAAAATATTGCTAGAAGATATGATAATAGATGATTAGTAGAAGTCTTAAACTGGAAATTAAGAAATTGTAAAAGATCTAGAAAGCAATCACAAGTGAGATGAATGGCAAGAAAGTTTGTTGATACAATCTAGAGAAGAGATGTCATGAATCAGAAACTGGATTAATCTTCGCGAGATCTTTATCTTGTAATGGATTTATAATGAATGAAAGTGATGTGTATAAATAAAAGTAAAGCCTTTCAACATTTTTTTTTAACATGATAAATGCATATACTTTTATTTTTATGCAGATTTAAAAAATTTAATACGATAATTTTTTTATCAAAAATGAATAGGTTTTGTAAATAAATAAATTTTTACGACTGAATTTCTGAATTCTAATAATAAACATTTGAATATTTTTTGATAATTTGCAAAAAAATTATGTAAATATTTTCTTATTCAGCCATTATCATTCTTTCATTTATACAAAAAAATCCATAAGTAAATGTAATTACTTTCTATCTAAATTAGAGTTGATCTACTTTAAACAAATATGATGCTAAGAGAGTTGGAATAGTTTGAAGCCTGTCCATTAAAGTATAAAGATTGGCTATCTTAATATAAAGCTGAGTACTGATTTTATATATATATGTGAGGATAGTAATCTAGACCAACTGATGATTGCTGGTTTAGCATGAAATACGTATATTGGTGATTATTTATCTTTTCAATATGTGTGTGATCAGGTGGGTCAGCAATATGAGATGGTACTGCGAATGGTGGGTCGTGTGAAAGTCTGAGTTCGAACCCGCATATATTACATATATAAATGCAGGTTTAAGCCTGCACAATGTATTAATCATTGACAAACTAAAATTAAACACATTAAACAAAAAATTTTTTTTTTAAAAAATAAAATAAATAACAATTTCAATATTAATAATCAAATAAAATCAGTAAATAGAAAAATGTAGCAAAACAAATTATTAAACAAATAAACAGAAAAAAAGATAAAGCAGAGTAATGCAAATGCAAGCAAAATAAACTTTACCTCGTAGCTTTTGTTTGATTCTTTTTAATTGGATTCCTGAAGAACGTTTATTTTTTAGTTCTTCACATGCAAAAGTAACGGAAGTAAGATTAATTGCTGTTGAATCATTTTCATCAGCACCAGGATTTTTAGGGAGTTCAAAATTATTACTAGATAAAAATTTCTACAAATAATAAAAATAAAAACTTTGAAAAAAATGAAATATTTATATTTCCATGTCTATGATTTTTTTAATAGTATATTTATTTATTAACTGACTTATCAAGACAATCAATAAAAAAAAAAAAAATCCATCTTATTAACTGTAAACCAAATGTTATATTGTGTGCCATATTTCAGAAATTCAAAACTGATTATTTTTTCAGTACTATATAGTTAAAATATATATCTAAATTCCTGAAAAGACTATAGTAAACTTTTAAAAGTCAGAATTTCAGTATTACTTTGCATACCATCTAATAGCACAGCAATGGTAAATATTAAATGATAACACAATCATTTTACTACTATAAGCTTCAAGGTTTACTGAGTATTATACTTTGATCTTTGATCATTCTTAATGATAGTTATATGCTTGTTGGACAAAGACTAAACATAGAATACTTTGGGTATAGTGGCAGCCTTTATCTGCCATCCTTATCATCTAGGTTTTGAATCTGTACTGCAATAAGCTTGAAATTTTAAGATGCCAATTAAATTTAGAATTTTTTTTTCAGATAATTGGCACATGAAAATCCAATTAATCATCAAATATTGTTTAGTAAATTTAAATCTTCCTTATCTTAGAAAATAAAACAAAGATGGGAAATGGTTCAAACCCATTTCCTGTCTATGAATAAGCCTGGAAATACCTTCTCATTCACTGTTCCTGTATGATGGGCTGTTAGTAAGGTTTCGGTCATGGCTAGTTAAAGATTGTTTTCCCATTATTTATGTAACCCAATATTTTTTTTAAATTAAAAAAAACAATGTTGAATTTTGAAACTTTGTTACAAATCGAGTTGAGACGTTTTCTACCATTATCTACTGATTGTTCCATATTGTCAGCAAAAGCATCATTTCCAGCTTATTATTATTATAACATATAATGTATCATTGATGTGACTAAAAAATTGTTGCATCAACATTTTAGATTTGCCAAATATTCTATATGTTATCAGAGTAACTACAATAGGAAACTTTGAATTAATATTTTTGTTTTCAGAAATCACATAAATTTTATGTTTGCAATATAAAAATTTTAACTACATAATTTTATCTAAGTTATTAATTCTGAGTAATGTACAAAAAACTTAATAAAATCATACTTTGCTTAATATAGCAATAATACTCGCATATTTTTTAGGATATGCACATTTATTGCATTAAAATTTTTATTATAGCTCATAATAATTTTATTATTTCTTTTATTTTTTTAATGTACACTGATTTTTAAATAACAGAATGTACTCCCATCATTAATATTTAAAAAATGTTGTTTTATTTTTTTATTTTGGACACAATTTGTAACATGAAAACTAATTAGTTCACTTTTGTAAATCTTTTTAACAAGATTTTTTTTTTTTAATCTGGGGAAATATTTTTTATCAGACATGCTTATAGCATATAAGTAAAAGACTGAAAAATCTCAATTTAAATATTTTTTTCATTAAAAAAAATTAACTAATTTGAAAATACTTTTCATTTTGTTCTAACTTTTTTTATTTAAAATAACATTTGAATAAAAAATATAAAAATCTCAGTCTAAAGTGTACAATAAGACTTATCCTTGTTATTTAAAAATCTAACTATATTAATTATAGTTTTCTGGAGGTAAATAGGAGGGGGAATAATTTTCAGATGTGAAGGTTAACTGCATAATTGATAAGCAATGCCCGAGAAAAATATCTCCTGCTGAAATATTGGGACATCAAAGCTACTACTGCTTCTGATATCTAATCTTTGCTGCTTTTTTACTACTGCTTCTGATATCTAATCTTTGCTGCTTTTTTTTTTTGTTTTTTTTTTCTTTCCCATTTTTTCTCATCTTATTGTTTATTGTCACATCAGTATGGTAAAGAGTCAAGTCATTTTGAGATTATCATGACATAGTCATTTCTGTGATAATGGGAATGATTATCTATTCAACTATTTTCACACTTTAATTACACATACATTAATTGTGATTCCAATATTTTTTTGCTTTGCATTTTTTTTCCAGAGTGAAAATGAATATACTCATGTAAAGGAGCTGATAATGAGAAAATTGATTAATTTTTAGCTCTTATAGATATTCAAAAAAAAAATGTTCAAAATCAGGTATCCAATCAATATTACTATTAAAATTTTTATTTTCATATCTCGTATTAAAATCTTTAATAACATTATATATATGATTATAATTGTAATCAACATTTAACAATTCATTTGAATATATTTCAATATTTTTGCCTTTATCCAATAAATATATGGATATGTAGGTATGGTAGTGGATATATAGATGAATCGAGATATATGTTGGAAAAAAAAACTAGAGAGCACTTGCTGTTGTTAAAGAGTTCAGAAATCGAATCAAAATTGGAAAGTAGATAATAATGTTTCAGCATCCATTTTTCACGACCATAATAATTCATGTATTTATGGTTTTAACTTCAATTACAACAATGTTAAAATATTGCAAATTGAAAAAAATAACAACAAAAGAAAAATAAAAGAAGCTGTCCTAATATACAAATACAAACATGACTCAATTAACAGGCAGGCAGCAAACTTTAAGATCACAGAATTGTCAGAAGGTTAGCTTTTCAAAGTGTTAGTTGACAAAGACTACAAGGATAATCGAAAGCGCTACTAAGTGAATAAAATTTTTAAAATATATCTGATTACTGTATTTATAAATATTCAATTATATAATTATATATATATATACATGAATAGTTTATTGCATAAACAATACAATCAAACATTATATTCCATTATAAATTTACTTTTTTTTTACATTATAATATATACTTTTTTTTTACATTATAATATATATATAATACTTTCACGGTTATATGATGTAAATGAAGTATTTTTTATATTAAACTATGTATTATTTTGACAATATGGATAATATTTCATTGAAACATCAGGAATTTAAACAAAATAATACATGGCTTAATCCAAAAAATGCTTTATTTACATGTATGTATATACATATATACATCAAATATACCATATATATATATATATTATATATACCCACTGTATACAAATACCACATTTAATATTTATACTAAATATATATACACATCAATTATATCAAATATATATTCAAAATATATATCCTCAAAATCTGTATTACATTTGTATTTTGTAAAATATTTTATTGTATTAATAATACCACTCAGTGCAAGCCAGAATAATCAATGGATGCAGGAAGGTGTGTACATAAAATCCCTATCTTGTGCCTACTCATCCAATATTCCCAGATTAATTTCTAGCTTGTGGTTTTCATCAATGAGGAGCCTTAGATCTGAGAGCACTGCACCTAGATCTTAGGATCAAATGCAACCCTCCAGCAGTCACCTTTTACCTTTTTAAATCAAGTTCATTAGCTTCTATATTCATATAGATCTGAACTTAGTTCAGTATCCATACTTTTTGATATCTTTGGATATTTAGTAACCACAGTCACTATAATTCTATTATGCAGGATTGGTATTAAACCACCAAACATCACATGGGCACCATTTTTTAGGCTTACACAAGTTATTTACATAGAGACTAAACTCTCCATACAGTATCACCACTCAATGCAAACAGAGTAATCAATGGATGCAGAAAGGTTTGGGCATAAAATCCATATCTAGTGTCTACTCATCAATATCCCCAGACTAGTTTCTAACACCAAAAAGTATAGATGCTGAACTGAGTTTAGATCTATATGATTATACAACCTAATGAAAACATTATTGTGTTTTCATTTTGGACTCAAAGCTTTATAGTTAGTTTAAAAAGATAAAAAGTGGCTGATGGAAGGTTGCATTACATCCTAAGATCTAATTGCAGTGCTCTCAGATCCAAGGCTCCTCACTGATAAAAGCCACAAGCTAGAAGCTAGTCTGTGGATATTGGATGAGTAGGCACTAGATAGGAATTTTATGCACAAACCTTCATGCATCCATTGAGTACTCTGGCTTGCACTGAATGGCACTACTGTATGGAGAGTTTAGCCTCTGTGTAAACAGATTATGTAAGAATAAAGTATGGTGATCATATGATGTTTAGTGGTAAGATTATAAGTTTTTTTAAGTTATATATTTTGTATAATTTTGATACTATTAATTAACATAATAAAATAATATATTTTAATAAATATTAAGGACTTATCACCTTAATTTTTAATTATATAAATGTAATGTGGACTTTAAGGATATATATTTAATATAAATATTAAATGTGGAATTTAAATACAATGTATACGTTTTGCATATAATTTTTGCATTTGTAGTATATTTAATTTATGTATATATACATGTGTGTGTAATAGGATATAAAAAGGAATCAATTTATAATGGGATATAACATTTATTGCATTGTTTATATGATAAACTATTTTATGTAAACTATTACCATTGAAGACTGCTGGTCAGGTGAAAGTGTCATATTAATTAAATTAAATTAAACAACAATGACTTTAAAAATTTGTATTTGCTTAATAATACTTCATAAACTATATTTCTTTTCATTTTCCAATTAAAACAGTAAATATTACATGTCTTTAAGATTGTTTTACAGTATAAATGAAGTTTCTTTTTTCAATGGAATACTGTTTTAAAAATTCAGATATTATTTATTTCTTCACCTTGCAACATTCTTAGAATATGCTCTTTGTTGAATCTTATGTCACCACATCTTACAAAATAATATTGACTACTTTTTATGATCTTATCATTGTATTGCCATAATATAATAAAATATTTTGTGTGTTTATATTATATCAATATGCATTATTTAAAGAAAGATAATAATCATCTCAGGAGGGTTTAAAAAAATGAAACTAGTAGATAACAGTTTACACACAGACAAAACTTTAAAAAATCCTCTATTTTTTATTAGTTGCCAATTAATGTTCTCCCTTCTGATCATTTTCCTTCTTACTAATTACATAAAAAACATTGGAAATGTTCATCAGAAAAATAAGCTAGTATCCTAGAGATATCTGTCTGCATTGGGATAATTTATTGAACACATTATTTTGGATACAAATAAATCTGCATTGTAATAGTAATAATTATAATAATAATTGTAATAGTAATCATTGTAATAATGATTATTTTGTACTTTAAATTTTTACATTTATAATAGAATAGAAATGCATACATAGAAAGAAATTTTGAATAACAATTTTGTTATATAACTAAAATTCAAAAATTCACTGGCAAAATGTTAAAAAAAAAGTCGCACTATTGAATACTTTTATCTGTTTTGTTGTCATTAATAAAAATGAAAAATACTTAATTGTAAATTATTAGAGAAAAAAATATAGTTAGTAATAAATATGGCTGAACGTTTTCGAGGAACCATGCCTCATACTCATTACTAACTATATTTTTTTCTCTAATAATTTACAATTAAGTATTTTTCATTTTTACAAATAAGGAGAAATTAAAACCACATTTATGTCATTAATAAAGTAAATAATAAATTGAATAAAGTTAATTTTGCTATACATGTTGATAAAGTAAAAAACCATTATTTAATAATATAATGTTAAAACATCAGAAAAAGGATTAAAGCTTGTGATTGTAGCTTTAAAATAAAGATCTCAAAATAAATTGTGCAAAGAAAGCAGTAAGCAATAATAATAATGATTAATATCATCATGTAATTATAATACTCTATAGGACAAAAATCTAAAATCATTCAGTTCTCAAACAAAAATTATAAATATACAAAAATACATTTAATGTAACCAATTATATAATTATTCCACTATAAAAAAATACTTTATAATAATTTTTCAGGTGACATATAAGGACACAATTAGCTCATTAAGATATATGACTTAGTGAAATAATGAGTTAATAAATAATGCATAAATATTTTCATTTAGATGATTATTTAAGCAAGACCTCTTACATCTTGCCAAAGTAATAAATTAGTATACATTGCTTAAGTGCTCATTTATAATAATATTAAAAAATATAGATCTATAGTGTATAATTGAGATATCAGTTGTATTACAGATATATTTAATTTGAGAATTATATTAATGTATGCGCTTTTGACATTGTAAAAAAGAATTGCATATTAAATGAAAAATGATTCTTTGATTCCTCTTTGAGATCTTACTGGAGTTAAACAGGGCAAATTGCATCAGCCAGCATAGTGAACTTATTGGCTTTTTTAATCATAAGATGAAAAACATTATGATCTAACTGAAATATCAGTTAAGTTTCGTGAAAACAGAATGATATTGGAACACAAATATAATTTAGGTATTTAAAAATTTAGATATAATTATAGGGGATTTGAACAGAAGACTTTCAATCTTCCTTCAGCTATCCACTCTATCCCATACAATCAAAACACATATGACCACACACGTGAAAAAGGTAAATGATCTCCAGTAAATGAATTTTATGCTGAACAGGCATTCATCAGTTGATCCAGATCATCATCTGTCACTCATATATATAATTAATGTTTGATTTATATTAAGATAGAAAATCTTCAAATTTTAATGAACAGGCTTCAATCTACTCTACCATCCAACTCTTCAGCCATCCATACTATTGAAATTCTGATGACAACACACCAAACCCTTTATTGGTGCCAATATTATAGTCATGCCCATGTTACCTTTAAATCATTCTGAGCCCTCATGTGTAATACCTTGTCCATTTAAATTATATGTATTATATATGTGTTGGAAGATGATGACCTGAACCAACTGATGAGTACTGGTTCAGCATAATATATATATATATATATTGAAGCAGATGATCTGATGCTCAGATCCTGCTTCACAGCCCACATCCAATCTCCTACCACCTAACTGTATTCAAACCCACCTTTACGCACGTATATACATAGCTAATAATATATATATATATATATATATATATATATATATATTCCTTTTGGTTAGTATTATAACATAAATCACATTAACACTTATGTATTTTAATTTAAAATATTTTATTTAATAATATTCTCATGTATATACGGGCATAAATAATATCTATATATTTCAGTGTAGGAGATTGCGAATAAATTAAGTTATATTATATATATAAGATATTATATATGAAACTTTTTTTTTTTTTCATATATAATTTTGTAGCCAGAAGTGATGCAATCATGTTAAGAAGTCTCTCGAAAAACAATTACCCGGAAGATCCCTTAGATTAAAGTAAAAGATTACAAATTGGTAATAATAAAATAAACCCATTAGTGGAAATTGTCCACGCTAGCTTGTTTTAAAATCATAAGATATATTTTTAAACAATCGTTCGAGAAACTGATAACAAACTTGCATTGTTTCAAACATCTTACTAGATAAGAGTATCCGGTCAAACTATTCTAGATGAAACTAAGTGCTTAAACTGCCTCAGGTCCAGCAGTAGTTGCTAAGTTACAGCTTCAAAATAAAAGTATATATATTGCTGGATTTGAATCCACAAGGGGAGGAGACCATTAAATAACTATGTTGTTATATATATTCCATGCCAGTTTTAATTCTCACTCAATGTATCGTGAGTAGGAAATTTCACCTTGTCCCTCCGTTCTAATATGCTGTTCCCATGAACGAAGCTCTGCATCCCATACTACTGAACTTTATGTATATTTTTCCAGTGAAAGTGAAATGCTATCTCTCAAATTAATAATGCTACCCTAGATCTAGTGAAACAATACCAATGGACTGAATCCTAGTGAAATCGCTCTTCTAAATAAGCAAGGTAAAAGAACTTTGACCACTTGCAATTCTTAAATCCTGCCTTCTCTGTAATATTTATAATTTAAATCATCTATTTTAAATGTCTTCAAAATATGTATTCGTATAACTCTGTATAACTAATTATATTAAGCCTCCTATATAATGATTTTCTTTTCTTTTATTTCCAAGCGGCAAATAATTTTCATTTACATTTATGTATTTATATTTTAAAATAAATGCCAATAGTATTCTAAAATCATCAGCATATAATTCATCTTCGTTTCCCCACCCATCATTTACTGGGTAAATAATTTATAATTTGATCAAAACAAGTCTTATTTGACTTGCCCAGGTGCTCGCGATTTTAGATAAATAAACTAATTATATTTTTCATGTTTGCTGTAGAAAAACAGATTTGACATCTGTTTTTCACATTCTCCTTCCTAAATAATGCACTATCTTTTATTCTTAAATTATATTATATATGTAAAACCCATCTTAGCTATTACCACCACCAACTTATTTTATAATAATTTATATATTTTCACAAGGGCATTGATTAACCAAAATTGAGATTTATTAAATGTGTAAAAAGTAATAAATAATATTAAGTAACATAATGTAAGGGGGAGGGGGATCTTAAGAGCTTAGTTTTATATTTAAGTATAATTATTACCCATGTTTGCTTAGTGAAGCCATATCATTATGCCGAATATTTCATGATTTATGGGCAATAAATCTGTTTCGATAATCTTTAGAATTATATTTATATTATATTATTAAGCATTTCGTGCATAAAGGCAATTTCGTTTATATATGTTCATGCTTCTTTCTCACATGGAGGTCATCGCACAGTCAAGCCCCATCATTGTTCTCACTGTCCTTAAACCAGGCTGTCAAAACCACCTGGGGGACATCCAAGGTCTTACGAGCATGCTTTATACGGGGATCGCTCTGGAAAAACCAGCCCAATAATGACATAGCCGGCCGCCCTTCATCTCAATACCGACCCTGCCTATGTTGCAGAGGAAATCGGTCAACTTTGTTCTTAAAATTCATGAAGCACACTCCAGGATCCATAATTGGACCAATCCAATCAGCCGCCATGCATGCACCGCCTTTCAGTGTCTTATTAGTCGCCCAGAAGTATTCATAAGCCGTAATGCAATGATTTCTTTAAACAGACATATTTCCATTAGTTTAATATAAGTATTAATGCGATAGATTTAGTATCGTTTATATAATTATTCATTACCCATCCCGCGCATTAATTATCTATAACTCAAATTAATCATAATATTGAATGTAACCAAGTGTAATATCTGCTTATGAAATTATTATTGCTTAAATTAAGTAAATGCTCTTTTCGTCTCTGGGGGTGTAATAGTATTCCAACAAGGTATTCTAATAGCGCTAATTCATTTAATCACATATATATATTATTGGCATAGCTGCAAATATAATGTTATCATTAAATATGAATCAAACACATATATATGTAATACTCATGAGGCTAACATCGGCTAAATAACCTGACATAATTTTATTATTAATAAATCTTAAATATATATATTAAAATCGAACCATTGCTTTCTTTTAGTTAAGTTAAAATATTAAGTTATTACTTATGCTAAATATGACTAGATGATCTCCGCTCAATACATAATTAATATGCTAGGTCACGAGCCTTCATTGCTCTTAAAATATAGCTAGTTATTAAGTTATTCTATCATATAAGTTTAGCCTAGAGTCTTTTTGTGTCTTTGATGATCGATGCCGGCGGGTGAGAAGTAAATTAATCGATGTCATCGGGATTGTTGCTCATAATGTTATAGATCTGGGAAATAGGCAAATAGGGCAGAATTCATGAGTGTTCCTGACCTGTGTATCTTGTGCACGATTGGATTCGAGGTACTTTTGCCTAGATGCTAGATCTTGTTACGTGAACATACAAATCCGACCGGCACAGATTTTTTTTTCTTTCTCTGGGTTTGGCACGTCAATGTAGGGCTTCGAATACAAACACCCATATAAATTATACTTGTATTCAAATATTACAGATGCAGCATGTATCCGGCCTATCCCCCTTCTGTGTATTTAAATGGTCAAGGTCCTGTACATGAGAGGTTAGAATTTTTTAAAGTCAACATGGGCATGACTATAATATATTAACATCAGTAAGGAATTTGGGTGTTCTATCATCAGATTTTCAATGGTATGGATGGATGAAGAGTTGGAGGGGTGGAGTAGATTGAGGCCTGTCCATTAAAGTTTGAAGAATTGCTATCTTAATATAAATTAAGCACTAATTATATATGTGTGTGGGAGATGATGGCTTGAACCAAATAATGAGGGCTGTTTTAGCATGAAATATATATATTGGCAACCATTTATCTGTTTCACATGTGGGTAGTCATGTATACAAGGATACTTGAAAGAGCTTGAAAGTCTCTGTTAAAATCCTTTATAATATATAATCATGATAAACAAAATAAAATTAGGGCCCTTATTCCCAGAAAGCTATAAAGTTGTCAGAGGCAAGCCAGCCAAAAACAGATATGGCAAAAAATTCTCTGAAAGTCAATCCACGATGCACAAAGAACCAAAAAAAAAAAAATATTCACCCATGTTTTTACAACTGAATTGTCTGGAATTTTGATTGAAGATGTGAATAACTAATTAAATCTGTGAAAAAGAGAAAAATTCCAGAAAATGATGGAATTATTATTGAAATCTTGGCAAATTATATATCAAATGTCTTAATGATAAAGAAGTAAAAAAATGCAGTAGTAATATTGAATAATTACAACACTTCTACATTGAACTTTGAACTCTAACTAACCCAAAAAATAAATTTGACTTAAAAATGTTTTTGCATAGCAGATGACATTCAAGTATTGGGAGTTATTATAGAAAGAACCAATAAATATGAATTGCCACTATGTTCAAATTTGTAGATAATAAAAAAGGCATTTAATTTTATAACCTTTTCTGGGATGATTAAAACATTGGATCATCAAAATACAGATCCAGGATATTGTCACATTGTGAAGAATATTTATAAAATGCAACAACCACATGTAATGGTATTAAGAAGTTTGATATTGAAAAGAATGTATGACAGAGATGCTTTGATATCTTCAAAATTTTTTACATAGTTTTACAAGAAGTATTATGTAAATTAAAATGGAATGCTAAAGGAATAAAAGTAAATACAGATTATTTGAATCATTTAGATTCATCAGATAATGTGTTTGTTTTTGAAAATAATAACTTCAGAGCATCAGGAAATGTTGCAAGAGTTATCAAATTAAAGTAAGACAGTAGAACTAAAGATAAATATTGAAAGGACTAAAATAATGTTCAATAGATTTTCTCAGAAAAAGAAAATGAAGACTGACAATCATTGGATCAAATAAATCATAAAATTAAATTTGAATGGGAAGTTTTTGTTCAAATTTTTAATAAATGTGTTTTATCAGTTTTTACTTACTTAACAGAAGAACATTTCAAAGATTTCAAATTACTGAACAAAAGAATAGAGAGATGTATTTAAGAGTAACAAAAAAGTTCAAAAATAAAATTCATGGATGAGAGAACAAACAGTTATCTTGGACATAACTGAAAGAATTAAAAAACTGATATTGATAAAAAAAATGATTACAGATTTACAGTTAGTCAGTCTTAAACTAGATCTTATGAGATTGTTAAAGATCTAGAAATTGACCACATATGAGATGGACGAATAAAATAAGAAATTTTGCTAGTGTATTGTGGAAGTGAAGGTTATGGATGGACGAAATTGGATTAAACATAGTGAGATCAGCTTGCAGTGGATCAATATTGATGGAAAATTATGATAATGATGCACCTTTTAAATGTATCACATTCAATAATTATATGTTATACATTAATATAAAGTAAATAAGTTATGCTTAAAAAATAAGATTCAATATTATTTTCAATTATGTTTAGTGATATAATGACTTGGAGTAAGTAATGAAAGAGATTGACAGAAAAAGATTCTGTAATTTTTTTTATAGTTATAGTTTATAAAATAGTGAGCTAATAGAGGATCCTTAAGTGCTTATTCATAATATATTGTATCTGCCCAGGTTGGAGCTGTATATCACAGTATATATAAATATATAAAGAAAGTTTAATGATCTTATTTAATGTCATTACACTTGATCTTGATAGATAATGGAGTATAAATGTAAACTAGATAACCATGGTAACCTCATATTTTAAAATAATATTATTTATTATTAATATTATCGTCAAGTCATCAATTGTTGTGATCAATTTAGGGAAAATATAAATAAGTGAATAGATAAATAAATACTGAAAAATAATTAGGTAAATCATAAAATAAGTCACTTGAACAAAATCATTATTATTACTTATTGGTATCCATTTTATTACATTCACAATAACAACTTATTGAAATTAAATACTCATATTTCATATATGTTTATTTATTTTGTTTATTGGAATATATTATTAAAGATATATGTTAAATTTTTGTATTAAATATGGATATTTATTAGAAGGTATTGGAAATATCATGTAAACTCTTTATTTTTAGTTTTTTTTAAAAAATTTTATTAAAATTGTGAAATGAAATTTTTTTTACTCTATCCAATATTTTTAAAGTTTTCATTTCATGCTTTAATTGGAGACAAATTTTATTAAACTCAAAGAGCTACCTTTGAGTTTAATTGAACAGTTAACTTAGTAACATTAATGTTAGCAAAGACGTGTTATAGATAGAATTGAAACAGTTCAATTCTAATCTTATAACTTCTATCATTGCTTAGAACTGATGCTTTCACATTTGTCTTTAAAAATTATGAGTTTTATTTTTTAAAAATAATTAATTTCTAAAACCATGGAAGAATAAAAATGTAACCATCTCCCCATTCAATGAGGCAGTTCATTGATGAAATTCCAGGGGAAATGATAAAATGTATTATAGAAAAAAAAATCCATCAAAATTTGTTGTATTGTAAGTAAGCTATAAAATATTCTGTTGTTAAAATTTGAGATTTTACCTATGTATTTGTGATGAATACAAACCCTATGATGTGTGTATAGATATATTTTTGATCAATGAATTTCATAAAATCAATTAGTTCAACTTCTATGTGAGATTAAGCAATTGGAATTTCACTTTATTGATTTGGGAAAAATGCTAGTGTTTATTATTCATTTGGAAGTAACTGAATTTTGTCAATGAAAGAATTCACTTCATACATTACTATCAAGAAAAAAAATAAAGCCAGTGATGTGCAGATTTTGCATTGATCAAGTATCTGTTATTTTAAAAGATTGGATAAATTTAGACTTGAACGGAAAATATCCGAATTTAAAAACAAAAGTAATTGAACTCAAATTAAAACACCAAACATCACATGATCACCATCTCATGCTAGCACATAACTGTTAGTAAACAGGCAAAAACTCTCCATATAGTAGTGCCACCTTGTGCTAACCAGAGTATCCATTGATTACTCTGGTTAGCACAAGATGGCACTACTATATGGAGACTTTTTGAATTCGAATACTCAATTGTTATTATTCATGCTTGTCTTCTCTACTTCAAGGAGAATTGTTTCTATGCATTTTAATCAGAAACAAGGAAAACAATAGCTGCAATGGACCAGTTGGTAAAAAGGAAGAATGAGACTTTTTACTTATGTGGTATGATATCTATGTGTATAGATTTTTCATTAAAAAAATGTTTTGTTCATATTTTTATTTTAAAATATAGGATCAAATAGTATATACAGGTTATTATTATCATTTAAACTCTTATCTGATGATATAGATTAATTTATGACTCAATGTTTTCAAATACTCATTTTTTTTTTAAGATTTAACACGAGGATATTTATATAGAAGGGTTTAATACAATAGATTTTCACATTGGTTTAATTATTTAGAAATTATATTAGTGAATAAATAAGGGTCAATTTTTATTTGATCACATTTTTTTTTATCATTGTATATTCTATTTAAATTATAAGGAAGATATTTGGAATCTCTCCTTCAGTTTATATATAGTATTATTGCCGTAAAACACACTTTTGAGTTTCACATATATTTTTATTTATTATTTGTTATTGATTTTTATTTAGTAATAGACTATCAAATCAATTATATATATTAAAGAGAAATAGTATTTGTACTTTTCAACTGGCTACAGTTTTAGTCAATTGCATATGTTTGTTTATTTTATTTTCAGTACCATCATGATTAATTTTTATTATAAATCAATAAATTTAGACTTGGTTGAAACCCACAAAATCTAATTTTTTTTTTAAGTGTGCAAGGTAAAAGATCAAACCGATATAGGAAAGAGAAATGGGATTAGATACATGTATATTTTATTATACAATTATTATTTAAGTCTAATTAGATAATATCATCTTATCTTGTTCAGTTAATAAATCTTAATAGATTTTATTCTGTCATTAGTCAGAATGATTTGCTTTAATTATCTCTGAACTTCTTTGAGGTGGTAAATTTTATTAACTAATATATCTTAATATGTTGGACAACTGCCAATAGTTATTTTATATAGTTTAATTGTTATACAAACATTTTAATAATTGATTGACTAGAGATTTGAAATAGGTGCATAGGATTAGTTTCAATAATAATTTATTATTTCTAATGTATACAGTGATGTGTAACCATACAATTGAGGTTTACATTGTTGTTCTAACTATCTTGTTATTTCCATTTGGGTTCTGATAAGTCTATGTTGTGCAATATGGTGTGAACATTAAATCTTTCACATATTTGTTATCTGATTGTTAGCCCCCTCCCCTTTTTTTTCCTTGTTGTTAGTTTGGCATATTGTATAATGTCCAAGTGTCCTCAAATATTTTTGACAATGCCAGGAGTTAGTTGGTCTCTCCTGGATTTTTAATCATTGTTTGGAAAAAACCTGTTTTATAGTAGGTTGTGGGGGTTCCATGATTATTTTACAACATGTAACCCATATGGCATAGTTCAAAAATATTGAGAGCCATATTATTGGATAGGTTTTAGTATTGATACTATCCTTTGAAGATGAGATCGGTTGGAAATCTATCTTGGTGTTGGAGAGTATGATTTCTCAGATCACTCTGAATCCCGTACATTGTGAGAAGAGGTGTGCCGATGTCTCATCGCTGTTCATACAAATGCTCTTAGTAGGGTCTATGTTGTTACCACATTTGTAAAAGTGGAAGTGATTAGTAGGTAGTCTGTTAATGTTGTATTTAATGAGGAAGTCTAGGTATTTGGCCTCTAGACTCCATCTTTTAAAGTTAGATACCAGTTTCTGATTATTGTAATAAAATGTGTTGATTATAAAATGTAAGATTGGATGGAGGATTGTGTATGCTTGCCATAATGATATTTTAGAATTGAATGTGAACTCAGTTATTGGACAGTGCTGTTTGATAAAACTTGTGTTTCTAGTGATCCATGTTTGTCTGTCTGGTAGGGGGCGGTCAGTGGGTGTTACCTTTTGAAGCAAAGCTTTTTAGAGAATTGTGTTAAAACCATATGATGCTACCAAGTTGTGTATGACATTGTGGGTTTTTTGGTAAATCAATGCCTGAATGGAGTGGAGAGCAAGACCATTTAGCTTTCTTGGTCGCTGAGTGCCTTTGAGGCTGATCGCGACCATTTTACCTCTCCAGAAAAGCCTTGAGCACAAGCCATTTATTTTATTTATGAAGCTTTTGTTGCATTTGATAAATAAAATAAAGTATGATATTTTTGGCATCACATTCATGTTAATTAGTGCTACCTTGCCAGGGAGGGAAAGGTAGACTTGTGACAAGAAAGTTATGAATTTGTTTGTTGTTTCCAGGATGTTGCCCTGAATCTCTTTGGCCATCGCTGTGGTAAATTTGAAGATGGAAAACCCAAGATATCTCTGTGGCTTGGCAGAGAAGAGGGTGTTGATTTTCCTTCCTGAAACAATTTTCCAGGAGGCAGACTTGCTGGGATTGAATTGCAGCCTGTATTTCTCAGTATAGCAGCTTAATATTGTTTGTAGCAAAGGAATATGTTTTCTTGATGGTAGGATGATCATTACATCATCCATGTAGACAAACGTGTTGCATTCTCTGTTTAAATTGGGTATAAAGAGACCTGGTAGATTTTTTCCAAATCCATCAGGAGAGGATTTATATATGCGATGAAGCATAGAGCACTGAGGGGGGAACCCTGAGAGAAAGTTTGTGTCGGTTTAAATCCAGAGGTGATGTTATTATCCATAGTGATAAAAATTTCCCTGTTGTATAGTAAATTGCTTATGATCTGGACAGCAGCTGCAGAAACATCATACTCGGCCAAAATATTTAAGAGTATGTCTATATGTACCGAGTCAAAGGCCGCAGCAATGTCCAGTTGAATAGCTAGCAGCCCTGACTTCCGGTGGATTCTGACATAATCAATGATGCCCATTGTGGGTGCAGTAGAGGATTCCTTCTTGGCATATTGGTTGTTAGATATGTGCTTTAAGACATTTGGTTGGATGAGGTCTTTGATCATGGACTCTACAATTTTAATTAGAAGGGGTGTCATGGAAATAGGTCTGATGTTTGAGAGATCCATAACCAGATTTTTTTTATAAATGGAACCAGTGCCACTGTGTAAAGGTTAGGTATCACTCTATTACCAGTTGCTAGGTAATCCACCATCTTCTTCATTATGGGAATTGCTAATTGATTGAGGTGTAGGATTAGGAATCTGGGAATCCCATGTAATCCAGGATGTACACCATCTGGAAGGGAAGATATTTTCTGTTGGAGTAGGTTTTCTGTGATCCCATGTGGTGCCTGTAGATCAACTTCAGACCAGTATTGTGTGCCATTGAAGATTGTGGGTTGCATTCTTTCCTGGAAGTGTTCTTTTATTGTGTTCATCATAGGTGTTCCCAGCAAGGTTTTCCCATCTGCAATGATGGAGGTGGGAGTGGTTTTGTTATTTTTCCCTCCAAGTGCCCATCTCAAGTAGCCTTTTGTCCAGTGGTGTTGTTGAGATAAATAGCATTTGACTCTCCTAATGGATAGGTATTCCGCCAGGATTTTTGTCTTGATCAGTATAGGTTTTTAAGACTATATATATCTTGTGTTTTGATAGGTTGACTTTGGAGCATCTGAAGCTGATTCTCTATTTGTAGAAGATCTCTAAAGAGGCCATTAGGGCCTTTGGCTTTCATGGTGTGGTGTTTTAATATTGTCTGTAGGATGTCTAAAAATGAAAACCAGGCTTCTTCAGCTGGTCTTGGACAGATGTTGATTTTGTGAAAATATATATAAGATTCAGACACTACGGCCTCTGTCATGTTTGATTTTGTTACCATTCACATGGTTTTGTGAAGTGCCTTTGAGGTTGGGAGGCCAGCCATGGTTTCAAGAGTAACTACAAGGGTCATATGGTCCGAAAATGAAACTGGTAAAAGTTTTGCATTTAAATGAAAGTGTAAATCTGGTGAATAATATAATAGGTCTATTAGGGTTTGGTGTGCTTTGGTATAAAAGGAGTAGGATCTGGGAGGAAGGAATCCTTCCCCACATATCAAGTTTCTGTTTATCGGTGGAAGAAATTTTAAATTAAAGTGACCATATGTGGTGTTAAAATCTCCCAATATAAGTAAAGAGCCTGATTTGTTGCTAAGGATAGCATTTAAAGTCTGAATGATTTTGTGATAGATAGTAGGATTGTTTGAAGTGTATATATAAGCTATATTTATACTGTAGCCCCAATAGTCTATTTCTAATAGATTAAGTTGTTATCCAAATAGAGTATACAGAATTTGTTTTGAGGAAATTTTTTGTTAATTAATACTCCAACCCCTCCAGCTGCTGAATGTCCAACTGAAAATTTAGTGAAGCCCATGAAGGCAATTAATGTTTTTATTTTAGTGTCAGTTTTATTATGGAATTTGGTTTCCCCCATCAGAAGAATGTGAGGAGAGTTAATGCTTATCGAATTTCTAATTGCGTGAGCACGAGCCAACGAGTTAAGGCCACGAACATTAATCCCTGCAATTTTATAGTTCATAATATAGTGTCCCTGCCCACCCCCCTGCTGGGCAATGGTCTCAGGGAGAATTTGGAAGTAAATGACTATAATTGGTTTCTTGATCTGATGCTTCTTCCAATGAGAGTTAGAAGTTGATTTGATTCCATGAGTACTGGAAGGTCTTAATTTTCCATAGAATCTGATAATTTCAAATAGGGATCATCTTCCATTGGTGCTGAATAAGTATCAGAGTACTCAGAGGTTTTCCTTTCCTTTTTTTCCCATGACACTCTGTGTTTACATTGTGATTCTTGTGAATCTGGTTTTAATGTAGGTAGTTGTGATATAAACCCAGAATTCATATCGTCATCTGAGCTTGATTCATCTGGAACATCTGATTTCTGTTTATTAATATTTGGTATAGTTTGTCATGTTAGCTCTACTTCTTGTGAAAGATCCTGATTCCAATGTCCAGACAAACCATCCTTTTCCCCCAGGTTTGGAGTTTTGGTGTGTGATGTGTTGAGTTTTTTTCCTTGGTTTATTGGTTTTGCTACTTTCTTTTTGAGGATGTGGAGTTATTGTATTTTGTTTACTTTGTGACTTTCTATGTGATTGGGTGTTATTTTTGTCTATTTTGATTCTGGTGTCTGTTTCTTCTATTGAAAGTGACTTCAAGTCTGAAGGATTGCCAAGCATTGATTCATAGCCTTTTTTCTCTAATGTTGTACTGTTTATTGGCTGAATATTATCTGTGTATTGGTTTGAAATGAGATGAAGTGTTCTTGATGTAGTTGTTTGTTTATCATTTCTATTTTTGGTTGTATTGTTGTGGAATTCCATCTCAGTTTGTTGGGAAAGATTATCATCTTAATCCTCATCTCTAGATATTAGGTGGTCTGGTGAAAGATTATCATCTTCATCCTCATCTCTAGATATTATGCGGTCTGGTGTTACATCTGTGGGAGTTATGTCTATAGATTCAGTGTAGTTTGATGTTGTAGACCTGTGTTTTCAGTGTGGTTTTCAATATTATTGTCTGTTTTAGGTGATTGTTTGGTGTCTGTAGTTGTGGTTTCTATATTCTTTTTATTGCAGTGGTGGAACTTGCCTTTCTTTTAATTGCAGATAGTGCAGATACGTGCCAAACAGTCTTTTATAAAGTGTATCCTTTGTAAACAGTGAAAGCACTGAGGCCACACACCCCTGAATGTTAGGACCATTGGTGAACCTCTTGCATTAACTACAGTAGTGATGTCAGTGGGAGAAACGTTTTTTTCATGGCTAATGAGAAGATTGCTGTGTTTGATATTATGTTTCCATCCAAGATGGGCTCTGGGAGGAATTTAAATTTTGAACCAGTGCCATAGGGATTAAGGATATTTTGGAGCTTTTGGACAGTGAATCTTGTTAGGCAGTTTTTGATTTTCCCTTGTAGTATCATAGGTCTGTTCATTTCTACAGTGCAAAGTATTTTATTTCCCAGTGTTTTAATATTGTTTTTAAATTGGAGCCTGTTTGCCCAGATCTGTTCATTTCTACAGTGCAAAGTATTTTATTTCCCAGTGTTTTAATAGTTTTTAAATTGGAGCCTGTCTGCCCAGGTCTTAAATTCTATTGCCACATATCTGTCATTAGGGTGAGTTAGTATTTGATAAATTCCCAACTCTGAATCATGTTGTTTAATTATGGAATATAAATGCTCCATGGGGAATTTGTATAATGATAAGTTTTCATTTGTTACTGCTAGGATTAGAGTTTTGTCATTGTAATAATTTTGGAAAGATTTATAGAGCATGTTTGGAATAGTTTTGTTGAAATTATCTAGTTTTGTTGAAATTATCGTTTATGTTTTGATGTATTTCGTCGGTAATATTATTATAATCTAATATCTTAATTGATTGGGGGTGTTGATTATCTTCTGTTGTGATTTCTCTTTCATATTCCGATGTGCCTATAAGCATTTCATTAATATTGCTGACCGAGTTAGTCTCCGTGGTTTTAACATCTTTGTTGATACTTAAAGCGTTAGCGTAGGATATAGATTTTTTTTTGGGTTTGGATTTGTGAGTCTGTTTTGAAATGTTCGAACGATGTAGATATTAAAGGTTCATCTAGTTTGAAATTTTCATTTGTTTGTGAATGGGTTTTGTTGATTTTTTTATTATCTATTATTTCATCCCCCCCCTCCCCACAAAAATACTGTTGACAGTCTCTGGTGGTACAGCAGGGAATTTGGTGACCTCTGATGATTTAATAAAATATTTTTTTTCACTTTCTTCAGATAGATTTTGCTGATATATTTTTTTTTGTTCCAAATTATTCTGTGAGTGTTTCATGGTTGTGGATGAATTGTGTTTATTTATGTCTCCTAAAGGAGTTTGGGAAATATGGTAAGTGTTGTTACTGTTTTCGTATGTATTATTAATATTGGCTGTTATTTCGCCCGATGTGAGACCAATGCTATTGCTTATGACTGATGAAGTTTGTATAATTTCTTGCATTTTAATGTTGTTAGTAATTATTTGTTGCTTAGTATTGCTAATGGAAAGGTTTTTGATCTCAGGTGGAGCCTGAGATTTGTTTTTATAGCTAGGAAGATTTCAGCCATCGTTTCTGTTGAACGACTGAGTGTCACATTTTAAGCTTGAATTGCTATGTATATTATCTATATCATTGTCACATTCCATTTTTAAATATATAAAACTTCTCTTACCTTGAATTTAGGGTTTTGGAATGGGGTTTGACACCCCCTTTCCTGCTGATTTTAATTTTTGAAAAGAGCTATCATTCACGTTGCTTGCTGTTTAAGAACCGGAAGCGTTATTGGATGCATAGGATTAGTTAATCATGATTCAGTAAATATCCAAATAGAAACCTACTGTATATTTGATTTAGTGATATGATTGGACATTATAAAAGCAAGGTTATCTGATAGATTTATTAATAATGTGTTACTGTAGAGTATTTCATTTTAATATATAACTTAAGCAATAACTGTATGTTGATATAAAGTATAGATAAATTATTAATATTATATAACATTTTATTAAACTTAATGTGAAGCTGATTAATAATTTTATTGTGAGTTTATAAAACACTTTATGAGTGTTATCATAACCATTTAGAAACTAGTTTCCTTAGGTAGAGAATATCATTAAATTTTAATGTAAATTTATAATACTGTATGTAGTATTTGATTAGTAAAAGTATATAGAACTTAGTTATTTATTGATTTCGTTTCATTCAATTATAAATTAAATAGATATCTTAGGTATATATCATTGCTTAGGACAATGATATATGATTTCAATGCCTATCATAGTTTATTGTGGGATAGTAAACAGATTTGGTGATATCTGAGGTAATGATCTTGTTTGCATTCTTTTGTTTTAAATGCTATCTGAATAAATTAGGTTTTAATAAAGATTGTCATTACTATTTTATTTTAGTGTAGTGGATAATCTAAATAATTATTTATTGGAAATATTGTTATTGCATAATGAGCTAGATGATGTTATACAGTTTATAATAGATACTATTTATTGATGCGCATTTTACTGTGTTATAAAAAATATTTAAACCATAAGGGCATTTCTTCATTATCTTTCATTTTCATTTTGTGTCAGTAATAGATGGTTGTGTAAAAACTTATAGGACAATTTCTTTTGTTTCATGACAAATGCTGACCAAATCAATATAAAGGAATAGTGGAGTAAAAGATCCATTATTATTGTTACAAAATGGCTACCCAATGTTGCCCAAGGATGATCATGTATAGGTGGTGATCATTACAAAATGCCACATTACCTTTGAGGTTTGTTATAAAATGGCACTCCATATATAGGTTAGATTTATATTATTATAAATGGTGTCTCAATTCTGAGACAAACTAAAGTTTTTATATTCTCTTCCCTTATTCTGATCATTATCCTCTTACAAAATGGTACCCAATGTGGTGCTATATTTTCATTCAGTTAAAGTTAATATTTCCCAATTGTTATTAGTTTTATTCTGTTACTATATATATATATATATATATATATATAAAAAAGACATATATATATATATATATATATATTAAAAAAGACATATTTATATTACCTGAATTCTCATACAGGCTAAATTGTTTTCAGCAATGGATCTTATTGAATTTGGAAATATTCCTAAAGCAAATCTTGAAGCAGCAAAGACAGATATTAAACTAAAAACCTGAAATTATATATATATAAAATACTAATATTTTTAATGAGTGTATTAAATATATAATGCTGAAAGCAGAATCATATTCATAAAGCCACTAAATCTGAATACACAAAAACATCTATTTTCTATCTGCAGACAAAAGATGCCATTTTTATGTATCATATACAACATGGGAATCAAATAAAGGTGGACATCTTAAATCAGAATAATAAGATTATCAAGAATATGAGAAACTGTGCATTGTTTGCAACTTTAAAAAAATGGTTCTTTAGGAATCCAATTTTGGGTATTATTATTGCATTACATTTGGATTTAGTTGCTCCATAAATAAGCTTATATATAAATATATATGTAAACATAACAATATATTTGATAAGAAAAGTTAATGAATCCATTTTTATTATCTGAATGATAAATGTTATTTGATAAATTAACTTAATTTACAGTATAATTTTCTTCATCTATTTATTAATGTAACTTTCCATTTTTAAATATATATATATAAAGTTTTTTTAAAAAAATAATAATATTTTATGCTAGTGTTAAAATAACTGAGGATATGGTCCATTCTTAATGTTTTGAAAGCAATCTACAAAGTGTGTTTTAGGTAATTAACATTTTAAAAAACTTATATATACTATCAGCCAGTTAAAATTTAAAAAATCAACTAATTTCAGTTTAGACATTCTTGACAGCATTTTGGAGAGAAAATAATTTTTTTGAGTATATCACAGTCTCCATTGTGATGCTGCTATTTTTAATAAGTTAAAAAAACAGACTATTTCATTATCAGGATGTGACTTCCAAATTTATTGTATAGATATTAAACATAAATCCTTTATCAACATAATATAAAGATATCAAATATAGTTGAATTAGAAGACCATTTGATATATCTTCACTTTCCGAGTATGATGACCCTGAATGTATTGACTGTACACATTACATGGATAAAGAATAATAGTTTTTCCAAAGAAGTTTTGTGACAAATTTAAGCACATTTTTGTATGGGATAGGCAGATCCCATTTACTTTAGAAAGTTTCTTTCAAAAACTCTAAAGTGATAAAATTTTAATTACCTTGACTGTGGAAATATGGCTGGTAATAAAAAAAATATGGAAAAATCATAACTTCAAAGTACTAAAGACATTTTTTAAACAAAATGTTTGAAGCTGAAATCAAAAAGTTGCATTACAAGATGTCAAATAAATAGAATAAAAAAGTAGAAGTGTGATATATCTGAATGTATTTATGGTTTGGGATTAATTTGTATGGTAATCTTAAAACTTAACTTTTAACTTTTTGCAGTTTTTTTCTTTTGAAATTAGAATGACCACAGTCATTATGAGTTGTTGTCAATGATGATAAGAAAGCTTTAACATTGTGTAGTCTTGACTGTATTTAAATGGCACAGGGAATTCGATAATGCATTATTAATTGAACATGCAAAATATATTTCTATTTCATTCCCAAAAACTATTTCCTCATTATGCTCACACATACATACACATATAATAGTAAATAAAGATTTTCTATTTAATAGTTAAGTATCAGATAAGTGCTAGCTTTGAGTTGGTATTTTGGACCTAGTGTCTGAAATATCCTAGCGCCTTACTGAGAATAGCCAATAGTTTGAAACTGGTTTGGGGATGGGGATAGTTTCTAGATAAACATTTTGAAGTTTTTCTTTTGTGGTATTTATTGATAAGGCTTGTTAGACCTATTAGCACACTCATTATTTTAGTTACATTCACATATGTATAAACATTAAAACTTTAACATAATTTTGATTTTAAAATAATAAAAATAATTGTAATAATATTAATAATTTTTGAAAAGTAACAGCATTTCAGTTTCTTTATTAAGCCTCATTATGTTATACAAGAGTTTTAGAGTAAATAAAACTATATTAATATAGTAATATATTATTTATATCTAAATGTGTTTTACAACAACATACATATTGGATTTAAATAAAAATATATGTTTAAAAAATAATTCGTTAAATAATTGTGTTTTGTTTTAGATTTTTGACTGAGATTTAAAAAAGAAGAGTTTTACTTAAAATATTGAATATTTATTAAATAACGAGATGAAATGTGCAATTAAATTTATGAAGAAAAAATCTGTAGAAAATGAATGAAATTATTATTAGTATTTTAAAAGAAAGAGATAAAGAAATAGAAGTGTTAGTAAAAATTAAATATGAAATGGTATAAATATACCAGATAATTGGAAAAATTCAATAATATTTATATTTGAGGGAAGTGATAAAGAAGACATTAGAAATTACATATCTATCAATTTTCTAACAACTCTATACAAAATCTTTATCAAGATACAATTCATTTATAGAAACATGGAATTCTAATCAACAAAAAATATGCTGGATTTAACTGTCATTTTAGCACAACATATTGCATCCATGTATTGAGAGAAATTATAGAAAGGACCAATGGGTACAAGTCAGCATTATCTTTAGGATTCGGAATTTATGAAAGGGCATTTTATTTTATAAGAACTTCTATGGTGCTTAAAGTTTTGAATCAGTAAGATATAAACTCAGGATGATTATCATATTATGAAAAATATTTAGCATGTTAAAGCAATCATCATTGGATAGTGTATTTATGTGCAAAATTTAGATCTAGATATAAAGATTGCATTACTATTTAAATATGCATGGCTTAATTTATTTATGATTTAAATTGCATCAGAATGGCATGCTAAAAGCTCCTATGATCCATTTCTTGGCTCACATTGCTGCTCCATGAAAGAAGAAACAATGTCATCCAGCCTTTAAGTGAAAAAAATGTGCTAGCCCAAAGAAGCATGAGTGCTTAACTGTCACTTTATCTTTATGTATTTATATATGTGCATCTCACTCAAGAAAGAAGAGAGAATTTACTGATACATAACAATTATGCAAAGTATGATAAACTTCTGGTTCAATCATGTAACTGACCAGTGAAATTATAACATCAACTACTTGTATGAAATAAAGCAAGAGTGCTCTATTTACAACTGTGTAATTTCTACAACTATTTGAAAGAATCATGGAGATTAAATATGTCATCTGTAATTCAGTCATGAAAGTGTCTAGAAGTAACCAGTGGACCCAAACTCATATAACTACGTTTTTCCAGAAAAGATAAGCAAAATACCTAAATTAAAAGTTATTTTCATTATTATTTTTGGTTAACCACTAATATGTATCAATATTTTTTTTAATTCTAGTAAGCTATCTATTCTAAAATATTATTTCTGCCAAGATTAAGGTATATATTTATATTATCATTATGTATTACAATTCATCTATATAGTTCAAACCTTGAATGAGCATCTGGGAAAATATAAAATTTTGTATGTGTATGCATTTTATCAAAATTAATATTTAAAAAAGATAATTTATCATTATCTACTTCTGTTGAAGCATTATCAAAAATTGTACCACTCACTGTTTGAGAGAATGTGAAAATATTTTACAGGCTTTTATTACATGAAATAAAACTGTTGTTATGTATTTTTTGCTTTATTCATTTTTCATTTACGCATTTTACTAAGTAATCTGAGTTGTGCAATATCAGAAATGAGTTTATAAATCCCAGGCTATGGTATGGTACTAGTGGGATGTCCACTAAAGGAGTATATAAGTCCAATCTGTGTTGTTAATGGTGCCATTCGGGTCATCAATAGTATAATAGGCCAAACTAACAAATATTCTAGCTACCTCACACAACATAAATTATATCCATATGATGAACAGGAAATATTACTGTTGTAGAGTTAACATTATCTGCAATGGGCTTTAAATTGATAATGCCCTTCAATGCTTATCATAAATTATGACTGGGTCAGTAGGCAGTCATCCTATATATTGGAGTTTAGTTATATTTGTTGCTGCAATATGGTCCAATGGACTTTCTTCAAGGTCAATGACTAAGCAGTCAATTACAATATATATACCTATATTAACGTATGGGAAAAATTCAAATATAAGAATAAGATGTTTAAATCTATATATTTAATGCCTAATTCTACTTTAATATAAATATAGTTTTCAAAATAATCATATTGGATATCATTTTTTCAATAAGTGTTCTTCTTTGTATTACATTTATATTATTTGTTACTAGGTATTTTTATTTGGTTTGTAAATATTTTTATTTATTATGACCTAGGATTTATACCAGATAATAAATCAATATCTTTTTAACTTTATTAGATGTATAGTTATGATCTTTTAAGAAAATAAAATATGTCAGAAATCAAGTGATTTATCTATTAAATGTGGGCCTATATTAACATGAAGTTATGTTAAGGGCTCCTTTTAATATTTAAACATTCAAATTAAACATTTCAATATACATTACCCAGGATATATTGTAGTTTATATTAATACAGATTAAAAGTCTATATCATGCATAAATGAATGTTAACTTTGTGCATTAAAGATCAGTATATAGATTATATTAATATAAGAAAAATAATAGCATGATCAGCTATCTATTTTGCTAAACATCTAATTTACATTAACACCAGTGTGTGTAATTCAAACAAACTTTCATCTGCATGTAATTCTACCAGTAAACTTTTATTTATTTTATGTTGAAGATTTTAAATTAATTAATATATTTTAACTTTGATAATACTGATTTGATTTAAAATATTAATTTTGATAATTTGAAATAGAATAACTTATACAGTGAGAAATGTGTTATATCATGTTGATATACACAATGTATTTATATCCCTTAAAATATAGTAGAAAGATTGTCTTAATTGTATTTTAATCATAATAATATGATTATTGCTATATTAATACTTAATTTTTAAAAAAATTATATTTAAAGAATTAGTGTTTATTTTAGATTTTATATCCTATGTTTGTTTTATGTGTTAATTATGATTATGGATGTTGTGACCTTTATATTTTGCTACATGACTTTATAAATGTTTAAAACAGTCAATTTTATATGAAAAATTAAATTTTATGTAATAGTTTTTATAATATAGTATTTCTGTATCCAAAGTAAGTTAAAATAGAATGTTTAGTTGACTGTAAAGATAAGTTACTTTAAAGTCATCTTATTTAAATTTAATAATAAAGTTATAATACTTGTAAATAATTATTAAAGTTAGGCATTACAATGCTAAACCAATAATCCTAATAATAATAATTAATATTCTATAAGCATTAACAGTTTATTTACATAATTCTAATTTAATTATTTTAATTATATTAAATAGTGATGTTATTATTCTGGTATGCAATCTGTATGACTATGTGTGCATACATATTCTTGATAAATTGATTAATTTTAGTTCCTTGTTGCTAAGGTTAATTTATTATTTACATTTAATTCATGTTGCAATTATTTTTGTATTAATATTTTTTTTTTAGAAGTGTATCAAATTTAGTATTATAGTTACATAAAACAATAGTTTTATATTTTTACAAGTTAAGTATAATAAAAAAGTTTTTTATTATTAAAAGTATATTTAAAAATATTTAAATAATGTTTTAAAGATATTATTTAATAAGATTTGTTAATTAAGTTTTCTTTTCTATAATAAAACAAAAACCTCCAGACAAAAACTAATTTGTGGGTAAACTTTTATGGACCAATCAGATAAGCATCAATTAAAGCTATAAATAAAGGTGATGATTGAGAAAGACATTAGTTGCCTATTAATTATTTTTTTTCAATCAATCAAGTAAATTTTAAGTTCTAATTTTTTTTAAATTTTTTATTTGGTTAGTAAAGTGTTTTAAAAATAAGTTATAAAATTATGAATAAGTTAAAAAGTTTATTTGAATTGTTCGAATATGGAGTAAATCAAAACATATTCTCTGTCAGTAATTCATAATGATGAAAATATGAGTTATCCAATAGATGTGCCAATAGTCAGGAAACTATGCTGGAGAGTGTGTTGTTAAGACCAGAGAGCAATCCAAAGGATTCATAAAAAATATTTTTTATAATTATATGTATATGTTTGATATTAAAGAACATTCTTATTTAAGTTTAATAATTAACCATGAAGAACATAGACTTTTGTGTGATAAATATAGTAATTTTTGCACTTGGAAATTTATTAAAAACTTTTTCAAAATTTATATTCAATTCAAGAAAAAAATAATAATGCTAATTAATTATTAAGTGAAAATGTGTTTAGTATCTACTAGACAGTATCTGTAATTCACGAATATTTTTAATATAAGAATACTAACCTAAAAGAATATTGTATGATTGGTTAAAGTTATCAAACATTTTATAAGTTATGAAAAGAATACATAGAAAGAGCTCTATAAATAAAGTTGACTATAAAAAAAATGTATATTAACTTGGAGTAGAATATTTTGCATGTGTAATGTTATAAAAATATATTATTGTCATTAAAATTTGGAAGAACTCACTAGTGACATATTGGAAATTATTTGTAATGCTACTATATGAAAAAATGAGAGAATTTATTTTTAAAAAAAATATTTCTATAAGTTATTCCATTTGTGGATAGAAGAAGAAGAAACTTTTAAATGTGATAATTATTGAAATTATAATTAATGCTTATGATTAACTGATAGTGAAATTTGTTTCATCAAGGATAAATGGAACAAACTTTTATTAGATAAGTAGTTTTGTCCTGCATTGATGAACAATATTTCCAGTGATTTTTTTCTTTAATATTGTTGGAATGAGTTACAAGTGCAGGGAGAGAAAAAGAAAACATGTTTTAGTTAACTGAACATTGTCATAGTAACAACCCCCCCCCCATTCAACTTCAAGAAAATGGGGGAAAAGACTTTCTATTATTTTATTTAGTTCTTTAGTTGAGAAATATATTTAAGAATTATACAAGTTATTAGACTTAAGATGTATAATATATGAATTGTATTTTTTATATTTGGTATAAAACAAAAATATTTTTTTGTAATGGTAATAAATTTATAACTTTTAAGGGATTGAAAACAACCAAAGAGGAACATCGCTGTATTAATCATACAGATATGATTAAGGTAAAATTTTATTAATGTATTTAAAGTTTAATTTTGGTATTTATGTGAGGGAACAATCAGGTAAATCAAATATTATTGTATTTATTTATGCTAGTATAATTTATTCTAGAAGTATAAATAAATATATTATATGTTGGATCTGTTTAGATAGCATATGAAAGTATCAATAAAATGTTATAAATAGTATCTGTTGAGATACTATAAGCCTAACTGATCTCTGAATTGTTATAAAGAATTTAAATGATTGTATTTTATTATAAGTGAAATATCTACATCATTTGTTTGTGCTATATTTAATCTTGGATACTTTTGTGAATGCTATATATTGAAGTTTAGAAATTATTTTTGAAGAGATGTTTTACAATTTCTTTGCAATGTTGATAGTAGATATACTGAGTGTTTATGATAGACAGTTAGTAATTTGGGAAAATAATATTTTAGAAAATCCTATAGTCTGAGGGATTTTGTGAATAGGAAATATAATCTTTTGAATAATAAATATAATACAGTAAATAGAGGCCTGTAAATTTTTATGATTCATGGTCAGTAGCATTTCTTTCTGTAAATCAGGAAGTGCTTAGAAAGCAGCCATGTTAAGAATTTAAAGTTGATCCAAGAATATGTAGCCTTAAGCTCTACATCCATACTTTTATTATTTTTTCTTAGTTATTGGAGTTTTAATCACTCATGTTTAATCACTACTATTATCACTAGTTTTAAACCACTAAACATCACATGATCACCATCTCTTATACTAGCACATAATTGTTGTAAAGGCTCCTCACTGATGATGACCACAAGCCAGAAACTAGTCTGGGGATATTGGATGAGTAGGTACTAGATAGGGATTTTATGCACAAGCCTTCTGGCATCCATTGATTACTCTGGTTGGCACAGGGTGGCACTACTGTATGGAGAGTTTTGCCTTTGTTTATTATCACTAGTTCCTACATAATGTTTGAACAATAATAGCTAGACTATTAAATGCTGTTTAAAATTTTTTGAAAGGCAAAAAGAGCAAAATATATAACAAATGTTGTCTAACTAGAGTATTATACAAAGTTTTGTGAAATGATTTGATATTCCTAAAAGCATTTTAAGAGATCGGGAAAGCTATCGAGGGAATATTAAAGTCATTAAAAAGATATAAATGAAAGTGAAACCTGAATATGTTTAACATCATGAAACATAAAGTGAATACATACCAAATATTTTTTTATATTATTAAAGTAATTGTATCTTTATTTTAATAGATAAAATAAACATAAGAATGCCAAAGAGTTATAGTTATTATAAAAATTATATTCTGATAAAGTGTTGAAGTAAAGAACTTAGTATTGAAGAATATATGTTTTTTTGTTTATAGTGCAAAATATAACAAAAGCTATTGAGATAAGGAATAAGAATATTTTATAGAAATATTTAGAGAAATATTTCATTATTAGAGAACATTTATTTATGCATCTGCAATTATTTTTAAATATGTTATTGTATGAATAGTGCTAAAATGCATTAATACTTATAAATTTAGGAAAAGATAATATGATTAGCATAGAAGTGTATTTTTGATTTGATGAAAAGTGTTTAAATTATTTAAATATATTATTTAAATAAAATGCTAGCATATCTTAATAAGTGTAAGCTTATAAGTAATAGATGTTATTACTTCATGGTAGAAAATATTTGAAGTGGAAACTTCTGATGATGATGATGATGATGATGATGATGATGATGATTATTATTATTATTATTATTATTAGGTACTGTTTTATTAGATCATGTCAGCCACTTGATGGCACTATTTATATGCAAAAGCACATAAATATGCTGCTTATGTGGCCACTGCCTTCTAGGCCTACATATCTACGCAAAACCACAGATAAGAGGCTATTTAAACATGGCAGCTGGTGGATTATTTCTATGCTATATGATATAAAGCACAGAAAAGATGCCATTTAATGGGAGCCAGCTTTCTTTTTATCCCAATGCTCACAGTTCAAGTTTACTACAGTATTGTGTGAGGGTGTCTGGACTTCAGCCTGCCACAACTCTTCAAATATACATGTCAAAGAAATTAGCTTACAAGTTATCTGACCTACTATTACCTCCTAACAATTGTCAACCCATCGCCATGCTTCCCTACTCAACATGGAACCTTCAAAAAATTTGGAATGGGTATATCCAAGCAAGATTTCAACCATCTCATGCAAAAAGTCATGTTTGCATGAGAACATGTCCACGACAAATAGAGTTTGAAATTTAGACAACTGCTATCCACAGAAGCTGGCAATACATGGGGAATTAATTAATTCTATTCTAGTAGAATCTTTGCAATAATGTATGTCAATTGATAAAGTTTTAATTCTTGTGGATGTAAAAAGACATACCATCTGCCCTACATTGCAGTACTAAGATGAAATTTTTGCCCACTTGTAGTTAAAACTTTTTAAAGTTTTTGTAGTGTAAAATTGTTCTCGACTAAATTACAGGAATTGATTAAAGAAATCAATGAATTATGTTAAGCCTTTGGAATAAAATATATGATTGTGAAATTTCTTGGAGTTCTATCTAGAGATCAAAAGAAAGTGACCAAAGAATATATTTATTAATCTTTAAAAAAAAAACCAATTGAGTTGGAAATTATTAATCGTTCTTAATAGGAGTGCCATTAATACTCATACACATATTCTTTCAAAGATAGCTATTGTAATAAATCAATCAATAAATAAATAATTATTTTTCATTTTCATGACCCAAAAAAGTAAAAGACAGTGCAGTAATTAAAGCATTATCAGCATTTTTTTCCACCACGATCTAGTTAGTTATCTCTCAAGCAATGCTAGTAGACTTTGTAAAGTTTGTGGGGATGGGGGTGATACATGGAGAATTCTATTATAATAGAATATTTGAAATAATGTATGGTTACGTAAAATTGTTCCAGTAAATTTATTAAGAAAATAAATAAATTAACGTTAATCTGTATGATTATTATTCTTTCACAAATACACGGGTTGGGTCCAGTTAACGTTATATTTATGTGTTTTTGCATAACAACAATGCCATCAAACAACTGACATGATCTAATAGAACAGTACCTATTACCATCATCATTATTATTATTATTATTATTTTCTGATGTAAAATATTTTTCACTGTAATGATTTTGATTAATTTAAATTTTGTAAATATTATATCCCTAAATTTTGAATTATTATAGTTGTTATAATAAATTGTTAATGTTTGTTTTAAAGTAATCTACCATATTGAGAATTTCTTGTCCAAATCATTATGAATCATCCTAACCACACACATGTATTATAAGAATTAATTATATATTGGTATAATTGCACATATTTTAAAGATAAAGTATGATTATTATATTATGATTGTTGAAGATATTTATTGAATTTTAAGAAGCATATAATGCAAAATTTTCATTATCTGATGTTATAATTATAACTACACTTGATATGTTTTAATATGCAACATGGAGAATACAATTATAACTGTTATGCATAATAAAATGAAAATATCTTGAATCTCTTTAATATAATAAATATTATTCGAAATATTTTATAATTTTAATTTAATTTTAGGTGATTAGTTTTTGAAATAAAAGTTATTGAGTATTTTATTTATTGATTATTATTAGTATGACAAAGATAGGTATATGTAAAATCTCTCACTAAATGTAGCTGTATTAATTAATGTGTTAATTGTCAAAATAAAAAGAACCTGAGATTAAGATTAGTTATATTATGGATTTTATTTAAGTAATGATCTATTATTTTATTAAGTGAAGGCGTGTAAAATATTTCAGTACTTTAATTTAATTTTCATAATGTTAATTATAGTTTATTTTGTTAATATGTGAGTCATGGGAATACTACTGATAGTGTAGGAAAGCTAGTGATGATATTCCTATGCCATTGAGAGTGTATCTTTTGTGAGTGTATTTTTAATGTTAAGTTTACTGAGTATCTTACTAGATGCTTATAATTATAAGTCTCATGACTTTTCTTACTATTTAACAGAACTATTTTGTAAAAGATTAGTATTTAAAGTAATGCAAGTTAGTGAGCTAGTAATTAGATTAATCTTGAGTTGATTAGTAATTAAATCAATTGGTTAATTGATAAGCGCATTAACTTATTAGTTTATTATTAGCATTATTTATATTTGCAAGAGCCAATCATTATGAAAGTTATAAAGTGAATGAGTTAGCTTAAGTGATAGAGTATTAAGTTATTACTTTACAAAGTGTATTATTAATATTCAGATGAACTTAGTTATTGTTAAGATTTTAAAGTGAGCGAATTGGATCGATTAAGAGTTATTTGAGTTGCCTTGAACAGCTGGATGAGTTATAGTAATAAAGTAAGGGTACAATATACATAATATTTAAATACGTTCATATTGTCTATATTAAAATCAATATAATTATATGGGACTTGAACTCACACATTCAAACTTCCCACAGCTATCCAATCCATCTTATGCAATGGATGTCCCATGACCATATACATATAAAAAGATAAATCATTTCCAACATAAATATTTTGTGCTGAACCAGCACTCATCAGTTAGTCCAGATCACCATCTTCCACACACATATATATAGTCACTGTTCAGTTTATATTAAGATAGAAAATTTTCAAACTTTAATGGACAAGCTTTAATCTTCTCCATTCTCCAACTCTTCAGCCATCCAAATCTTTGAAAATCTGAGGTTGAAATATTCAAACTCCTTGTTGATGCCAATATTATTGTTATACCCATGTTACCCTTAAGTCAATCTGACCCCACACATAGGACCTTAATATATCCATTTGGCTGAATATATAATATTTAAATACATGTATATTGTCTATACTAAACATAATATAATTATGTGGAACTTGAACTCAGACTTTCAAACTTCCCACAGCTGTTCAATCCATCTTATACAACTGAAACATGATAACATAATGTAAAAAATAAATGATCTCCAATATACATATTTTGTGCTGAACCAGCACTCATCAATTAGTCCAGATCACCATCTTCCAAACATATATACAATCACTGCTGAGATTATATTAACATATCAAATCTTCAAACTTTAATTGGAATCTAAACTGAGCAGTGATTGTGTGTGTATATATATATATGTGTGTGTGTGTGAGTGAGTGTGTGCATGTGTGTGTGAAAGATAGTGATCTGGATCAACTGATAAGTGCTGATTTAGCATAAAATACATATATTTGACATTATTTATCTTTTTCACATTATGTGGTTATGTGTATCAGTTGTATAAGTTGAATTGGTTAGCTGTGGGGAGTTTGAATGTCTGAGTTCAAGTCTCTCATAATAAAATTAAATTTAGTATAGACAATATACATGTAATTATATATTATATATTCAGCCTGTATCCTTCCTAGCTCTCTTTTATATAATTAAATGGATATATTAAGTGTGTTTGTGTGAGGGGTCAGGCAGACTTAAGTTGGCATGGGTATGACAATAATATTGGCATCAACAAGGGCTTTGGGCATTTCATTCTCAGATTTTCAAAGATATTGATGGGCTGAAGAGTTGGAGAAAGGAGAAAATTAAAGCTTATACATTAAAGTTTGAAGATTTGTTATACATTAAAGTTTGAAGATTTGTTATCTTAATATAAACTGAGCAGTGATTGTATATATGTATGGAAGATGGTGATCTGGACCAACTGATGAGTGCTAGTTCAGCACAAAATACATATATTGAAGATAATTTATCTTTTTCACATGCAAGTGGCATGTGTTCAATTGTAGAAAATGGACTAAATAGCTGTGGGAATTTGAAAATCTGAGTTCAAGTCCTTTATAATTATATATACATAGTAGAATATATCATCATCAACCATTATCAATCCACTGCAGGATGAAGGTCTCTCCAAGTTCAATCCATCTTTTCCTATCTTTAGCTTCTCTTCTCCACATCGCCCCTGCACACTTTCTTATTTCATCCATCCATCTCACTTGTGGTCTCTTTGTGGGTCTTTTACAATCTCTTGGAATCCAGTTTAAAATTTCAATTGACCATCTATTATCATCTCTTCTAGAAATATGTCCAGCCCAACTCCACTTCAGTCTTTTAATTTTTCAATGAGATCAGTAACACCTGTTTGTTCTCTTACCCATACATTGTGTTTTCGATCTCTTCTTGTTACTCCTAACATGCATCTCTCCATACTTCTTTGAGTGGTCTGAAGTCTCTGTATTGCTCTTCTATTAAGTGTCCAAGTCTCAGATCCATAAGTAAGAACTGGCAAAACACATTTATTAAAAACCTTCCTTTTCAAACACATAGGAATATTTTCTTTTAGTAACAAGTTATTTCTACCAAAAGCACTCCAACCAAGTTTAATTCTATGATTCATTTCATCCATTATGTTTCAATCTGTATTAATAATCTGACCAAGGTATTTGTAACTGTTAACTTCTTCTAACTCATCATAATCAATCTTTATTTTCATATTTTGAGAAAATCTATTAAACATTACTTTAGTCTTTTTAACATTTATCTTTAGTCCTACTTTTCTACTTTCATCTGATAACTCCTGCAACATTTCCTGTAGCTCTAAAGCATTATTTGCAAAAACAACTACATCATCCGCAAAATCTAAATGACTTAAATAATCTCCATTTACTTTCACTCTTTTAGCTTCCCATTTTAATCCACAAAATACTTCTTGCAGCACTGCTGTAAAACGTTTTGGAGATATGGAGTAATCCTGTCTTACACCCTTTTCAATGTTGATTTTCTCTACTATCATTATGTAATCTAATTGTTGCTGTTGCATTTTTATAAATATTCTTTAAAATATGACAATATCCTGGATCTACACCTTGATGATCCAATACTTTAATCACTGAAGAAATGTTTATAGAATCAAATGCCTTTTCATAGTCTACAAATCCTAAGCATAATGCCTACTCATATTCATTTGTCCTTTCTATAACTTCTCTCAATACCTGAATATGATCTACTGTACTAAAACCACTTTTAAATCCAGCTTGTTCTCTTGGTTGGTGGAAATCCAGTGTTTTCTGTAGACGAGTTGTAATTATCTTAGTAAAAATTTTGTATAAAACTGATAAAAGACTGATAGGTCTGTAATTTCTAATATCTTCTTTATCACCTTTTTTAAATATTAATATTAATACTGCATTCTTCCAATCATCTGGTACATCTTTATTATTTAGACATTTGGTATATAACTTTGCTAAAAAAATTTCTATTTTTTCACCTGCTTCTTTTAATATATCAATTATAATTTCATCATTACCTGGAGCCTTCCCTTTCTTCATACATTTAATTGCATGTCTCATTTCTTCATTCAAAATTCTGGTCAAATCGGAAGATATAATAGATATAGGAGGCACTTGTTCTTTATTACTATATAATTCTTGATCGAAGTCTTCTACACATTTCATGATGTCATCTCTCTATTTAATAATAATGCCATCTTTTTTTTTCTTGTGGCAGATATAAATTTCCTACCAATACCAAAATGTTGTTTTACACTTTTTAGACTTTTATTCTCTTCTACAACTTTCCTTGCTAGTTCACAATTATACTTTCTTATATCATTTTCAATTCTTTTCCGCACAATTTTACAAAATTCAAGATATTCAATCTTTTTTAATGTATCATTGTTGTATATCCTCATATTCCTTCTTTTCTTCATAAATTCTTTAGTCTCAGTAGAAATTTTATTAATCAATTGCTGCTTTTTTCTACCAGCTATCTTTGTTGCAGTTTTTAAAAGTGTATCAGTTATTTTCCTATTAATGTCATTCAAATCTGAATCATGTTCAAAATCGACTAATACTTGAAACCAATTTGTAAATTCTAATTTAAATTCATTAGAATGTTTCTGAAGATTAGTAATATTAACTGTAAATATTGTTTTTGTAAATAATTTTTGTCTCTCTAGTTTTGCATTAACATGTATCTTACTTCTTACTAATCGATGATCACTTCCTGTGTTAAATTTATTAAGAACATTACAATCTTAAAATATGTATTTTCTATTAGTCAAAACATAATCCAATTCTGCTGTACCTTCATTTGGATGCTTCCATATGCATTTCCTTTTAACATTTTTCTCAAAAAAGGAGTTCATAATATAAAGTTTTCCTTTTTCTGCAAACTCCACAAGTCTATGTCCTCTCTCATTTCTATTATCATAACCAAAATTACCTACAGAATTTTCATCTTTCATTTGTTTACCAATTCTAGCATTAAACTCTCCCATAAAAATTTTAAAATGTTGTTTACTCTGATCAAAAGCCTTTTGAACATCCATATAAAAATCTTCTACTACTTCATCATTATGAGAACTTGTTGGGGCATAAACCTGAATTATCTGCATTTGGTATCTGCTATTAAGTTGTAAAACTAATCTTGCCACTCTGTCCGATACACCATCAATCTCCACAATGTTATTCTTCCATTTTTTATTTATAATGAATCCTACTGCACTTGTATTTCCAATATCTGGGCCTTTATAGTAGAGTATATGTCCACTTTTTAAATCAATTGTTTCTTCACCTTTTCTTCTAACTTTCCAAAGTCCAATAATGTCCCACTTAATATAAGACAGTTCTCCTTCTAGTTCTTGCAATCTTCTTTCACTTGAAAATGATCTGCAGTTGTAAGTACCTAAATAAAAAGTCGTTATCAAATGGCAGCCTGAATCCGCAATCAGGGGATTCTTAGAACCCTCCACCTTTGGCCACCAACCACTGCCTTGGTTGGTGACTTTACAGCCTCCTGGGAATAAGGGCCATGATTTATTTTTGTCTGTCATGATTGTATATATTGGGGAAAATATTCTTAAACTCGGAGGTAAAAAGCCAATAAAATCACCACACTGGCTAATGCATGTTGGTGAGCAGCCCATCCATGTTCATATACTATATAAATAATCACATAGTAATAACAGCTGCAATGACAAGAATGTATGGAGTGGACATTAGGAAATTTGCCCTTCTCAGTTCCTTTAAGGCCTTGAAGAGAAATCAAAGGGTCTCCTTTCAGTTAATAGCAAACTCCTTTCTGCAGCCAGAATATATAGACAAATGATTTATGTAGAATTATTAAATACTATATATAGTTATTAAAATAGTTTCTTTACTTTTAAAACAAGTTTTATTGTGGTAAAAAAAAATTTTTATCTACAAGTATAAGAAATTTTGGTTTGAATTCAATAACAACATGAAATATACAATATTTATAGATTACAAATAATTCATTAATTACATACATAGCTTTAACATAAAAAAAATTATAATAGGGTTAGGAGAGTAATAAGATTCCATGTAGCATTAACAATATGTGGAGGGGCAAGTGGCTGATCTTTGTTTTTATTTTTTGAGATTTAATCGAAAAACAGTGATTGTAATTTCTAGATGTAGGGTTGAAGCAAAGATGACATCATCAGAGCCAAAAGCTATACATAAGGAAAATGTTGATTCTAATTAAAGGAAAGTAGCAATGGCAGAAATATGGGATTTAGTAACTGACTCAATGATGTTTCTATATATGTAAAGAACAAGACACTGGATTAGAAAATGGTGAATTGCTTCTTCAGATTGATGACTAAGAGAGCAAATGAAATCAATATTAGTAAAAGACCCTCTTAGTGATAAGAAATGTCTAGTATCAAAAGCTTTCAAATTAATTTTAATAATAAAATAAAGATATTTTGGTTTTAGATATCAGAATTTGAAATTTCTTGATTATTTGTTTATTAGTGATATTAAGAATAAATGGAGAAGAAAGTGGTTAGTTAGTATTATGCACCATGTTGTAAGCCTCCCAAAAGTTTGTTTTCCTAGAAAATGTCTGAACATTAATGTCAATACAGGAAGCTATGTGTTTGATTAATGAATGGAAAAGATTAACTTTAAAGAGTGGAATTGTATCAGTAAGAATAACTAGAGTAAATTTCATATAGTGTTTGGATAAACAGAAACAAATTTAGAAATAGTATTAAATAATCTCTGAAAATAAAAGGTATGAATTGAATGAAAGAAGAGACCATTATCTTTGACATGCTTTAGTAAGGTTCTAATACTGATTGCAACCACTTTTTTGTTTGAAATTAGTTTTGAGTAAGTCGAATTGATCTTTTTTTTAAATGCATTGGTATAATTAACAATTGGCATATAGTAAGCCATTTTGGAACAATCAGAATGTTAATGAAAGAAACTTTTGCATAGAGCAGAAGATACACTTTAGATAGGGATTTAGTTATATTTTCAACAGATGTAAGGTTAGAATTCTGAATGGATGTTCTCGAGACATAGATTTGTAAATGGAAAATCCAAGAAAGTTATCTCTTTCACTTTCAAAACCCCTATTGAACTCCCGAGTATAAGTTTACAGTAATTACTGAGCTGGTGCAGAATCAGTACATCTCACACTTATGGTTCTCACATCATTTGATCCACCATTTTGCTACATTTAAAATGATGTATAAATTTTTTTTCTACGATAAAATTTAGATTTTGATTTATTTTTTTTGAGATGCAATTTTTAATTTTTTCTCTCTCTTTTTTTAGATTTAGCATTCATAAAATGTTTTTACTGTTGAAATGGACTCTCTCACTGCTTGCTAAGATTATTCAATTGTCATTGTATGCATTCATGAGCTTTCTTTTTATTCAAAAAGATGTATGTATTTTTTTTTCTATGATGAAATTTAAAATTTTTTATGATTTCTTTTTTGAAATGCAATTTTCATTTTTTTTCTTCTTTTTTTTTTAAATTTAGAATTCATAAAAATGTACAGACGTTCATGATTTGCTTTGACTGCTTACTCTGATTGCCAACATATATAATCTAAGCCTTCTTCATTGTAGAAGCCAATTTTAGTGACAATTTTTAATAATTCATATCTAGAAACTGCAGTGACCAATAAAAAAAGTTAGTGAAGTCATTTTATTTGAAGAACAAGCATGGAAGTTGCATCTAGACCTTCTTTATGACCAGAGATTGAACTTAGATTCAAACATTGAGATTGTGCTGGCCAGGAATTCAGTGAGTAGTGCTTTTTATTACTTGTTTTTTATTATTTATATTTTTATATAATAAAATGTGTGTAGAAAGCAATAAATATGCTGCAGAATTTTAGGCAATTTCCATTTTAATGACAATAAAAACATGTATCCTCAGCTAAGCTATCCACTATCATATATCATCACACACACACACACACACACACATATATATATATATATATATATTGTGCCCATCTGAATGGGCACAAGGAATTGAGATACTTTGTATCTGCATTGAATAGTTATATTGTATTAAAAAAATGAAATAGCCTTAGAATTGTAAATTTTTTGCTGGAAATTGTTTAAAGCTTAGATATGGATTGCTTATGCAGTTGATTGACCACTTTATAAGTATTCATTATTATTATTGTGGTTAATGAAGTATTTAATGTAAGGAAGAGAGGTTGTTTATTAATGGAATTGATATATTTTGTCAGAAAGATGCAAAGTTATTTTATGTTAGTGTAGTATAGGTTGAATGGTTTCAAAATCCTTTATTCATTAATACTTATCCTTTTGTCAACATTAATAGCCATTTCAATTATATTTAGTCAAGATAGTTTAATATTTAGGTTGCAGTACATGTGCATGCATATATGTCTATTATGTTTCATTTCATTTTCATCTTTTAATAACATTAAGCAATAGTACATTTAACATGAAGACATTTAAGGTACAGAAATTATCTTTAATAATTTAATAAATATATTTCTTTTCAATGATTAATGGATATTGGCTAGGTGAATTATTTTACAAATTAAATAAATTATTAATCATTTTTGTTTAACAGTTAATTAATATTCATGTCTTTCAAGTTTGTAAAAGCTATTTATTTTATTATTATTTTTTTTGTCTTGATTTAATTCTAAAAATCAAAATGATTTTTTTTTTTAAGAAAAGATTTTTTTGAATATGTAATTAGCTTGGGTGCAAAAACATGGGAGGTAACCTTGGAAAGGGAAATGACCTTTTGCTGAGGGAAAAGAAAAGTCTATTTAACAGATAGTTTCCAGTAAAAAATTGCTCATTATCGTTTTAATTGCAGCCAGTAAAGTGCTCATTATAATTGTAATTGCAGCCAGTTGCTGAAGTCAAATTGATTTAAAAAAGCTTTGGAGTAAACTTCTAAAAAATCTTAGGAAATTAATTATGGAAAAATGTCTTTACTTGGGATGCAAGAATAAATTTTAAGAAGGTACATTAGTTTTCATGCTCTCCTTAATTTAAACATTTGAATTAGCCACCTCATGCTATATTAATATTTAAAATGTATATCATTGGTGTTAAGATGGCATTATTTTATTTATCTATAATTAAGAAAGAATATAGAGTGCATGAACATTATTGTTATATAATTAATCCACATGGGTTCTTTAATATATCTTGGAAACGTATGCAGGACTGTTTTTCAGAATTTATTTTGATTTTTCACTCTCTTTTGTATTATGCTTTTATGAAGATTAAATGTAAATTTAACGATATGTGTATTATGATATATCATGCCATGCTTAAATTAATTACAAAAAAAAGTGACAGTATTTACTTATTTGGTATTTCTAAAAATAATATGTTTAATAAAAGAAATAAAATATGAATTATTTCAAATAACCAAAGGAAACTCCTCACTAAATATTTACTTAAATCGGATGGAAGGACAGAAATGCGATGTAATTTATGTTCTCTTTGACAAAAATGCACTATAATAATCAAGTATTAATTGTGGAATTACTAATGAATCATGATATCTTAATTGGCAATATTTAAAAATAAACTATGCATATGTTAGATTATAGTGTCAAATGCTATTCAGGAGAACTGTTGAGAATAATTGTGTACTTAATTTAAAATTGCTACGGAATGAATGGAATAATTCCTGTTCAACTGTAACTAAAAAATGTCTTATATTTTCGTCATAATAAAAAAGAAATTTTATTGCTTATGTGTGATATAGTAAACTCAAATAGCTCAGCTATGAACATTGGAGGTGCCAAGTCATATTTAAGTTATGATTATATTTTTTTAGTTATCCTACAGAAATTCATTTTATGTTCAAATTCAGTTTGGAATCCGTCCCCATATCATTTCATAAACCCGGAGTAAAACTTTGCAAGCAAACTTTTATATTAAGTCACAGGACAAATAACTTTTGTTTCTTTATTTTTTTTATTGCTTGTCATTATCAATGTATAATATAGATAGATATGCATACTTATTATTGTGTTTTGTTTATAATTTGGGTTATTATGATCTCCTAGATCATCTCGAAATGCATATTCGCGAGCAGTGGATACGTTGGTAAAAAATTGATTTTATACAAATATGTCGTTTTTCTTTTACGAAGGTAGAGAAAAGAAATATATATTTTTTTTATTATATCATTAGAGAGAGGTTTACATTTATTTTATATATTTTTTTATTTCAAAATGAGAATTTTGGCTTTAGAAATCAACGAACGTATAATTGAAATAGTTTGCTAGATATGATAAAGAAAGTTGTAATTATTAAATTTTAGAAATAATTTAAAGTCTATTATGAATTAAAAGTTATACCTTAATGTATCATTTAATTACCCTGTTATCTGCATAGTAGATAGCTTAGAATTAATTTTTTTGTATATATTCTTATCCACGCGTATGTGTCTATTTTGCACAATTATGACATTTGTTTAATAAAGTTCAGTTTGTGAATATTTTATATATAAATTTCAGATGCTGTCGTATTCTATAGAATTGAATGGATTAGTATGTTATCTGTGTGTATTTATCTGCCATCATGTAAATATAATGTTAGACATGTAGAAGAGCTTTGTTAATGGAAGATAATCTGATTGCGTTCTATATTTGTAGGGATGAGAGATTTTGCTTAAATAGTATATTTTTAATAATTTCCCATGAGTAGAGTCTATTTTATACTGCGTGCATATTATGAAATGATAGTTTTAAAGTTATGTGATGTTTTTCTTAGAGTCTTGGTGATGAGGATAAGGTTCCCCACCAACAGTGTATTTAGAATTAGATGAATTATTGTAGAAGTATTAAGTAAAGAATTTATTTACTCCTCATGTGAATTTCCCTCAGAATGTATAGTCTGTATAATCATGAAAATATAGCTCTGTGTTATTTAAAAAGTGGCCAGATAAATAGCTAAGTCAAATTCTTGATGTAATATTAGTGTCTTATTTTATTGATGGTTTACGACATTGTCTGAAATGAAGTAATTATTTAATATTTCCTTGATGAATGGAGAGTTTGTAGAAAAGATTGTTTTCTATTATTGTTTCTTGACACATGCACACACATGCGT
Source organism: Epiperipatus broadwayi (assembly GCA_028023455.1). Lineage (NCBI taxonomy): Eukaryota > Metazoa > Onychophora > Udeonychophora > Euonychophora > Peripatidae > Epiperipatus > Epiperipatus broadwayi. The sequence goes on from JAQFVV010006273.1 coordinate 3,261,590, forward strand.
AATACGAATAAATGTCGTGAATATAAAGGTTTAAAGTTATTGAAATTAAAATGTGAAATAAATGTTTTGAAGCACATTACATTAATTTAAATAGAAGTATAGAGTTATTGAAATTAAAACAGGAACTAAATATTTTAAAACACAGTATATTTATTTAATACAGAATTGTAAATCATCAAATCATCAGAATGAATATGATTTTTTATTTGCTGTGCATGAAGGGTATATGTAATTGAAATAATTATTTAATTAGTTAGAGAAAGTTGCTTTATTGATGGCCAAATATAGTTAATTTGATTTATTTTATTAGTCAATAGTAATATCCTCTCAAAATATTTAGTGTGCCAATAATATAATATATTATTTAGTCAATGTTATGCTTAATTATGCTTAAATGAAACATTTAAGCAAGGTGAATATTCGAAGTCAGAATATTAGAGTTTTATTGTTAATTTAATTTCAAAGGGTATCATGTTAAACTAATTTTTTTTTATTGTAATAAATGATTTGTTTTAGTTATTTAAAATCTTAAAAACTGTGTCTTGAGTTATTCTTGTGTACATTCATGTTTCAATTTCCACATCTCCACATTTCATAAATCTATTATAAAATAGATATGTTATATTATAGTTATAATATCAAATTTGCTGGTGTCTGACAATGTTGTTTTTCTTAATCCAAACATTATAAGGAACATTGCCACTGGATAAACGTATTAGAAAGGTTGCCAAGTTAGTATATTTGTTAGTTGATGATATGAGATTAAAATACCCTATTTCTGTCATTATCTTATTATTGAAACACAGTAAAATATTTTAGTCAATTTGTTTCATTAGATTTTATCATACTTTAGAATTTTAACTTATGGGCCAATGTATTTATTTAATTCAACTGTGTTTGTTAAATTCCCTGAGATCTTATTGTTTATTTCTTGATTGGCATTAAAGTAGATGTTTAGATTATAATATGCCAAGTCCTAGAATTGTTTAGTAATATAATTATAGCAAGCTGATATATGTTATACTTGGATGAGGGAAGAAATTAAGTTGAAAGAATATTTTAATAGATTGTACAAATAAACATTGTGATTCTTTATCATACAATTAATTAATAAAATAATTTACATTATATTCAATGTTTTGTAATATTTCTTCTTTCATTTACTTATAATCATATATCTTATGAACTTCCTATAGCCTCCCACTGAGCTGAGCTGAACATAACGACTTAAGTGAAGAGTCTCAATAATAATTTTGTAATCATATATCTTGTTATATTGTTCTATTCATTAATAGAACTGGTGCCTGGGCATTTTGCTCATGTAATGTATATGAGCGGTGTTGGGAGTGTAGGTTATAATATATATATATTATAACGATCGAAATGAAAGTGGAGATCAAATCTAACCGCAAAAACAATATCTGCAACTACCAGGGCGCCATCTAGGCATTTGAGCCGAGAAAAATTTATAGAGTAGGCAGATACGCGCTGTTAAGATTCCACTTTATTTAAATATTCCGATCGTTAGCCCAAGTCACTAGCTCAGCGGAGACGCAGAGATAAAAATATAAATTTTATATCTTAAATATAAGAGAATAAAAGCCACTGCCAGAAATTAACACATAAAAATATTTATTTACGCACATATAAAATCATTCTAAATTCGAGGAATAGGTTTAACATTTTTAGATTTTTATATTACTCTTTAATTACACATTTACATAAATTTCACTGAGTTTAATATTTTATTTAGATGGTCAAGTATGAATAGACTACATAGATTTGCATTTGAAAATAAACATTCTATCCCTATTTAACCTTAGGCTAAAATTCGCAGTCAAACTGGCATCAATCCATCTGATACATTTATGTATTCAATGTAGCATGAAAATACAACAGCACAAATATGCTATACTGTCAGGCATGGACATCTGAACAGTATAGTTAGAGAAAACATCGACTCTTGTCCAATACATGAATATGACATCTGTATAGCAAGAAGAACAATAAAATAAAAACTCCATAGGAAGGGACCGCGATCCTTTTTGCCGACTTACAATCCCATCCACAGGCAAAGGGTTGGTGCGGTGTATTCAGCGATTCTGCACGTAGCGAAACTTATACTACATCTACTAATTACACAAATATATCCAATCCATTGACCCAATTCAACAATGACACAAATAACCTAAGATTACCCTCCCCTAATATAACTTTACAAATCTATATAGCCATTCACGCCCGACTTAAATTTAACATTTAAATAAGTTCGCACAGATTTGTTTAAAAATGTTGGGTATAGATCGGCTACATAGATTCCACAGTCAAAAACATTCCAAATTAAACACAACCGATCAAACTACAAAGTCAATCGATAACGTCAATTGCTGAGGGAATACAGGAGACCCTTTGGTGTTCATCATAAGACACCCTATGACATCGTTGACTTATATATTTTAATCGACTGTGAAAACCACAACATAATCAACCGCTAACGAATCTCTGCAACATCTATACCCAACTTAAATGTAATGCATTTAATAATTTCTACAATAAATATTACTACAAATAAAAATAATAAAATGGAAATGATTTTAGCAAAACTTAACTATATAAATTTAAACAATCAATTATTAATTTGAAAATCAAATAAGAGTTCATTTTAAAATTTAAATTAGCTGAATCTTTAAAAAAAAATCAATGATGAAAGTTCTTAATTACTTATTTGGTTGTTGTTAATTTGTAAAGTTCATAGCTCACGGTAGAAGAGTCCAGGTTTCTGCTTTTAATTCCTGCGATGCCTCCATTGGAAGATAATGTTCTGGAGATGGCAATAGCTGGTTCAAGGTATCACAGTCTTTTCATTTTTCCTTTTTAAATAGAGAGTGTGGTATGTGTGTCCTACCACCTCTCAAACACACAACGCTGGAACTCCCGAAAAAACTGTATTTCCCTTTTTATATTAATCCACATGGATTCAATCAACAAAACGTCACTAATCCATCACTTTCGTTAGGATCCGAGACAAGGCTTAGTGCTTCCATTGGTCAAGCTAATTTCTCTTTTCTTCTTATCTATCTTTCATCAGATCATTTTAATTATACAAGAGCCCAAGGCTAGCTTGCTTTTCAAACAATTTATAAACAATCATTTCCATTTACAGATTACAAGAATTAATTAATACCTGTTTTTATTTTTAAATCTTGTACTTTTTTTTTATAAAAAAGTACGTTCAAATACTTATTTATTTGTTTTTTTTTTTAAAAAAATATTTTTAAAGTTTGGCATCTGTGCGAATGTATATACGTTTAACAAATCTTTTAATTTTAGCGTTTAGTTTTTTACTTTTATTTGCGAACTTTTAAGTTTTTATTTTAAATTAATGTAACGACATATTTATATATCGTTACAATATATATAAATCAGTGCTCATAATAAATGTGTTTATTTTGACATTTATTGATTTAGTTACAGTTTTTATTCACTTCATCTTAGAGAGATTTTTGTTTGACTTTTTTTATTGAGTATACTTTTTACTTTAAAAGAATACATATTTTAAGTCACATCCCATTTTTCAATAATAATTAATATATAATAATACATTACAATTTACTAAAGTTCTCTTTGCATAGCTGTTCTTACTGTTTGATATTTATTTGAGTACACTTTTTACTTGAAAAGAATATGCATTTTACATCACACCCCATTTTTCAATAATATAATAATTAATATATAATAATACATGGCAATTTACTAAAGTTCTCTTTGCATGATATCTCATATGCTGTTCTTACTGCTTGATATTTATTTGAATACACTTTTTACTTGAAAAGAATACACATTTTAGATCACACCCCATTTTACAATAATATAATAATTAATATTATAATATAATAATATAATACATTACAATTTATTAAACTTCTCTTTTTGCATAATATCTTGTAAACTATTCCTGTTATATTTTTTCCCACTAAAAACGAAACATATTTCTAACAGATACCCTGCATGGAAGGACAACCAAAAATTTCTAGCAGATACCCTGATATGGAAGGACAGGATCTGGGTCAGTCAATAAAAATGGAAGTTACCAATTGCAATGTTTTTGTAATTTTTATACTGAAAAATTACCTAAGGTAAGTCATATTATATATCATTTTTTCCAGCATTTTATGACAAATGTGATGAAACTGTCTATGAAATTGTCATTTTAACATATAACTTTCAAATTTTAGAATTTGTGAAACAATGTAAAAATAAACATGTTTAAATGTGTTAAAAATCCTTTTCTTTAATTTTTCTTTTGAGGTAATGACTATTTTATTAGTTTTATTACATTCTTTCATATTTGCTCATTCTAACAATGTATATATATTTTTATTTATTGTATTAAACCAGAAGATGTGTTATAAATTATATTTGTTATAATATTTTTTAAAATTTAAGTTGGTGACCTTGTAGTGATGAGGTGGTGCAGTGAATGGAGAATGAACACTCTTACCAGTGATAATGCTTCATGTGGATGATTTATCAAGATTAAACTAAAGGCTATATTGGACTATATAATTTTCCAGAATAGCAATAAGAAAAGGAGGGGTACTTTTTGGAGGGTAGAAATACAATATCGTCCATGAATGATATATGCTTAACCTCTTTAGCAATCAATGGAATATGTATACCAGGCAATTTTCTCTCTATTTCCAGAAGTAACATGTATATTTGTTATAAAAACAGTGCACTCAGCTATGAATCTTGCAGAGTAAAGTTGTGATAATTGAATCCTGGTGTAATTTTGCCAGTAAGTGTGATAAAAATGTCCTTATTCATTAGAAGATTGACTAAGATACAGATAATCAGAACAGGAATATTATGCAATTTTAATCATTCAATAACAATATCTGTATGGACAAAATAAAAAGTTGATGAAATATCTAGTTGTATTCCTATGGATCTGCTTTTTAGCAAATCTTAATTGGTCAATGACAAGTTTAAGAAGGGTAATAGTACCAGAGGTGGAAACTCCTTTTTTAGAAAACTGAAAAGTAGGCAGTATAATAAGGTGTATCTTATCTTTAATAATGGATTGAATGACCCTGATAAGTTTGGTGACATAGATATAGAATGCAGATTGTTAAGGGAGATGACAAGAGTATTTTGCTTGGGGAATGGCACTAAGAAAATTGAATACAAGCCTTCAATATGATGAAATTGGTTAAAAAGTCTATCATGTTCATAATAATTGGTACTCTAAAGTAATTCATATGCATGAGAAGATATATAGGAATTCCATGAGGACCAGGGTGAATGTTCTCAGATAAAGATTTAAGCATAAGTATAATATCAGACTTTGGGATACCATGACCCTGACAACTTTCACCAAAAGGAGAAACAAGTGTTTTTGGGTGGCTGACAGTTTGCAACTTACATTTAAAATAGTAGTAAATCGCAGGTAACATATTAGGACCTGTTTGTCTACTATAATTGAGGATGGGATCGACTTTTTATTTCTATAAGTACCTTTTTCACTAGTTATGGGGCGGTGCCAAAAAGATTTTAGCCTTTTTAATAAAAACATACTTAGCTAAGATAGATTGAGTATGTTTATATTGGTACTTAAAAGACATAATTGAAAAAACACAAATAGGGGCACAGGAAGTGGCTTTCATCTTAAAATTAATAGCATCAAGATCCTTAACTAAAACTGTGGGTGATTTGTGCTAGTATAGTGTCTAATGACTGAGTGACTACAGTACATAGTTGAGAAAGAATGTCTATCTTCTTAAAATAAATATAAATTCCCGAGATTACTGCCTCTGGAGATGTAACTCTGAGTAATGCTCTTATTGTATTACAGTAGCTAAAACCAGGTTGTGTGTAAAAAACTATATCTACTTGTAAAGATAGTGCCAAGTGATCTGACAAACTACTGGTTCCAAAGAAGAATTAATTATAAGATGCAGATCAGGTGAATAAAATAAAAAAATCAATGAGAGTTGAATGTTTCAAAGTATAGAAGATGAAGGCATTACTGGGGAAGAATCATTCCCCACTCATCAGTTTACAATTAATAAGGTATAGGTATTTAGCCACAAACTAGTCACCAAACAGTAGAGTAGGAAAAGAGTTGAATGAAAAAGTAAGGATAATATGGCATATTAATTGATGTAAAAGAGTTGATCTATTATATAAATAAAGATAAATTATAATAATTGTGAATGCAGTGTGGTGAAAAGTAATGATAATCATGTTTCATCAAGATATAGAATGTTAAAGAATTCAAATGGTGTCCTATTATGAATTAAAACATCTACCCCTGTAGCTAAAATGTTAGAAGTAGAGAATTATAAATATGCCAATGTCCTTTCAGATGTCTAATAAGGTTGATATCTGACCATACATGAAGTTTAGTTTCAGAGAAGAAAGTGATATAAGGAAAAAATTGAGAGATCCAGTTGTTAATAGCAAATAGCCTTTTGAGAGAATACATACTCCTCACGTTAATACCATTTAATGTTCAGATGCATAATTCAGATAATTTAAAAGACAAACAAATGGACAATCGACTACACAACCTGATCAAATCTTGGTAGAATAGGTACAAACATCAAATGTACATGTAAGAATAAGACATAAAAACAGGAGCCTGATATACAAGCAGTCACATATATTAAAGACAATAGTAACATAAGCATAAAATATGAGGAGAGATACTTAACTAAAACATTTATAATAAGACCTCTTGATACATAACAACAAAAGCAATAATAAATATGTAACAATGCAAAAACCATGATTTCATTTGTTCATGGTAGATGCACTCATGTCACCACCAGCTCCTGACAGATCAGAACCACTTAAGAGATCTTCTGTATCCAGGCTGCATGCTTACTATTGTCAACTTCACTAAAGAATATCTTCTCTTTTGGTGATAAGAACACCACTGTTGCAAATACTTCTCTGGTCCAATGAATATCTGTAGACATGCTTGTTTTCACAAAGTGCCCATCTTCTGCCAATATTTTTCTTTTTTTTAAGTACCCTTGAAGAAGAGGGTTGGGTTTGTCAGCTTTCAACACAGAAGTGATTTTAGCTTCAGAAGCATGGACATCATTTAATAACATTTTCCCTTTCTTTGATTTCCTTTTTGATTTTTGAATAAATATAAATTTGTCAAATGAGACATCATTCTCTATGGAAGATACCTGAACCATTTCAGTCACAGTATCAAACTCAGGGCACAAGGATTCCTGTGTTAAAACACCAATAGCTATTTTGGAAGATATTTTTGTAACTTCAATGTAAGAATTATCTGCATCAGGGCTGTGGCAAATCTTTGGTACACTAATGACAAAATGTTATTAGGCAGTCTTTAATAATATGGGTTTTTGCTTTGCAAAAGAAACACTGAGGAGATACTTTTCTAAAAGTTATTATTAACAGTGAATAATCAGTGGCATGTAGAGTTGGGATACAGTTGGTGAAATCTTCTTCAGTGTAATGTTGAATGTCACTATCTCGATTAATACTAGATCACTAATCCTTTTTTCTAGTAGGTATTTAAAATTTGAGGTGGTCCAAACTTTTTTAAGATGAAATCTGTATCACTGAAATCAACATATGTTTTTAATCTGACCAGCAAGCAACAGAGGTCTGTCCATGTTAATGTAACATAACAATTATTTAAAGAAGATATGTTTTTGTTTTTTTTTAAAAAAAATCCTTTTGAACAGCATTATGGAATTCCATGCAGATATATCATTTGTTTGGATGCAGTAAAGCTTTGTAGATAATATTTCAAAAACTTTTTTTTACAAGTATTGCATAAAATTTCTCCAATGGAAATTTGAAAAACTGACTATCTGCATTTGTAACTGTCATAATTACTATCTTATCATTATGAAATTTTTAAAATGATTTAAGCAAAATTTATGGCAAAGTTAAGTTAATTTTTTTTTAATATTCTTGATATAATTGCTGATCTACAGACATAAAGTTTGAGTTGGATTCATTCATTGGTACATTTACATTTAAATCATCATTCAATAAGTTAAATATATCATTTTCAACAATACACAATTTTTTAATGATTATTTGAGGCCCCAAGTCATTAATTTGTAATATGTTGGCATAATTATTTTTATCCTTTTCATTATTAATTTTTGTATAGGAATTAGCATTTAATAAATCAGACCCACTATTTTCTGAATTATTTCACATATTATTACTATTACCCTGGGATCCGATTTAGAAAATTTATTTAAATTAATCTCACTATTACTATCAACATTCAAGACTGGAAAAACTTTTACATTATTAATACTACTTGGGAATGCATTAGAAAATAAGTTTCACTTACTAGTATATGATTATTATTTTTTATTCGCTGCAAACATGAAATGGTTACTAGATTTTGAATTTAACTGAGGATAACCCAATGCAATGGTAATGAAAGTGTAGATTCTTTCACAATGGCAGATTTTTTAGAGCTACAAGCAGCCATCACAAAAAAAGAACAATATCTTTCTAGATATTTGTTCGCTGGAGAGTCTATTTGAAAGAGAGAGGCTCACTGTCCAAACTGGGTTGACCAGACAATCTTCTCTGAAAAAATAACACTTTAAGATAGAGCCCAAAATGCAGGCAACTTAAATTTCTAAGCGAATTCCTTTATTGATAATAAATTTGAGCCATGTAGTTAGGAAACTCATCTTAGCTTAAATGAACATGTCTATCTCAATATACCTTATCTTAAAGAAACATGCTTAATCAGATTATATAGACAAGCAAATAAATGTTATTGGTTTATTATGTGTTGTGATAATTAATAATCAAAGATACTAATTAATAAGCAATAACAAAAATCATTAATTAGTCTTAAAATTTCCTTATAGTTTATGACAATTAAATAAATGACAAATGTGCCTAAGGGAAAAGTGCTCTTTGTTTGCAACACATTCTGAAGTCATAAACCACAGAGTACATAACAATTAAAATCTGTATTTGATATCACAGATCAGGTAATTATATTGGTAATGATGGTATAAGTAGTAATAAAAAACAATGATATACACTAAATAACAAAAGTATGTGATGAAATATTGTGCATTAAATTTAAAAAGTTCATTATGCCTTCATTTCAGAATCACAAATGTTGTGATAATAAAAATATGTTAATAGCTTTATTGCTTGGAAGTTCACAAGAAGATTGAGCACCAATATTGCAAGTGTCTGAATCAATCCTGAGACCTCCTGATTCCAAATCGGATATTCTACTGACTATGCCAAACTGCACAAAAGTTTTGATGATTATAATATTGTTAATATTACTAAATTAATGAAAAACTATATAGTGTTTATATCACATACAAGAAAATTATTAGTATTTTATGTTTCCAAAAATTATTATTTAGTAAAGTTTATTAAATAATTAATGTTGATATAAATATAATTTATAGTGAACACAACTGATAAATATAATTATATTAAACAACAAAGATATTAGTATTTTATATTTTCTAAAATTATTATTTAGTAAAGTTCATAACATAATTTATGCAGATATAAAGTCATATTAAACATTTGAAATTTTATTGAATTTTCGAAAAAGTATAATTTTTATTATTTACTTTACAATATATATATATATATACACACACACACAACTAAAATGTCAGTTAATTAAAAACATTAAAAACATATTGGTTAATTACCGTTATATTTATTATTTTTATTATTATATACATAAAAGAGAAACAATGTATAACACTAGCCGAACTCAATATAAAATATTTGAAATGCCCCATCACTCTACTATTCCAGAGTTAAAATTTGAACTTTATTTATTTAAAGAATGAGGGAGTGTGGCTGGAATAATATAGCTATGGAGTATTTCAAATATATATATATATATATATATATATATATATATATTTCATAATTTAAGTAATATATATATATATATATATATATATATATATTAATAAATATTACTTAAATTATGATAATAGTCTAATAAAAGAATATTCAAAAATATTTTTGTATAAAACCTTTACAAGTTATAATTATTTATTTATACTATTTTCATTATTTAAAATAATTACATATATAGAAGGATATGATTAATATAAAACTCCATACAAGCAAAAATATAAAGGTAGAATGTTAATATGTATATATTTATGTATGATATACGGTTTTACATCTTACCTCATCAGATTTAATGTCATGGCCAGCAAGTACGTAAAAAATAATAGTCAATGAATATGCAAAGACAGCCACTAATGGACTGATGGTTATACTAAGATTTTGAGCACTATTTGCTATATGTAAATACTTTACTTCAGATTTACGATATTCTATATAAAATATATAAATCATAAATATTTTATAAATAGTTGTGAAACAGTATATATATTAAAATTCATAAAAATTTTAATGAACAATCTTGTAGAATATTAAAGCATATAATTTTTGATTTTTCAACAAGATATCATTTGTCTTTATTTGAGTAAAGATGTTATTATGTGGCAAAACTTTCTAGACATATTATGCCAGAAGGCTTGTGCATAAAATCTCCATCTAGTGCCTACTCATCCAATATCCTAGGATCTAGGTGCAGTGCTCTTGGATTCAAGACTCCTCATTAATGAAGGCCACAGGCCAGAAACTAGTCTGAGGATATTGGATGAGTAGGCAGTAGATGGGGATTTTATGCACAAGCCTTCTGGTATCCATTGATTACTTTGACTTGCATGGAATGTCAATACATGTATAGTGAGTGTTGCCTGTTTTAATAACAGTTATAAGCAAGCATAAAAAATGGTGATCATGTGATGTTTATGTTATTATGTAGTTATTACAAAATTATATAAAGTTGTGAATAATTAACTAAATACTTTTGTCCAGGCAAAGGCAAATGTTATTTTGTCAAAGCAATAGTAATTATATACTATAATATTCTATACAGTCATTTCCAAAGGTTTACCGAATTTTTGTTCATGAAAAGCATCAAATATACATATGCACATTAAGTTTAATAATTTTGGCAGAAATTTTCTGTGATAGCTAAATACAAATTTGTAAAATTTGACACTAGCAATGGTAACTGATATCAGATCATCTATTTTAATATATGAATACAAAAAGAAGTTGATGTTAAATGAAAGAAATTGTATGCTTTCTCTCCAAGATCTTAAAAAAACTGAGCAGGACAAATTTTTAATATTTATTTTATGTAATTCTTGTCAGAACAATTGCTACATTTCATGATGATTCATGTTGTAAATGAATTTGGGTGGGATGCTTACCAACATGCATTGGCCATTATGATGAATTTACTCATTTAATGCATCTGAATTGAAGATCAAGAAACATTACAATTATCAGAAGCATCAGTTGATCTTTTTTGAAGGCAGAATCAATGTCTGTGTGTGACTATTTTTTGTATAGATATTTATAACCATGATAGACAAAACTAAATTATGACTCTTATTCCCATACACTGTAAAGTCACTAGCCAAACAAAGATTGGTGGCTAAAGGCATAGAATGCTATGAATCTTCTGGTTGTAAAAATAATGATGATCTTTTATTTAAGTACCTACATCTACAGAACACTTTTAATTACAGAAAAATTGCACAAATTGAATAAAAAACTGTTTAATATAAAATAGACATTGTTGAACTGTCCAAATTTTTAAAAAAAGGTAAAGAAAGAAATATCTAGAAAGTAGGTGTCTTCTTATTCAAAACACAAATAGAATGGAATTCATTATGAAAATTGATATTAGATGGAGTGGCAAGATTAATTGTTCAAATTAATGCAAAATATGAAATAAAGTCAATATATGTTATAATGGAGGCATTGATGAAGAAATGAAACATTTGTATACAAATATACAAAATGCATTTGATCAGACTAAACAAAATGGTAATTTTCATAGGAGATTTTAATATATGATTGACAGATGAAAGTGTTGTGGGTAAATTAAAATAAGACACAGGCTTCTGGGGTTTGCAGAAAAAGAACTATATATTATGAATTGTTTTATTGAAAAAATAACTAAGTGGAAATGGACATTGAAACATCCAAATGAAAATATAGCAGAATTATGATTTGATTATTAAAAAATCTATATTTCAAGATTATAATGGTTTTAATAAATTCAATAAAAGAAATAATCATTGATTAATGAGATATAAGTTACGTGTTAGTACAAAACTAGACAGATGAAAACTGATAAAAAGAACAATATTAACATTTAACACCCAATGTTTAAATTAGATCTTGCTAATCATTTTAAAATATTAACAGATTTTGAAGATATTTCAGCTCTAGCTATAATCTATAAGGAGATTACTACAAGAAAAGTGACTAACACACAAAAAAGCAGATTGGCAATACATTTTTTGAGACAAGATAATTTTAAAGAAAATAAGGAATACAGAAAAAAAATTTAAATGATCCATTAAAAAAATTTGAATATCTAGAATTTTGTAAAATAATGTAAAAAAAGAGTTAATATTTATATAATAAAATATGACTGTGAATTAGTAATGGAACTATAGAAAAGAATAAAAGTTACACAAAAAAGCAATAACTTGATATTAGAAGCAAAGTTGATTCAATAATAATAAGAAAAAATGGAACTACTACTGAGGAACACAATATTGTGAAATGTGTGGAAGTGTTCTGTAAGGAATTATATCATAATAAAGAGCAGAAAAACAAAGTATCTTTTAGAATTATTACTTATTCTGAATTGCCAAGTATTTTAAATAATAAAATAATATACAATTAAATCTATGAAGAGTTCCAGGAAATAATTGAATGACTTATTTTAAAAGAATCACAAGAAAAAAAAATTATGTTGGCAAATTTATATATCAAATATTTAAATGATAAAGATGTACAAGATGATTGAAAGAAATGCAGTTAGTAATATGTATGTTTAAGATATGTGATAAAGAAAATGTTCAAAATTACAAATTTAGTTTTTTATACAAAATCTTTACCAAAATAATTACAACTTAGCAATTTTGTTCCAATCTTACTACATAATGAGATGCCAGGTGATAATGTCTAATAAATTCTTCTGATGTTGTTCTATTCCATACCCTAGACTAGTTTCTAGCTTATGGCTCCAAACAGTGAGGTACTTTTGCATTTTTGACCATAATATATTTGGATTTTTGACCCCAATATAAAGTAACTGAGCTAGATTAAAATCTACATAGATTTGGATTGAAAAAATTTAATTTATGGTGTTTGGTATCTTGATAACAAAAAGAAAAAAGTGGCCACTAGAGAAATGGTATATTAGATCCAAAAATTCCAATTACACTGTTCAAAAATTCAAAAGGTTCACACTGATGAAAACCAAACTAGTCTGGGGATATTGGATAGAATAGCACTGGATAGAGATTTATTTAGCACTAACATTTGTAATCCAGATTACTGAAGTTTATACTAGATGTCATAAATGTAGTAAGATTGAAAGAAAATTGCTAGTAGATTGCTAATATCAGAAGTATACTCTCTTATTCTTCTCCTTCACTTTCTTTGCATATCTTCATATAATCATATATATTGCTTATAACACTCTATTCATATACATGTTCATGCAACAAATTTTCTTAAAAACTTCTTTATTTTCTTACAGTTTCGACTGTCCAGCAGTCTTCATCAGAGCTCTATCTTTTTCACTGCCTTAATTAAACTCTTCTTTCTAATCCTTTGTGTGATTCTCTTCTTATCAGAAGTATATTCTCTTATTCTTCTTCACTTTCTTTGCATATCTTCATATAATCATATATATTGCTTATAACACTCTATTCATATACATGTTCATGCAACAAATTTTCTTAAAAACTTCTTTATTTTCTTACAGTTTCGACTGTCCAGCAGTCTTCATCAGAGCTCTATCTTTTTCACTGTCTTTAAGACAGTGAAAAAGATAGAGTTCTGATGAAGACTCTGATGAAGACTGCTGGACAGTCGAAACTGTAAGAAAATAAAGAAGTTTTTAAGAAAATTTGTTGCATTAATGTGTATAGGAATAGAGTGTTATAAGCAATATAAAGATTACTAATAGATAGCAAAATACATAAGCAAAGTTTATATGATATGTTGCAGATCAGGTGATCATAACCAATGAAAAAAATAAGCGTAAATGACATTGGTTTTCCAAGAACTTTAATTAATAATAATACAAATTAATTGACCAAAATTTCATGGATTAGTATTTAATTATGCTTTGTTCCTGTAACATAATTTTAAACAGATGTGAGATAATTTTAATTAAAATAAATTAGCTACTTAAAGTAAAACTGATTTAATTTGATTTTAACCACAGACCTTTATCGATGCATGTGTGCTTATATAATAAAAACATATTAAAAAAAACTTAATCCACTTTATAAAACCAGGATTTAATTTACAATTATCAACTATTATATTTTTTTAAAGAAATTATAGATTGACATATAATCACTGTCTATCTCAATATATATATATAGATAAAAAATAAAATAAACTAAGAGGCATATTCATAAATGAAATTTTAAAAAAAAATTTGGCAGGAAGTATTTCAAATTTTAGGCAAAAATAATGAGCCAAAAATAACATTTAAAGAAAAATGCAATACACAACATTATAAAATGTGCATAGCATGTATTTTTGAAATTACATTTCAGTTGCAAGTTTTACATTTCATTATTTTCATACTATCTCACTGAATAATATTATAACATTAAGCATGATGACAGTAGTTTATCAGTCATTTTATCAGCTAATATAACTTCACTATTTTTATACAACCAATAAAATTGATATTCATTTGTGTCATTTGCATTAAAATGATGATCAAGGACATTTATTGCCAAGTAATATGCAATGAAGTGACAACTTCATGACTGATAATTTTTATTGTAGAAAAAAATCTTCATGACTGATATGGTTTGACTATGTATGATAAGAAAGAAAAAAACTCTTAAAAAATTTAGATCAGTATTTCTCAACCTGTGGATCATTGGTGGTCAACAGAAAAATTTTACTGATCTGCCAAAAACTTATAAATTTGTTTATATTTATTACATATTTGTTTAACAAAAATTGAATTATGATTAACTTTAGTGAATTTATCTTTAATCCAGTTTAAAGATTTTCATTTGTTTGTTAGTTATTTTATTCATAGAAAATAAACTAAGAAAAAAAACACTACAAAAAATACAAAAAAAGTTTTTATTTCCTAATATCAGTCATCTCATATTAAAACACTGCTCCATTAACATTTTGCACATGTGCACTTCATGCACTGATGCAAACTGGTATATAGACAAATAACCTAACAGTTATCAGTTCTATGTATTATATAGTTTGTCTAGCCAGCTGATCAGAATTACATTGGTGTGCAGTGATAGGAATCAGGGCCAATAAGAGGGGCGCAAGAGGACCTAGGTCTCACAATATTAGGGGCCTCAACTTGGCAAGTCAATATGTTAAACAAAAATATAGAAGACAAAGCTATGTCATGGCTTTTAGAATGGCCTTAATTTTACAATTAAATTCCTCAAAAAAATATTTGAGAAAAACTTTTCCAAGCAAGCATACCACGAGTCAAAAACATAAGCTGGTTTAGGAATGAGGTGATGATTTGACAACTGCAATGAAAGTAACTGCAGTACATGACAAATGGTAGAACTAATAGTCTTAGCCCTCTAACACTGCTACAGTGAATCTACCCTATCCAAGTGCTATCTGGATCTGATGTGCTTGCTCATTTCTGTGACTCGTAACTAACTGCTCCTGAAATCCTGTTTTCAGCCCTATAAGTAAAAACTTTCATTTCTTCTATCTCTCTCTCCACATTCTTATTTTAAATTTTGAAGGGTCTCTAAAATAATAGTTGCTCTGGGCATTTCATTTTCTCTAAAAGGCCCTGATAGGAATTACTATTACTATATAATAAGTGTGTAGTATACATTAAAGTATATTAAGTACTTGATATATATATTTTTTTATCATTTTAAACTATTTAAAAATGAATAATAAGAAAAAAACATCAAAATCTATTGCAGACTTTTTCCAAAAACCAAGTATAAGTAATTGTATTTTTATATTGGACTATTTCCATAATCTAATATGAGTATTGAATGTCTTTTAAAAAAATTATCTTTATTTTAATATTCCAAATACATTAATTAACCCCTTGAATTTGAAGCTCCTCTAAGATATCTTGTTCAAAAATTTCAAGTTTCAACAGAGTTTGGGTGGAATTGGTAAATCATACACTTATGGTTCTCAGACCATTCGATCCACCATTTTATTACATTTCAAATGAGTTTTTTTTTTTTTTTTCCACAATGAAATTTGAATTTTTTAGGATTTTTTTTCTAAAATACAATTTCTAATTATTTTTTTTCTCATTTTTTTAATGGGAATTTTTTTTTACGGCTGAATTGCTTTCTCTTACCACTTGATATGGATATGAAAATGGCAATGTGTATTTGTAAGCCTTTTTGCTAGAAGTTTATTTTCAAGCTATTTGGAAGCTGCAATGTAAAAAAAAAAGGATTTGAAGTTATAATGTCAAAAAAAAAGGTTTGAAATAATTTTTTATCTGCAAGGACAACCATGAATATCACATCTAATGCCTCAAGAAATTCAAATTTGAAATGGATGATAACTAGCCAGGAGACAGTGAGTATTCAATTATTTTTATTACTTACTTTTTTATTATTATTTTTTATATAATTAAATATATATAGAAAAGAATAAATATACTATATAATTTTATATAATACATTTCAATGTTATAGAAACATACACATCCAGACTGAATCATATATGTATATTTAGTGCCATAGGTAAGATATATTATGATTTTATTTCAGTATTCAATTAGTTTTATTACCTATTTTTATTACTTTTTGTTATATAATCAAATATATATAGAAAAGAATAAATATGCTATATAATTTTAGACAATACATTTCACTAATATAAAAACATATACATCCTGACTCGATCACATACCCTTAGAATAAATATGCTATATAATTTTAGACAATACATTTCAATAATATAAAAACATATACATCCTGGCTCGATCACATACCCTCAGCCATCTACTTCATACATCATCTCCCACACACCCATATAATCAGTGCTCATAATAAATTTATTTATTTTGATGTTTATTGATTTTGCTTAATTTTTATTCATTTTATCTTAGAGAAATTTTTGTTTGATATTTACTTTTTGAGTACACTTTATTTACTTGAAAAGAATACATATTTTAGGTGCCCCCCCCCTTCGCCAATAATATAATAATTAATTATATTTTTAGATATATTACAATTTACTAAAGTTCTCTTTGCATAATATCTCATAAGCTGTTCTTACTGTTTGATATTTATTTGAGTACACTTTACTTGAAAAGAATACACATTTTAGGTCACACCCCATTTTTCACTAATATAATAAAATAATTAATATATAATAATATAATACACTACAATTTATTAAAGTTCTCTTTGCATAATATCTTGTAAATTATTACTGTTATTTTTTTCCCAATAAAAACCAAACATATTTCTAACAGATACCCTGCATGGAAGGACAACCAAACATTTGTAGCAGATATCCTGATATGGAAGAACAGGATCTGGGTCAGTTAGTTTAAATGGAAGTTACCAATCGTATTTTTTTGTAATTTTTTCACTGAAAAATTACTTCAGATAAGACATATTATATATCATTTTTTTCAGCATTTTATGACAAATGTGATGAAGCTGTCTACGAAATTGCAATTTTACCATATAACTTTCAAAATTTAGAATTTGTGAACCAATGTAAAAATAAACACGTCTAAAAGTGTTAAAAATCTTGTTTATTAATTATTTTTAGGTAATGACTATTTTATCAGTTTTATTATATTTTTTCATGTTTGCTCTTTCTAACAATGTATATATATTTATATTTATTGTAATAAAATAGAAAATATATCAAAAATTATATTTCTTGTAATTTTTTTTTAAAATAAAAGATGGCATCTTAGGATTTAATGGGTTTTAAATTGTTAGTAATAGCACATCAAACAGGTTTATGTTAAATTTTTCTAAAAGACATTCAATACTCATATTAGATTATGAAAATAGTCCAATATAAAAATACAACTAAAACACCATCATCACAAACCTTCAGAAAAACACTAAGTATAAGTACTTTGATTGCTAATGAAAATATTTATTCACAAAGTGATTTACCTCACGTAAAATGAACTGTTCTTCATCAATTCAGTCCTGATTATTTAAAATTTGTTTTCATTTCTTGGCCTGCATTAAAAGAAAATTCACCAAGATGTCAATGCATTATTTGCAGATAAATTTTATTCAGTGAATGTATGCAGTCAGCAAAAATAATGTTATTTACAGACCAAACATTCAAATGTACAAAATAAGCCATTCAAGTTTTTTGCATGTAAAAGTGCTGAAGTGAAAAAAAAAAAGTCATCTTTTAGAAAATTTCTTTTAGTTGATAAGTTTATAAAAAACATTATATTTAGTTGCTTTAAGAATTGCTATATGCAAAAAGCAATACTCTATTGCCAAAAAACTTAATTAAACAAGGTTTAATAAATCTGTGTTCTGAAATCCTAGGTATAATTGCTGGATACAAAATGAAAACTTTGCAACTTTCTAATGATATAATTCAATGCAGATATAGTGCATTAGTAACTAAGGTTGAAGATCAATTATTTTAAAAAGTAAGCACAATTCAAATAGACAAATCTAGAAATATTACCAATAAAGCCATACTGATAAAAAAGATTTTTTTGTTGTATTGAACTTCCTAATCACACAAATAATTCAGATATATTTAAAGCAATTAATAACTACATCTTATTTATTGATGGAGCAACAAATATGAGTGGAAAATATTCAGGAGTTGCAAAACAATTTAAAAAGTACTAAACAATGAAATGATTTTTACTCATTGTATTATACACTGTGAGCATTTAGCTGTCAAAAAATTGACTTGTGACTTGAACAATGTTCTTAATCAATCAATAAAAATCATAAATTATATTAAATGCAATACATTAAATTCAAGATTATTTTCAAGTTTATGCAATGAGATGAAATCTGGACATAATGTCAAGAGAAAAAATCTTAACAATACTTTATAAATTAAGAAAAGAAGTTGAAATCTTTCTAGAAACAAATAGCTCAGAATTGAGAAATATTTTCTGTGATAACAATTGGATTGCTAAACTGGTTTCATTGTTGGACATATTTTCAGTAATAAATGAACTAAATTTAAGCTTGCAAGAAAATAGTACTTTTGATTTATGGAATAAAATTGAGGCATTCAAGAAAAAGTTAAAATTATGATATAAACATATAGAAAAAAAAACCTATGACATGTTTCATTCATTTTCAGAATTGATAAATGAAGTCGATATAAATATCGGTGAATTGAAAAATAATTTATGGACATTTAACAAGATTTTGTTGTGCATTTGATCAATATGATCCACAGGAAGAAGATGCACAGAAAGGCAATATGTGAATTTTAAATCCATTTATTAAACAAAAAAATAATCTGATTTAAAACAGGAAAAATGAATACATTTAAGTTGTGATGTACATTAAAGTTATTATTAATTTAATAAATATAACTCAGATTTGGATTAAAAATGAAACTGAATAAACAGAATTACATGGAAAAGTCTTAAGAGTCTAATTGCCGTTTTTGATCACATACTTATGTGAATCAACATTTTTGGCAACAACATGCATAAAGTCAAAAAAAGGAAATTGTTTATTAATAAATCCAGTTTTTTGCTTAACAATCACAAATATATCTCCAAGATACGATAATTAGCGACAGTCACATTTCTTTTTGATTTCATAATTATTATTATGTTTTGCTCAGTTATTTAAATATTAATTGTTTTTCTTCAGATTTTGTATTTTGGTAGTTAATTCACTTTTATATAATTTTGCTGTTTATTCTATGTTTTTTTTTAATCATTCTTTGAAAATATATAGATATATAATTTCTTAAATATTACAAAAATTCTATTTCACTATAAAAATACTCATCCTTTATTCCATATTTTTGTTTAATACTTCATTTGGACAATATAAAAAAAATTTAATTTATTCATCTGTGGCTTGTAGTCAGTTGAAAAATACTGATCTTGATCATTTTTACAATATTCATAAAAAGGATGTCAGTTAACTCATTGGTCAAGATTAGTAATGAATTTAACTATCTTTTGCTTTCTTTCGTTTAATAAAAATTTAATTCTTGCTTTGACTTGATAGACTTTCATCAGGAACAGTCTTAATTTTGGAACTTCATTAAAGAATTTGCATTTGTGCATACATTTTATTTTTTTCATTAATATATGAACAAGTTATTTTTATTGTAATATATAGTCATACATGATATAATTTAATTAGCTTGTATTTAGAAATGTAATACAATGTGCATGCTAATAGCTCTAAACAAGCTTTCTGATAAATGCCACAAGAGAAAATATTTAAAATCTTTATCTATAATTATCCCTATCTCCAAACTAATTTTGAGCTAACTCACCGATGAGAGCCATTAGCTCAAAACCAGTTTGGGGAAAGAGATAATTCTAGATAGAGATTTTAAATGCTTTCTCTTGCACCATTTATCTGAAGCTTGTTTAGAGATATTAGCACAATCATTATATATATTTATGATTTTATTCAACACACACAAATTTAATAATAAAAGGGAAATTTTTATTTTTTATCAAATAATTATTTTTTCGATCACTACTAAAAAATATGCAGTTCCAACTAAAAGGTAGACTGTATAATATAGTATTATCAAAAACAGGCTGCAAAAAAAACTTGAAAAATTGAAAATGCAGATAAAAAGTAATAATTATATAAATAAATCCAAATTAAAACTTCTAGCTATCAAAATACTCAACTTCCAAAATTAAAAAGTTTTAGTTGAAAATTGTATATAGACTTAAAAACATCAAAACAACTAGGGGATATTGCAGTCTAATGATAATGAGACAGCTAAAATAAATCATTGAAGAAAAGGGATATGATCCAGAATATATTTAATTGCAATAAAAATTGGTTGTTTTACTATTAGCTTTATTTAAATTAATATCATTCTTTTTTAATTTTGTCTATATTATAATCTTAAGTTGTATATGCATATTATGCAAGTAGAAAAGCATCATATATATATATATATATATATATATATAATATATAATAAAGATATATATATAATAGCCTAATAAAGAAGAGAAAGGATGGGGGAATTAAGGTGAAGAAAAGATGAATGGAGAAATGAGAGAGAAGTCACTAATTGTAACCTATATAAAAGAAATGAAGAGATAAGAGAATAAAGATAAGATAAATGATGATGTAAGAAAAGATGGAAAAAAGAAAAAATGAAGAGATGAAGATAAAAAACCAATTAAGCAGAAGAGAGATATGAAATAATGAAGATAAGAAGAGGGAGATGATGATGAAGAGAGAGATGAGATGGTAATGATGAAATGATGGAGATGGAATGTACTATTAGAGACTCCTAATGACATGACACAGTGGGGTTACAATAATTTTAAGAAAGAATGATGATCCAGAGATGTATAATCGGATAGAGACCAAATCCAATACCAATGCAGATATAACTATTATAGCATATTAATGATCTACCACTAAACCATATAAAAGATAATTTAAATCATTAGTTAATAGTTATCAGAATCAGCCTACCATCAGATCATACACTCTGAATAAAAATAAATAATACTCTGTTTAGAAGGATTATCTCATTAAATTAAAACTAACAAGGCAACAAGAGTAAACAATCTCAGGGGTTTTAAAACTAAAACTCTTGTGCAAAATAAAAGTTTAAAGTGCCTACTAAATAACTGCTAGGATAAATAAACAAGTGAGTGATATCTTGGCTGACAATAAGAGAACTACCTTGTGTTTAATCGTAGAGTAATAAACAAAAAATATTAATCCAAAGATTTGATGAATTCATCTAAATTTTAAATTAATGATGGCCTATTACCCGAGACATTACTCGAGCAAGGAAAAGAGCAAGGGTACTTTTTATGTCTTTCCCCATACTCACAGACAACCTACTAAGGACCTTTAATGCAGATGGATTATAATTCTTTAAGCATATAAGATGATGATAGATAATGTGCATCCAATGTAAGATAATGTGCAGCTTTTAAAATAGTAAATAATAAATACTCTTCTTTATCTCATTGCATATTCTTTAGTTTGAGAAGATATAATAATAACTGAAAAATCAATTTTTAAATGACAATTCAATTAAGTATCTGATATAATGTAATTATCTGTTACTGTGATTCAATCTGAGAATCACTTAGATTAGCATGGCTTTATATAATTTTAATCAGTATCAAAAAATATTTTATATACTTTATGATATTTTTATGAACTTTTGAACTGAAAATCTTATGAACTTTGGAACTCAAAATTTTATTAACTTTGGAACTCAAGACAATAATATTTTTCATATAAAAAAAAAAAAAAACAGAAACAAAACTTTTTAAAATAATAATAATATGGTTTATTAATAGCAACATAAAGAAAATATTTACAAACAAAATTATTAGAATAAACATTGCCAAGATAGCACTGGAATCTGTTTTAAAACATTTTGACTCTAAAACTTCATTTTTGGTTTACAAAATTATAACAATTTATTTGGCTAAGTTACTGAGTATTCCTCTTAAACTCTTTTAAACTGTTTATTTTGACAAACAAAATAATAAAATAAATAAATACATACAAGAGCAAGCAGAGGCTGCTTGATATTAAATTCTAATCTCTTTTAACAATTAGAAATTCCAAATCTTTAAATTTCAATTGCAATGGTATAAGTTTAACAAGCATAATTTTTATTAGCATATTTAATAATTCTGTGGTATTATTTAAAAATCAGAATAACACACTAATAGGTTTATATTCATTATCCTAAGCTAAGCAAATGCTAAGCTGGAATAAGCATATACAGCATATATTTTTTAAAGTGTCATTAGTTACACTGACATTACTAATATTATAGCTAGTGATGTACTTAAGCAAATTTCTAGCTAACTTTAAAATAAACTAGATGTGTGGGCCACTCACTCATCAGAGGTAATTTATACACATTCTTTTAATAAATTCTGTCCACATAAAATTATTACACTAAATGTTTTTTTAAAATCTAAGACTTACAAATCCAATGGCAAAAACTCTGGATGAACATATTAAAATTAGTATGTGTAAATTGCCACTTATACCATATGCATAATTTACATATTTAAATATAAATTATTGTTGGTTGTTTTGTGGATGATAAAACTATCATAACAATACAATTCAGACATTGGTATACCAATAAGCATTAAAATAGCTAAACACAACATGAAGAAGCAAAGTTCCTCAAACAAACATATCTTGTTTTCACATATCTAAAAACAAATGCAACATCACCTACTGTGATGGAACTAGCATTAATTCATCATGAGTGATAGGCCAAAATAAGTACATATATGCTCCACAGAGCTGAATAAGAATGTGGTGGCTTCCAAAATACTTAACTTTGAGGCAGAAAATAGAATGCCTGGATCTTGTCTCATTGCATCAGGAACAGGAAAGATGCACCAGGAAAGTATGATCCTCTTTCATGGGATCTCAATACTTAAAAAAATTGTGATCACAATCACTGGGAATACAAATATCTGATATACAATCACTAGGAATACAAATATTTGATATACAATAACCCTCAATGGGAACAAGCACTATCACCTCATGGAAAAAACAATACAATAAGGATGGAGGACCTTGTCTACTCCATTAAGTATACTCATAATAATTAACAAAGCCTAGTGCTATAAGGCTAACAAATAATAAACTAACAAGATATAGACTTCACATGAACTAAGTTAACACTAAGAATTTTAAAAATACAATACGTATACTCAATGTGAGAACCAACAATGCAAACTATGTCAAACGATTAATATAAGAATTACTTAAAATCAAATGCATATAAAAATTCTAGGCAAAAATTCAATGACACATAATAAAATATTAAATACTAAAATAGGGTGACTAGTGAACATTTAAAAGATTGTAAATTAAATGAAAGAATATTAATTCTCAATGCATATAAAAAATATTAGCAGTTATTATTGATGTAGCATTTATAAAACAAATGAATGGAAACCTCTGCTAAACCTCTTTGACTGATTTAAAATAAAACTGAATGAAATATCCCACATATAAATAAGCTAAAACTGAGATATTTAAATCCTCCAGAATAAAATTATTGAATAGAAGTTAACTTGTGAAATGCTTAACAAATATAATAATATAAATTTACCTGGGAATGGTAGAATATCTACTCATTCTAATAAACCCATTAAGATTAAAATTATAACATTAGTTAACCAGCATATTTATGCTAATAATATTAAACATATTTTAAATATACATATATATATATTTTTCTGGTTTCTTTTTTTAAAAGCCAATAAAAAAATGCAAGTAAAAAAAATATACAGCAACTTCAGTTCATGGTTTCAGCTTCCTCTGTATTTCTCTTTCTTTTGTTCAAGACATGTATATAATTTATTAAAGACAATTTATTAATTAGACAGTGTGAAGCTTTTGGCCTAAACATTTATAAGCATGGCAATGATTTCTAAAACAAAACATGTTTGATAGTTCTTTAAAGATATTTTAATTTTTTCTTTTAAAGATATTTTTATAGTTCAAAGAGCATTATACAAAAAACATTAAAATAATAAGAATAAGCCGGCACTAGAATGATACGTAAAACAAATTCTTCAGCTGAGAATATTATTATAGGATCCTGTGTTTACATGTACAATAATATAGCTTTATTTTAATTCCATTTTTCTCTTTTAAACGAACACATTTTTTTTAAAACAGATTTTTTTTTTTTTTAATTATTTTCTCATACAATATTTTAAGATTTGTTTCTAAATAATTTTTCTTTACTCTTCTCAACATAAGAGTAGGATTATTTTGCAATTAGAAAATTTCATCTGTTTAGTAGCTAGGAATAATTGTCACAACTTTACGTATAGATAAATGCAAATATAACAGTTCATTATACATTTGACAAATAAAAGTTTATTCTTAATAATTGTAGTTTATAACATTTTGTTCAACTATTTTAGAAGTAGATAATTAATCTATTATAATGAATAATACATTTTTAGTTGAACATTAGGCAAAATTAATACTATAATTATACTATATGCTTGACAGATAAAATTTATCCTTCCTTAATTTAGTGTAGTATATTTTCCTCTTTTATAAAAATCATTTTAGAAACAAGCAATTATTATAACAGGAATATCTTGGAGTTAATATCAGACATCATTAATAGAATCTCGGACTTAAAATCAGCTTTAAATGAATTTAAAACAAGGAGATTGATGCATTTTAACTATAATAAAGTTCATTACAAATGTCTTTTAATTTTTCTCATTTAAGTTCTAGCTTATTTAGATAATAACTAAGCATTTTCTGACTATAAAAGTACAGTGCAATAATGATATTTAGCCATAGATATACTAACTTGATATCCTAATTTTATTTTCCAGTAGATATAAGTCATGCAATAAGGAGATAAGATAGAAGACATAAAATTTCCTTTAAACATTTTGTTACTATAGCTTTAAAGTTAATTGAAAGTCGATATCAAAAAATGTTATCTTTAGACTAGCAGTTGTTCATTGCAATTTTAGAACAATTAAATATACTTTTAATATACTTTTGTTTTAACAGGAAAATAATATTTTTTTTTAAAATTACAACTTGCTTTTTTTTTTTTTTGAGGAAAAGAAAAAAATACAAAAAAAAAATCTTCTATTTATAACCTGATAATTTCTACCCCTCCCTCAATTTTTATGTCAATTTCTTTTAATACAACCAATCAATAAAATTCATCTTATATTTAACTGTAGCATTTTTTTATCAGCTGGAAACTGATCAGTGATGTAATTTTGATCTAATTATTAAAAAATCACATGGTTTAACGGCTTCTAAATTACAAGTTAATTATTAGTTTTTTATGTAACATTTTTTTAAAAAAAATATTATATTACATAAAATAAAATAGAAACAAATATAAAAATTAAACTAGTTTTAGTTATCAATACTTTTTTAAATATTTAATTATAATACTTTTATTCATCCATTTGTTTTTAATCAATATTGTAGTTAAATTATTATTTATTCATTTACTTCATACATCTCCATGCATGCACATACACACACAGGGATAACCTTTTAACCTGACCTCCACTAATTAATTATAACTTATTTAACAAGTACAAATAAAAATATTAAGGAATATTAGATTAGAAATTACTTTACAGGTTAAGACTAATTTACATTAAACATTTAAATATTATTTGACTGGTTTAATAAAATTTAAAGATTACTTTTAAATCAATTTGATACTATTTATTTTATTTATAATATTAACTTATTATAGGTTAAAACTGGAAATGAACAAAACATTAGTTACTTTATAATACATTTAACATTATTTATTAATTTAAACTAACTCAAATATTTATTTTAAGAAAACTACTATCTTATATCTCCTATAAAACTAATTACCAACATGCTACTGACTTTATACACATAATCAAATAAATTTTATTATAATATTACAACATTATACATTATTATCATATATTATTCTTTAACTAATTAATTTCTTCTATTTTTATTATTTTTTTTAAAAAAAATCAGACAATTGCAAATAAATAGGTAAGCTAAGATAATCTCTGGCACCTGTTGGAGCCAAGTGAATTTTCACTTATGTACAATATATATATATATATATCTGCATGTTGAAAAGTGCTATATACATACAGTTCAGTTAACAACACATATTCTATTGTAATGAAAGCTTATCAACAAAAATAAGCCTTTATATGTGATATGCAATGTATTCAAGAATTAAATATTTTGATATCACTATATTTAGTAATTAAATTATCAAACTATTATAGAATAAATCATCAATTTTACTACTAATTTAACAATAAAATATTTGAAATTTACATGTATCAAGATATTACATGTTGCAATTTTTAAATGTATTTATATCATTATAAATGGCTCCCTATGTAGCATATTATGAAACTACATTTAAAATGTAAACCTTTAATTTCAGCCTATTTAAAACAAAATTTCTTATCATAGAATTTAGTTGGTTTTATTTTAACATATGTTTTTTTTATTATTTGTTTCATATGTTGAATGAAGAAGCTACATATAATAACAATAAAATAAATTGCAACTTTTAATTTTTTTCATTATTTTTTTGTTTTATATTCATTTAAAGCTATAGTTGAAGAATGTAGTTTTGAAATGAGTTTTAGATAAGATTTAAAAAGGGGAGGTTATTTGAAATTAGGGTTGGTTTTTAAATATATATAAAAAGTTTCTTGGATGATTTTAAGACAGATTTGTAATTAAATAATGTAAAAGAAAGAGTAAAAAAATATAGCAGTGGGAGAGAGGTGTAAGTAAAATTTAATTATATATGTTTAATATATTTGTTACTGTTTATGTTAATGTAAAATGAAGGTATTTATGTAATTGAAGTTTATTTATAAATATGTATTTCACATTATTGTTACAGATCCTTGAAAATGACTGTATGGAGATAAAAAACAGTTGAAATGTTGGAGTTTTGTATTATATATATATATATGTTCAGTATTGACATAAAAAAATAAAGTTTTTGAAAAGAAAAAGGAGAAGGATTTTTAATTTGTTGATATTATTGTAGAACATATATATTTTAAAAGAAAAAGTGGATGTACATTTGCTATGTTATAATATATGATGAATATTAGTAAACTTGTATTTGGACAGTTCTTTTAGAAGAGGATATTGGTTGTGAAGAAATACATATGGATAAGGACTTTGAATATAAAAAAAGAAATAGAAGGATATATGGTGTTATTATAATTGGAAGTATTTTTTTGTAAATTTGTTTATTATTGTTATATTGTGTGTGATATATACTTATATTTTAAGGAAGGTGGAGATATGAAAATGAATATGAAAAGTTTTTTTTAAATGGTTTATGCATGGAATTAAGGATAAGTTTATTATAAATATTTGTATTAAAGTAATAAATGAATGGATTAAATCTAAATTAAAAGTAATTAAAAAACAATTGGATATTAAATTTATGAAGGATTGTTGTTATTATAAAGTAATTCCAAAATTTATTAAATTTAAAGTGTTTAGAAATATTTTTGGAGAAAAATATATGAAGATATTGCAAAAAAAGTTGATTAAAAATATATTAGGATTTTATATAAAGAGAAAGATGTTTTATTACATAAGGTTAAAGAGATATGAAAAATTAAGAACATTGATAAATTTGAAAGAAGAAGATATGTTAAGATATTGTTATTTGAATAAAATGAAATATTATAAGAATATAATAAGAGTTAGACATAATAAAAAATTAACAAAATTAATTTATGATAAACAAAAACTTGGTGTATTTAGGTGTGGGAATAATAAAAAAGATTATATTAATAATAAGTATAATGGATCTGATAATAATAAAAATAATTTTATAATTAATTTAACTGGAATGAAATTTGATAAAAAGGAGGAAGAGATTTTGGAGAAAGGTTTAAAGTATATTCCTATAATAAATAGTAATGTTAATAAAGATATTTTTGAGATTGAAGCAAAAAATAAATTATTAAATGATAAAATTAGGGAAATTAATAATAATAGATTAAATATGTAAAATGGTTATAAGAATGATAAAAAATATGATATGATGTTGAGAGAGTTTAAATACAGAATGGAAGAGTTGGAATATAATATGATAAATAATTTTAAGTATAAATCTAAAACATCACATGATCACATTTCCTATACTAGCACATTAATTGTTGATAAACAGAGCAAAACTCTCCATACAGTATTGCCACCTGTGCTAAACAGAGTAGTCTGGGGATATTGGATGAGTAGGCATTGGATAGGGATTTTATGCACAAGCCTTCTGGCATCCATTGATTACTCTGTTTAGCACAGGTGGCAATACTGTATGGAGAGTTTTGCTCTGTTTATAAATCTAAAAATGAATATGAAAAGAGAATTATTAGTCAAATTAAAAGTAAATATAAAGATATGTTATTTTTGAGAGGAGATAAGACATCTAGTATGGTAATTATGATGAAGGAAGAATATGATGAAAAAATGAAAAAATTATTGGATGAAGATTGTTTTGAAAGAATGATGGTATCGAAAAAAATAAAATGATTAATAGGATTATAACTGATATGTATAATAAAAACTATATTAATAAAGTGGATATATTTAGATTGAAAAGAATGGATTTCAAAGATGCAAATATATTTGGGATACTTAAAATACATAAATTAGGAATACCATTAAGACCTATTATTAGTAATGTGGATTCATATTATGAAAATTTGTCTAAATGGTTATATAATAAAATTTTTAAAAAATATGGTGAAATAAAAAAAGAAAATAATGTAAGTAATTCATATGATTTTGTAAAGAGTTTAAATGTTTTTTTAGAGGGAAATAAGTATAAAAATGTGTTTTTTGTTAAACTTGATATATGTAGTATGTACATGAATATTGTACCACATAAAGCATTTGATATAATATTAAATAGATATATTAAAGATAATAATAAGAGTATAAAAATGGAATGTAATCAATTGTATGATATGTTAAATATTTGCTGTAAAGATGTGGTATTTAAAGATAATGATGTATATTATAAACAATGTAAAGGGTTGAGTATGGGGAATAGTATGAGTAGATTGTTAGCTGCTATATTTATGGATGATTATGAAGATAAATATTTTTGTATTACAAAATATAAGCCTGTTTTTTGGGTTAGGTATGTTGATGATTATTTTTTAGTGTTCAATGGCAATTATAGAAAATCTGAATGTTTTTTAAGGTATGTTAATTCAATTGATGATGACATTAGTTTTACTATGGAAAAAGAGAAAAATAATGTAATTACTTATATGGATGTTATAATAAAAAGTTATTAAAAATTGTAAGATTGCTATTGAAACAAGTATATTCAGAAAATAAACTTTTTATGGTTTGTTAAGTAGTTGGGATTCAGATATTGAATATGAACAAAATTAATATTATTAATAATAGGATAAATAGAGCAATTAATTTATGTTCTGAAGAAAAATTATTTATAAAAGAAATTTGTAATATAAAAGAGGAAGGTATCAAAAATAATTATCCGATTAAAGTTATTGATAAATTGTTTAATAAAAAAAATATTAAAAGAATAATAAGGAAGAGAAACAATGGGAAAGATGTAAATAATTTTATATATAATAGTTATAATGTTTCTCTCTCACTAACATGCATTTTTTAGTTATAATGTTTCTAAAGATAATTTTATGAAGATTAAAAAGATTATAAAAAGTATAAATAATAAATATAAAGGGAAAAGTAGGTTAATTATTAAACCAGTATATAAAAAGAAATTGAATTTAGGAAATTTAATTAATGATACAAAAAATATAGAAACTGACAAAATAAATGGAATTTATTTAATTGAATGTTTAAATTGTAAGAGAGAGGGGGGGAAAGATTTCATATATTGGTACAACAAAGAATACGTTAAAAACTAGACTTAGACAACATTTATATGACAAAAATTCAAATATTTACCTACATTGTAAAGTTTTAGGTCATAAAGAATTTAATATTAAAATGTTGGAAAGGGTTAAAAATTACAGGGAAAGGATGGTAAAAGAACATTTTTATATAAAAAAAAATATAATCCTACTCTTAATAGAATTAATGAGTAGATAAGTAATCTAAAATACTGTATAATTAAAGTGAATGTTTAATGGGTTTAGGTAAATTGTTAAAAGTTTTAAAGATAAATTGTTAAAAGTTTTATATATATATAAAAGGGAAAAAGATGTTTTTTTTTTGTTTTATATTTATTTAAAGCTATAGTTGAAGAATGTAGTTTTGAGATGGGTTTTAGATAAGATTTAAAAAGGGGAGGTTATTTGAAATTAGGGTTGGTTTTTAAATATGTATAAAAAGTTTCTTGGATGATTTTAAGACAGATTTGTAATTAAATAATGTAAAAGAAAAGAGTAAAAAAATATAGCAGTGGGAGAGAGGTGTAAGTAAAATTTAATTATATATATGTGTTCAGTATTGATATAAAAAAATAAAGTTTTTGAAAAGAAAAAGGAGAAGGATTTTTAATTTGTTGATATTATTGTAGAACATATATATTTTAAAAGAAAAAGTGGATGTACGTTTGCTATTTTATAATATATGATTTTATTGTTAAATTAGTATTAAAATTAATAAGATTTATTCGGTAATAACAGATTTTTAGTTATTAATTTTTTTCAATATATATATATAAGTTGTATATAAACATTGTCTATGCACAGAAATAATTATTACTAAAAAAGTTCTAGTTATTAATACTGAAATGCTCATTTCATGTTTGAAAGAAATTTAAGATTGAATATAAATAATAAAGAGAATAAGTGTAAGAATTAAAAAAAAAAAAATTAAAAGATTTATTTAAACATAATTAATGTTGCAAATAGTTTTAATGTTAATAAGTAACAAATTATGCATGAACAGATAGGAGATCAGTTTATGTGGACATATATATATATATGAATGTTTTGCATAAGTTTGCAATTTTTCAACTTCGATTTATTAAATAAATTTAGATTATCCTAAATTTATTTAAATTAAATAAACATATTTCACTTTAATAAACTAAAGATTACAGATTTTTATTGTTATAGATATGAAAAAAAATGATAAAATGTTTTACATTGCAAATAATAAAATATTAAATAAAGAGATACATTCGTCTTAGGATAAAAGAATTATAAATAAATAGAAAAGAAGATCTAATTGAATTTAAGGTGAGAAATCTTTTCTATAAAATTTACAAATGGCTAAAAAATATTTTTTTTCTCATAGGCATTGTTTTGTTTATTTAAGAGAATTCAGCAGCTTTTTTATTTTTACTAATTAATTGGGTAAAATGATCATGCCAAAAGTTTATAAAAGACAAATAGCTTTGTTTAAAAAAGTTGCCCACCTTGTCATGTTAAAAGCCTTATATTTACGTTTACATCCAGTAAAAAGAAGAGTAAATAGATTTTGTAGAATAGAAAATAATCTTTGAATTCTGATGGAATGATAAATTATTTTAGTTTAACAGAAAAGGTATTATGGCCGAGTAGTTAACTAGTAAGATCTTAGTTCACCTACAACAGACATATCCCTTCAAGTGACTAATCAGATGGCTTCAATTATAAAAACTATATTAGAAAGTTTACACATAGCATATTATTTTATGCATATTGTTTTTTCTAGATAAATAAATTTAATTTAAAAAATGTTTAATATCAAATTCTACAAAATAATAAATATACTAAGTAATTGTATACTTCACATGATCACCATTTCTTATGCTTGCTCATAACCGTTATTAAAACAGGCAAAACCCTCCATACAGTAGTGTCATTCAATGCAAACCAGCCTTCTGGCATCCGTTGATTACTCTGGCTTGCACTGAATGGCACTACTGTATGGAGAATTTTGCCTGTTTTAATTGTATAATTTCAATTGCTGCTAAGTAGCTAACATATAATAATTGATTATAAATTAAGTAAAATATGTGCCAATTCTTTAGATGATATATTGTGGAGCAATTACAAGTATCACAAGAAGCTTAAGAAGTTTTGAAAACCTGCTTTCAAATTCAGACCCATAATTTTATATATCTCTTCAGACACATAACAAAAATGTGAATTTGGAAAGAACCAAAAATCATTTGTTGTATTTTATTTCTTTTTATTTTATGTTCAACTTGAGAAAAAAGGCCATATAATCAGTTTATATAATATGATCTTATTTCAATTTTTTCTCTAGGTTTATTTACACATGAATACATATTGTTTATTATAAGATATATAAAATATCTATATATACAACAAAAAAAAAACATGAAAATAACAAATTTTCAATAAAAAAGCTTTTTTCGATACATATAATTTGTATCCTTTTCAATATGTCTACTCACGATTACCGTAAAACGTACATATAGCGACATCTATTTATAATACAACCAACAACAAACAATTATTATCATCAATTATTTCATGAATACATACAATACAATATAAAAAATAAAAAATATAAAATATATTCCTTCATTAATTATAGTATATTAATATATACTCAAAAACACACCCACACAAAAAAAAAAAACACAAAACATTAAAATATTAACATCCTTCTTATTTATCTATCCAATCATCTAATTTTAGCCAATTATTAGTCAAATTAATTGAACCCTTATAAATGTTCATACAATTATTACTATTATTTTTAATATAACTAGTTTCATATACTTTTCGCCTATTAACATTTTTCAAGTAATTTAATGCTAGTATATTTTTAGTACAATCTATTTTATGACCATATTCTAAACAACATAAAGAAGTATTTTTATATTCTTTTTATATGAATACATATTGTATAGATTAATACTGTGGAAAGGCTTTACTATGCATTAATAAAAAGAGAAGTTTTTATAATTTAAAATATAGCAAATATGCAAATATATACTTCCTTAAATAACTATCAATCAGTTCTAAATTTAAAAGTTTTTTATAGTTTTATTGTAATGTGTCTCCAAATTATAAAATATATGAATCAAAATAAATGAAATCATGTATAAAATATGATGGGTCTAATTTTTTAATGAATGTTTAAAATAAAGATTATCTCATATCACTATAAGCAACCATACGTGCCAATAATTAAAATGAATAAATATTTCAAGAATTTGCCAAATATTCAGTAATTCATGTTAAAGTGGATTTAATATTTAGAATATATAATTTTAAGAAAAAAAATGGATTTAGATTTAATCCATTTCAATTTTTTATAGCTATAAATAAAGCCATTATATAAGGATATTGTGAAGCTGGGTGTGTTTGGTCTTTTGAAGTTTAAGTGGATAAATACAGGATTTTAAAAAGACATAGGAAGTATTTAATATCCTTATTATCAACATAGCGCTGTATAAATAAATACTTAATTATATATATGTTTAATTTCAAACAAGAATGACGTATAGTAAATTTTAAATAATTTCGCAAGCGTCATTCATCCAAAGCATATTAAAGTAATTTAAAGTGACTGTTTAATATTGTCACCCTCTCATATCCAAACACGTAAGATTTGCCCATACTTAAACGTTTGGGTCGAAAAGTTAGATGGATTCATTCTACCTTTTCTAAGGACTTTATCTTGTGTTTGAGAATGTTAGTATTATTTACATATAGTTATCTTTAAAGCACATGTGCATTAGCCTGATCACTAATTTATATTTACAATTTATCAACATAGCACTGTATAAATAAATACTTAATTATATATATGTTTAATTTCAATCAAGACTGAAGTATAGTAAATTTTAAATAATTTCGCAAGCGACATTCATCCAAGCATATTAAAATAATTTAAAGTGACTGTTTAATATTGTCACACTCTCATATCCAAACACTTAAGATTTGCCCATACTTAAACGTTTGGGTTGAAAAGTTAGATGATTCATTCTACCTTTTCTAAAGACTTTATATTGTGTTTGAGAATGTTAGTATTATTTACGTATAGTTATCTGTAAGGCACATGTGCATTAGCCTGATCGCTAATTTACATTTACAATTTATCAACATAGCGCTGTATAAATAAATACTTAATTATCCTTATTATAATAAATAAAGATCATATACAACAACTACTACATGTATATTAATAATAATTATACATAAAAAGCCTTTTTTGGCACATGATTTTTTGCTCTTTTCAAATATTAAGCATCTATTATGTTAACCAATTATTGTAGATAGACCACCATCTTGTTTTCTATAGTGAAAATAAAATAACAATATCAAAATGAAGTTTAATTATGATTTGAAATCCAATGATATTTGGTTAATATTAAAGTTCACATTTTACAATTTGCCTAGGAATATCTGAGCATCCAAAAAAAGTTATAAAGAAAATAGCAAAATTAGATTACAAGCTTTATATAAAAACATTTACCATTAATAAACCTTCCAATGGCAAAAGGGGTTTTATATCAGATTTAAATTCACAAGTTATCCACAACACAAAAAATATATATGGCATGTTTGTATTTTGATAGATAAGGAATGATAATAAGAATTGAGTATCATATGTACACCATCTCTTATACTAGCATAATTGTTATTAAACAAGGCAAAACTCTCCATACAGTGGTGCCATCCTGTACCAACCAGAGTAATCAATGGATGCCAGAAGGCGCTTGTGCATAAAATCCCTATCTAGTGCCTACTCATTCAATATCCCCAGACTAGTTTCTGGCTTGTGGCCTTTGTCAGTGAGGAGCCTTGTATCTGAGAGCACTGCACCTAGATCTTAGGATCTAATGCAACCCTCCAGAAGCTATCTTTTATCTCTACTTAACTACAAAACTATGAGAATGAAATTGAAAACATAATATTTTCAATCTAAGCTCAATAGCTTATATGGTCATATGGGTCTGAACTCAGATCTAGGTACAGTGCTCTCAGATTCAAGGTTCCTCACTGACGAAAGCTACAAGCCAGAAACTAGTCTGGGGATATTGGAAGGCACTAGCATCCATTGATTACTCTGGTTGGCACAGGATGGCACTACTGTATGGAGAGTTTTGCCTTGTTTAATAAGAATTGAGTACATAAACATAGTTGAACATTATCCATGGATTGTAGATAATCTGCCTTAGCTATGTATTGTAATTCTAATAAAGTATACACTACCTTGACCTACAGTGTTAGCCCTATTAAAATAACAATTTCTAAAAATATTTGATTATAAAAGGGAATAAATTCTAGTTACATAATGAAAAAAAAGTTCTGTGATTCGTTGGTTGCTGTATTTGCAATAGAATGCTTTTATTATACCAGTTTTTTTTTTTTTTTAATGTTATAATAGAATCTAATCTTGGCCACAGAGTAATATTGAAACAGGAAGATTGCTCTGCAAGTCTTCGTTTCACCTTTCTCTTACATTTCACCTACCCTTATACCTAAATTCGAATCCCAAATCGTTCGTAGTGTGTCTGTACGGCCATTTATATACTAAAATCCCCCCTAAAATAAACCACGTAGGCATTATTACTCATGGAGTCCAATTTTCAACCCTTTATTTTTATTGATATATAAATGTCGAGTATGTGCATGTTTACATATTCATTTAAAAGGTTATATAGGTAAAACTACACACAGACTACGATGATAACTGTTAAATATTAATATCAATCATTGAAATTATATTATTGGATTGTGGTTGTTGAGTTCATTTATTTTAAAAATATTGTGTTGCAATATTTATTTTCTATTGTAGGTAAAATAATAATTATTAAAAGTAGTTTATAAACGGATTCATGCAATTACAATCTAAATGTGAAATAATTTAATATTTTTCTAAAATTATAAAGTTCCCGCCATTGAAAATTATATAAATATAAAATAAGGCTAGGTTGAGAATATAATAGATTTAAAGTAAAACATTTTGGATTATAAATTCACACTTCGTATGTCTACTTAGGAATTTCCAATTAGCAAAAGTCTTCAACAGAATGAAATAAATGTTTTAATCTTCTTTCAATCTGAGCATTTACTGGAATTTATAATTGTAAACTAAAAAAAAACCTTAAAATGGATTCCTTCTGATGTTCAGATAAGAAATAACTAATTGATAAGAATGCAAAAGGTTAAAGGTTTGTCATGCCCCAAGGCAGGTTCTTTTATAAGATAAACAGTATATATTGAATGTTTTTCTTTTGTTTGAAGGAAGGGAAGAAACAAAAAGCTGATTCTGATGCTGTTTTTCTGCTGTTTGATTTTGCGTTTTGATTTTATTTTCTGAGGTTATAATTTTTTTTTATTCTGAGAATTCGGACGGTCTGAACTATTATTTTCGGAATGCTGATCCTGATGTTTTGCTGACCGACCATCCGTGACTTAAATAATCCGCTTTCAAGAAAATGTACAAAATGCTGACCTATCATAGAACCGCCAATATGACTGAGTAGAGTCGGCACCGGGGCTATTTTCCTTTCGGAAATAGCTGGCCGCTGCCGATGTACCATCTGACGCATCACCAATATGCCTTTAAGGAACCGCCTATGCTGCTGCAAACAGAGACTGAATTAACATGCTGCTAAATCTTATCCACTCCTGAAATGTGCTCCAGCTTCAACCACCCAAGCAACTGAAAGGTAACAAAATTAACCCAAGAGCTCTTGTGATCTAAAACCCGCTATAGCAAAAACAAACTCCCTTTTTCTCGCCACACTTATTATCATGTATGTTTTAAAAATGTATATTTAAATTTATTGCTCGATCTAAACCTTGGGTTAATATCAAATTTAAATTGTTTTATTTGCGTATTTTATGGGCTTGCATAGCATCGACCGAGCGAAGCAAATCTTAATTAATGATACTCCCCATTCCTTATAAAGAATGTAATTTTACGTTCATGAGTCCCTCCCTTAAATGAGATTTAGTAAGCCGCTCGTTCGATGACTATATTATTTTCTTTATAATACCTAGATTTGATTCATAATCTTCCAGGATGTATGCGAGGTGTGGGAATAACTATTGGCAGATGTGGGAGTGCGTGGGTTAATTACATTTTACTTAAATTCTCGCACTCACACCGTCCTTTTAATGTTAAACCCCATTATTTGTTTTAAGTATTTCTATTGTTATTCTGAGTTTGGGAGAGTGTAGACGCTTTTCATCAATGCAGTGAATTGCTTAAGTGCCCAATCTTTCGTTATGTCTCCTTTTTTTTGAATCGATTATATATATATTTTAGTGTTGCTGGCAAGGGTATTCGATGTTGAGATCACTTTGTTCTTTAAAAGGGCTTTAAACGGCCAAGTCCGTTTCCCCTTTACTTCTTCCTGCGGTTTCCAGTCAATGTGTGTACCAGAGCGTCACACCTGGGGATGCTGACGCAGTTCTTCGCAGCCATATGCTAGCATACTCCGATCTTTAGGGCTACGGCCGAGACCAATGTGGGGTGCAACATATGCGTCTGATTTTATGATTTATTTCTTTATTGTCGTCACAAAGTTCCTGTAGTTTAAATGGACTACCACCCTCCATCGTTTCCTAAACCTTGCGAGTACCACTGAATCCCTTTTTAAGTACTTTAAGATAATATCATACTCACACATATATTTCCGCACTAAGCAAGTCGCTGCTGCCAAGCTCATTGGAGCCGCTCTGCATTTATTCTGAAGTCAGCCTTTATCGTAAAACTATTTAATATCTTTTATTATAAATAATTCCAGTACTCTTATTCTTGGGCTTCGCATGTATTCAAGGTTTAGTAAGGCACATTCGTAAGCGATAATTGACCCAGGTTATAGATTAACGAGTAAAATGATTTAATCAATTGTAGTTAACCATTTGACGCCACTATTTAATAAATAAATAGTGCCAGAAATCATATTTAGCCACTTAATAAATCATGTTAATTTAATCAATTCTTTACGTTAGTGTTTATTTTCTGATTCATCTCATTGTCTCGTATTGTCTGGGTTATACACGTATCTATTAAGACTTTCCAAACGCTAGCTGTTAATTTATTTATAAATCTCACGTAGTCTCTTCTCTCTCTCTGACCACCGCGGCCTGAAAAGATGTTGCTATGGTGATGGCGGGTTCGGGCTCCATCGTATTTGGTTGCGTAGTCGATCTGCTGTATTCGAATCCGGTATGACAGGCCCTGAACCCACTTGTGGTGCTGCTTTTCGAGTGTGGTGGAGAAACTGTGCAACTTGTTTATGAAATGTGCGAATTCTTACCGTTACATAGTAAATTTTTTTTTGAGACTGGCGCCTTAACGTGGAGCAACGAGATAAACACCCACATTCCCTGAGTAAATTTTTTTCCCACTGTTGATATATATTATATTAGACATGCAAATCCCTTATAGTTGATATTTATTAATGTGTGCTTTATATCATATAAAATAATAGTGTAATTATTTAAATCTAAACCCCGTAATGTTTTTCCAAGTCCCGTGAGTAATTTTACTCTTAATAAGGATTAATTGTATATATTTAAGACTTCCTTGAAAATGCAAAAATGTGTATATATGTTTTGTTTGACTCGGGCGTTTGAATATTAGTTAAAGATAGACAAACCGTTAAACTTGCTGTAGTGCGTTGTGAGCTGATCATGAGTTATTACTGAACAATTGAAAGTCACGCTATCATAATGTTTATTATTTAAGAATTTAAAATCACGCTATAAATATGGCGTTGAATATCTAATGGTTATTCCAAATGAATATTGTGACAAAATATATGTTGTAAAAGTTTTTTTTTCTCTCTTGTCTTTTCCTCCGTGAAATAAGTTAGAGCTCGAGATGCAATACAGTGAGAATACTTCCGTATGATATAGCCTAGACAAATAGGCGACCTTACAATGTAATAAATACGCCCGTAGTTAAACGAAAGAAAATTTTTTTTTTGCAAGGCTAAATCTATATAACAGTCCGTATTTTATTTGAACTGATGACATGGCGCCCCGGGATAGTCTCTATAAATGAAACTATTTCTAAAATAAATTTTTGTCATCAATTTCAAAAATTTTATTGATGTAAAGCTTAAATGTATATATTATTTTGAGAATCAAAATGCGTTATAAATATGTTACCAGACAGTCAGACGTGAGGGGATCGGGAGATAAACAATTGTCCTAAAAATAAATGATCGTAAAAATATTTTGTTTTATATATTTGTATATATGACTTATATAGATGCGCGTTTGTTTTAAATGAGGGAAAATAAGATAAATATGCCCGGATCTAGCGAACATTATATAGATAAGAGTAGGAGATTGGAGAAATTAGATTCAAGTAATAACAAAATAAGCAGCATATTAAATATATTTTCTTTAGATATTAGTACTAAAATAAGAGTTAGTTTGCAGCAGATGGAAAACTTTATATGATATAAATTTTATGACAGCAAAAGTTAGTTAAGGCATTGGTGATATAAGAAGCAGCAAATAGGCCAAAAGACCGGAAGGGAAATAGCCGATTAGCCATTAGTATAGAAAAATAAAAAGTAAACCGCACAGAATCCTGAATCCAAATTAATATATATTTTGTAGTAAGTAATTTAGAATTGAATCGTAGAAACCATCATCAGTAGAGACAAAACAAATATGGAAGACCATCAATACGACCACGGACCAGATGTAAACTCAGCCGAAATTGTGGAATCTCCACCAGCAATAATAAAGCCCGAACAGAGATCTGGAATCGGAAATTTTGAAATTGCGTACCTGATAGATATGTTTAAGAAGAGTGAAGAACGAGCAAGGAAATGGGAGGAGGAAGAACGAAAAAGAGACCAGGAATATCAAGGATTTGTTGAAGAGGTTTTAAAAGAAATAAGAGATATAAAAAGGGAACAAGCAGCCCTTGCACTCCGGGTAAAACAGTACAACCAAAAACACGGGAATCCAGAGCCAAACCCTAATGATCCAAAATCATCTAAGGAAGTAAAAGTGGAAGAAGATGATTCAAAAAAAAAAAACGATAGGAGAACCAACAGACTTAAACCCTATAGCTGTATCGATTGATGATCCGGGAAACCAAATAGAACGGCCCATTAATATCCAGATGAGAAAAGATGACACGGACCAAGATGCCAAGACCGCCATATGCAAAAATGATGATATATCATCAACCCAGACCAGCAGCAATAAGACCATCTATGCGGACATTAGCAATAGTCGCAAAATTATACCACTTGACATAGGTATTCAAACTCAGCTAGCCAAAATGGTAACCGTTAAAATCTTTTGCGGTGATATTGGAGAAAATCCCCACCCGCATTTAAACAGTTTAAAGGATTTTTTTACTTCTATAGAACTAGCCCACATGAACAGATTACAATAGCCAGTCACTACTTACATAATTATGCAAAGGATTGGTGGACTATGTTAACAGCCAAACCCGAAGACTTTACAGCCTACACCAAAATCCTTTTAAAGTATTACTGGAGCGACGACCGGCAGAGTAAAATATTAAATGCAGTCAGCCAAGAACAATATGGGACCATAAAGGAAACTCACACTCAATTCTTTATACGGCAAACCAATCGTTTGAAAACATTAAATGCATTCGCATTTTCTGATGCCCATATCATCGGCACCATCCAACAAAATATGCCGATAGCCATCCAGCAATTGATGATAGGGAGCAGAATTAGAAACATTGAGGAGATGGCCGAATTTCTGACCATGCTCGATTTTACCACTTGGGCCAAAGAGCCCCCTGACAAAATTAACAAAACTAACAACCCAAGACAGCCGCCGTTTAATAACCGAGCCAACCATCACCCACCAGACCCAGGAGCATATTAAATGAAGAAACTCATGGACATGGACCTGAATTCGGATGTGACAAAGACAACAATGTTTTTTTTTCTCTCTGTAAGATTTAGAAGTTAGGTAGTTTCAATGTTATCCGTGCGTAAGTTAGTGATTAGTTTACCAAAATATTCGTTAGAGTTAAAACCCTAGTAAAAAAAAAAAAAATTTGATCCGGGTATATATCTGTATATATTTGTATCTTTGAATTTATCCCCTCATTTAAAAAAAAAAAAAAAAAACAAAGATGTATTGTTACCTTATATTTTTTTTTAGATTTCTGTTGGGCTGACTTGGCTAGTCAATATTATTTGTTTGTCAAAGAGATTCCTCGGTAGACCTTTATGTAAGACCTTTTTTTTTAAAATTTTTTTTTCGTAACTAAGGGAATGTGAAACAGGAAGATTGCTCTGCAAGTCTTCGTTTCACCTTTCTCTTACATTTCACCTACCCTTATACCTAAATTCGAATCCCAAATCGTTCGTAGTGTGTCTGTACGGCCATTTATATACTAAAATCCCGCCTAAAATAAACCACGTAGGCATTATTACTCGTGGAGTCCAATTTTCAACCCTTTATTTTTATTGATATATAAATGTCGAGTATGTGCATGTTTACATATTCATTTAAAAGGTTATATAGGTAAAACTACACACAGACTACGATGATAACTGTTAAATATTAATATCAATCATTGGAATTATATTATTGGATTGTGGTTGTTGAGTTCATTTATTTTAAAAATATTGTGTTGCAATATTTATTTTCTATTGTAGGTAAAATAATAATTATTAAAAGTAGTTTATAAAC
The DNA here is from genome assembly GCA_028023455.1 of Epiperipatus broadwayi. Lineage (NCBI taxonomy): Eukaryota > Metazoa > Onychophora > Udeonychophora > Euonychophora > Peripatidae > Epiperipatus > Epiperipatus broadwayi. The sequence goes on from JAQFVV010006273.1 coordinate 3,304,026, forward strand.
GGATTCATGCAATTACAATCTAAATGTGAAATAATTTAATATTTTTCTAAAATTATAAAGTTCCCGCCATTGAAAATTATATAAATATAAAATAAGGCTAGGTTGAGAATATAATAGATTTAAAGTAAAACATTTTGGATTATAAATTCACACTTCGTATGTCTACTTAGGAATTTCCAATTAGCAAAAGTCTTCAACAGAATGAAATAAATGTTTTAATCTTCTTTCAATCTGAGCATTTACTGGAATTTATAATTGTAAACTAAAAAAAAAAACCTTAAAATGGATTCCTTCTGATGTTCAGATAAGAAATAACTAATTGATAAGAATGCAAAAGGTTAAAGGTTTGTCATGCCCCAAGGCAGGTTCTTTTATAAGATAAACAGTATATATTGAATGTTTTTCTTTTGTTTGAAGGAAGGGAAGAAACAAAAGCTGATTCTGATTCTGATGCTGTTTTTCTGCTGTTTGATTTTGCGTTTTGATTTTATTTTCTGAGGTTATAATTTTTTTTATTCTGAGAATTCGGACGGTCTGAACTATTATTTTCGGAATGCTGATCCTGATGTTTTGCTGACCGACCATCCGTGACTTAAATAATCCGCTTTCAAGAAAATGTACAAAATGCTGACCTATCATAGAACCGCCAATATGACTGAGTAGAGTCGGCACCGTGGCTATTTTCCTTTCGGAAATAGCTGGCCGCTGCCGATGTACCATCTGACGCATCACCAATATGCCTTAAGGAACCGCCTATGCTGCTGCAAACAGAGACTGAATTAACATGCTGCTAAATCTTATCCACTCCTGAAATGTGCTCCAGCTTCAACCACCCAAGCAACTGAAAGGTAACAAAATTAACCCAAGAGCTCTTGTGATCTAAAACCCGCTATAGCAAAAACAAACTCCCTTTTTCTCGCCACACTTATTATCATGTATGTTTTAAAAATGTATATTTAAATTTATTGCTCGATCTAAACCTTGGGTTAATATCAAATTTAAATTGTTTTATTTGCGTATTTTATGGGCTTGCATAGCATCGACCGAGCGAAGCAAATCTTAATTAATGATACTCCCCATTCCTTATAAAGAATGTAATTTTACGTTCATGAGTCCCTCCCTTAAATGAGATTTAGTAAGCCGCTCGTTCGATGACTATATTATTTTCTTTATAATACCTAGATTTGATTCATAATCTTCCAGGATGTATGCGAGGTGTGGGAATAACTATTGGCAGATGTGGGAGTGCGTGGGTTAATTACATTTTACTTAAATTCTCGCACTCACACCGTCCTTTTAATGTTAAACCCCATTATTTGTTTTAAGTATTTCTATTGTTATTCTGAGTTTGGGAGAGTGTAGACGCTTTTCATCAATGCAGTGAATTGCTTAAGTGCCCAATCTTTCGTTATGTCTCCTTTTTTTGAATCGATTATATATATATTTTAGTGTTGCTGGCAAGGGTATTCGATGTTGAGATCACTTTGTTCTTTAAAAGGGCTTTAAACGGCCAAGTCCGTTTCCCCTTTACTTCTTCCTGCGGTTTCCAGTCAATGTGTGTACCAGAGCGTCACACCTGGGGATGCTGATGCAGTTCTTCGCAGCCATATGCTAGCATACTCCGATCTTTAGGGCTACGGCCGAGACCAATGTGGGGTGCAACATATGCGTCTGATTTTATGATTTATTTCTTTATTGTCGTCACAAAGTTCCTGTAGTTTAAATGGACTACCACCCTCCATCGTTTCCTAAACCTTGCGAGTACCACTGAATCCCTTTTTAAGTACTTTAAGATAATATCATACTCACACATATATTTCCGCACTAAGCAAGTCGCTGCTGCCAAGCTCATTGGAGCCGCTCTGCATTTATTCTGAAGTCAGCCTTTATCGTAAAACTATTTAATATCTTTTATTATAAATAATTCCAGTACTCTTATTCTTGGGCTTCGCATGTATTCAAGGTTTAGTAAGGCACATTCGTAAGCGATAATTGACCCAGGTTATAGATTAACGAGTAAAATGATTTAATCAATTGTAGTTAACCATTTGACGCCACTATTTAATAAATAAATAGTGCCAGAAATCATATTTAGCCACTTAATAAATCATGTTAATTTAATCAATTCTTTACGTTAGTGTTTATTTTCTGATTCATCTCATTGTCTCGTATTGTCTGGGTTATACACGTATCTATTAAGACGTTCCAAACGCTAGCTGTTAATTTATTTATAAATCTCACGTAGTCTCTTCTCTCTCTCTGACCACCGCGGCCTGAAAAGATGTTGCTATTGTGATGGCGGGTTCGGGCTCCATCGTATTTGGTTGCGTAGTCGATCTGCTGTATTCGAATCCGGTATGACAGGCCCTGAACCCACTTGTGGTGCTGCTTTTCGAGTGTGGTGGGGAAACTGTGCAACTTGTTTATGAAATGTGCGAATTCTTACCGTTACAATATATAATCAAAAATTAAGGCCTGCACAATTGCTTTATTTACCAAAGTCTAGTTTATTTTTATTTGGGGTTTAAGATTAAGGAAATAGCTATCTTTCTAATTATTTTATTTCTAATATTTTTTATCTGCTTGAATGTATCTTCATTTATGAGTGACTTATAATTAAGTAAATATTTACATATTTGTGTATTTTAATATTTGTAGATAAATACATGTATAGTTTTGCATTTAATATTTTTAAATTTGAAGTTTTAGTATGTTATTCTTTAAATGTAGTAATGTTTTGTATTTATTTATACAAATATTATTTATTATTTCTACTCAAATTTTTAGGTTTTTTTAAATTTTATTTTCTAATTAATATTAAAGATGGCCAATGATGTTTAGCTAAAATATTAAATCATTTTTGTATTCAAAAGAAAAAGGAAATACAATAATTAATCACTATATTTATACTTTATAATTACTCTCTCTCTCTCTCTGTATATTATATATGATCAGATGAATATCAGTGAATGAAAAAAAATACACAATAAATCTTAATTAAAGATAATTTATTGATAAATATATTGCTATTTATTTATTTCCTGTTTTATCAAATAAAGAAGAATTGGAATATAAGATCTATTGTTTTTGCAACAGTAGGACATTTGATAAGGAAGAAAATAATAGTCACTAGTCAACCTGGTTATTTATAGCTATTTTTAATAATCAATAATTTTCTTGAATTAAATACTCATTTAAATTTAACAAAATATGAATCAATACATACGATAGATTACTACTATTAATTTAGTTTTTTTATTGTGCCTACATGCATCTAGTTCTGGATCTAGTCAAGGTTACTATTATTGTACTTCTCTTCATTAGGATCCTAGTTTAAGAAAATCTTCGTAATATGAAAGATTTCTAGAAACTACACTACTTCCAACAATTTAAGATTTCAAGAGCATCCATCCGGACCCTGCCAGTGATATTATTAAGAATTCACATGACAATGAGAAAATAGGAATAAAGATTAAGCTTAAAATAAAAATTTAAACTTTTGCATATTATGTTTTAAACTCATGACCTTACACTTATTAATACATTACACAAATTTTGATATCATTAAACTGCTCACCTGTTATTTGTTTAATGAAACAATCTTCCCAAGCATACATCTTGATCAGTTTAATACTATTTAAAATGTCATTCATCAAAGAAATCTGTGAAAATATATAACAGCACAATGCAAAATTTATCTATGTATTTTATAAAATAGATCACTGGAATTCATTCTACAATTTTCAATCTATCAACATATAAAGTGATATATTAAAAACAGTGGAGTTAATTCCATTATTTTGTTTTATTACATACTATATTGTTGTGTGCATATATACCATATTTATTTTATGAATGTTTTTTTGCATTAATTTTTGTATCAAAGTAAAATTTTAATTCCTGATGAAGATGAAAAAAATCTGAGTATTTGAAATAGCAGGTAGGAGATCTTAACATGGTTTTAATATGACATACAGCCTTATGTTTGCAAATGTGAGACAGTATATAATAAACTTATGCAATATGTTATTTTGCTGTTGTAAATTAATAAAAAAATTTAATTTTTGTTAAAGAAGCAATATTTATATAAAAGCAATTGCATCCTCATCTAGATTTAAAACATTTTGAATGGGCATATTTTTTATTATTGTTCAGATAGTTTTACAGTTTAATTGAACTACTTTCTTACAACAGTTTGAAGAATTTGTTTAAGGAAGCAAAGTATGATAATTAATACAAAATTTTCCCAGGTATTATCAAATCTATTAATTTACATTATTTGATGCAGTATTAAAGTGATGAATCAAGAGCTAAAAATCTCAGAGTCAAAGTTTAAATCTATCATTTATGGTACTTGAACATAATCTGTTCTTCTGAACGATAAGCCATTTGACTTTTTTTAATCAATTCATGCATTGTTAAACATCCTCTTCTTAAAATTTTTTTTAATCCTGTCTACTATGTTATTTATTAAAAGCCAGTCAACACTTACACAATTTCAATATCAATAACAATCAACAGTATCAAACTGTTGTCAAGGCAACCTCCTTTTAACAATAAACAGTAAAAGCTTAATGTTTTGTTTGCATTAAAATATGACAGTTGCTACAAAACTAATTAAGACTTCTGGGATAATCTGAAACTTAATATTATTAATATGAGAAGATAATGTTATGTAGCTTTATATTTTAGTATCTTATTCTTCATAAAATATTTGAGTTTTTTCTGAAAATTTAACATTCCAATTATGATTTATGCACTGGATTTATAGTATAAATTGTAAATTAAACATTCAATTTGTTAACCTTACATTTTATCTTCTACTTTGCATATTTTGTTTTGTTTTTATGATTGAGACTTTTAATTTATTAATATTATGCACAATGTAAAAAAGAAAATCTAAACAAAGGAAAACAAGATTTTGCTATTCTTTATCAATATCCATATTTTTCAGAATATTTCTTCAGAATGATTGATTTCTTAAAGTACTCAAAAACAAATTTATGACCAAGATAATGTAGTCATACATCTCACTGTTGATCATCCTCCCTCTTTTTTTGACCACTAATATATTTAATTTTTGTATCCATATATTTTGTTATTTGTTTTTAGCAAAATAAATTAAAAAATTTAAATTGTCCAATGAAAAAAACTCTCTTCAATTTCCTTCCATAACGAAATGTTGATGGAAAACACTATCCCTAAAATTAACAACTTTGGCATAATTTACTGCCTAGCTACGAATAGTTAGATCATTTAATGATCAATATTGGATGATTGGCTTGTGTTTCTATGGGCAAATAACTAGAAAAATAATCTTAAACATGATTGAAAGTTGAAAACATTTCAATTTTGTCATTTGGGTTTGAACTCAATTTGGGGCTATGGTTAGCAGATCGACCATGATAGAGATTAAATATTTTCATCCAAATCTCATGTAAGCCAATACAATAATTTAATTTTTGCAAATATTTTTTTAAAAATATTAAATTATAATTTTATTAAAAATAGTTGCCAAAAGTATTATTTCAATTGCATAAAATCATCAACGAGATTATTTGATGAATTAGACATCTTCAGATATTTTCATCATCCTTCTAATTATTTTACTTTTAATTTTTACAGTACATTTCAACATATTATTCATATGATTCAGAAATGCTGAATTAAAAAAAAATCTAATTGTTTTGAAATTCATTTTTTATTTGGTCTTTCATTATTTTGTAGTTTTATTTTAATTCAGCATTCTCATTTTTTTTTTTAATTTTTCTAAAAAAAACAACAATATGAATAGATCATATTGCATTAATCTTTGTTTTTTTTTTTTTGTCTTTAAAAAATTCTAACTAAAAACTTATTTTATAATAGGTTATTAAAATTAAATAAACCAATTATTATAAATAATCCAATTATGCTTGATCCAAACTTACACGCTGATCCATATATTGAAACGCCTTTCTTCTAGCATGAGTTGTCACTTTAGCAGCTAAAAACTGTCATGTAAATAAATAATTAAAGAGGAATAAAACAATCGAAAAAAATATATTTTATGCTTCATCATTACAATCAGTTCATTTTTACACACACTTATTCTTTATATATATAATAAAGCCCTAAGTACATCAATTCACAATTAAATCATGTATCCATTACCAACGTTTTCACTGCTAATACAGACTTTGCATTTGAAAAGTCTGCCTTGGCAATTTTGGCTAATGATTGAATAGTGAATGTGTATTTAGTTTATTATATCGACTAGTTTAGTTTTTGGCATTTGACATTAAGAAAGTTACCTAAAAAATTATTTGTACTCTAGTTATATAAAAACTTCTGTTGACTGTAATGGCTAGTGACTGAGTTTTATCAGTGCTTTGGCCACTGTAGTCTTCTCATCCCTTTGTCTCTCCAGTCACTTCTAAGTAGTTGTGAGCATATTACATCAGATGTGACTGCAATACAAGAAACAATAGCTGCTTCACTTACAATTTGGATAAAAGAGCAGTATGCATTGATTTGCGTTTTTGTGGTCTGAGGATGTGTCTGTGCAAATATTTATAGAAAACTTTATGCAAAACATGGAAAAGAGTTTTATTGTGAAGAAATGTGAGTAAATGGGTAGAGAAGTTTAAGGAATGTTGCTTTTAAGAAGGATTTGGACACCCACCTATGTCCATGTCTGATGACAACACTGAACATACATATAAACAGATTCCGTTGGAGAGATGACAGTCAGTGGATTATGTGGCAAATCATTTGCAAATCAGCCATGGCTCAGCCTATGCAACAATTCTGGTAGACTTTAGTTTTGAAAAAAAATTCATGGAAGGGCTCAAACAGAAGTGTAAAGTATATTGTGTTATTGCATGACAATACATGTCCACACACCGCTGATAGATGATTAAAGTCAGGTGAAATGATTATATCATTTCAATATATATATATTTCAAATAATCAAATTCAATCTTAAAAAATGATCCATAATCATTTAATAAAAAAAATATGTTTATTACGTTAGATATATTATTGTTATAATTTGATGTGGTTTTTTCTGCTAATTGTAATTTTTAATGTTTGAAAAAAAGTTTATTCAGTATTATACTTTAAAACTTGCTGAGCAGACTTTTGACCCCTAAGGTCAGAATCATAGCACTCATAATATGCAGGGTACATTGTGAATTATACCCTGCAGATTATGAGTGCTATGATTCTGACCTTAGTGGCTGCGAAAAGGAGTTTGTTATTAATTGAAAGAAGACCCTTTAATTCCTCTTGGAGGCCTTAAAGGAAGTGAGCAGGGCAAATTCTTAATGTCCACTCCATATGTTCTTGTCGTTGTAGCTGTTATTATTATGTGATTATTCATATAGTATACGAACATGGATGGGCTGCTCACCAACACACATTAGCCAGCGTGATAAGTTTATTGATTTTTTACTTCCGAGTTTAAGATCAAGAAACACCATGATCTTTCTTCTTGGTTGCCTGATAAGGCAGAATGAATACTTGTGTAAATGATAAATATTTTTCCAATAGATATATACAATCTAAATAAATGTCAAATCAACCTTTCTTTAATAGGTAATGTGTTTTAAAAAAATCCACCACAGATTTAAGTTTCAAATAGTTAAATATAGTTTATCAAGTCATCACTTTGAAGCCATTCTAAAATCATTTAGACAATATATTTTAAAATTAATGGAAGTGAAGGCATGTGTTCTTATGCCTATGTGCACACATACTTGTAAATAATTTTAGTAAGTTAATTTTATTGTGCTTTAAGCTGTAGGCCAGTTTGCTATCTCTATTTTTCACATATACATCTGAAATTAAGAATTAGAATATGTGTGCATTTTATAAGATCCAAAGGCATTTTATCTGCCATTTTTGAATTCTGTAGATGTTATTTACCTCCCAAATATATATTATTTCTACTTTAGGTACTTGCAAATGAGTTTGATTTTGCTTCAGGGTTAGAGATAATTCCCTGCAATTTTTTTTTTAATTTGTACTCTGGATTATTTCTTGTATTGTTTAGTGTTTCATGTGTTTCATGTGGTGTAGGGTTGAATGCCTATTGTATAGTTACTGGTTTTGTAATTGCCTTTGTGAATATTTAAAGTTAATTTAATCTTTTGCCTATTCTTTTATGTTTATTAAAAAATAGACAGACATCTTAACTTAGCTAACACATCTAACAGAATCCAATAAACAACAGAGCTATTTAATTGTAGTTTCAGAGATAATACTAAATTATGGATAATAGATTTAAAAAGCTGCCCAAGTCAAATTCAATATATGCCAACATAAAAGGGATAATTTTAATTTATTAACTTTAACAGCATTATAATGAACTGGTAGTAAACTTGTTTTGCTTGTTACCAGATTAATCTTATTGTTTGTTTAATGTTGTCTGCTTTTGCTAATTGGTGTTTCTCAAGAATCTTTGTTCTCCATGACCTGAAAGCATTATATGTAGCTGGGTAAATGTTTATAATTAAAATCTTCATCAGTAAACTGTAATACGATGTCTTTTAGGTTACAAGTCTAGTAGTGCATTCAGTGTTGGCTAATGATATACCTATTGACCATTACAGAGGGGTATACTATAGAGAAGAAAAATCATCATTCTCAAAACATTACAAGCAGTAAGCATGAAAATATAGAAATACCAGCATTAATCATTAATAATCAACAGTCATTTTCTGTAACTGGAATCAAAAGAGGTATTCCGTAAAATCTATGCTAATTATCACTTAACCAAGCCAAACATAAGGCATATTATAAAAGCAATAAAATATTCCAACTACATGTGCATACATAAAATTTAAAATAATTACAATAATAAATCATATCAAAAACTGCTGGAATAATTATTTCAACACTGTATCATCAGTGCTCTGCGCCATCTGGTACCAGGAGTGCACTGGTCCTCATTATCAATTCTATAAAATAAAACATATGGACCTAAAATATAATCTTTATCTTTGGGACAATCTAAACAATCCTATAGAAAACATCTGGATACTCACACAAACACATATCTACACATATACCTATGAATATTATTATTGTTTAAAATAGCTTGAGATTGCAATGACTCTGATCAATGTGACAGTGATCAAGAGAAAATGCACACATATAAATCTTAATATACTCTAATATTAAATAACTTCACTAGAACAACTTAAAATATAGATTAATAAATTTATTAATTTAGAAATAATAAAATGGAATTCAAAGTCTGATAAGTATGCACTCCATAATACACAAATACATCACTCTAATTTTGATTTACAAACAGATATTATTTCTATAAATTGACATCTCAAGCAATTTCATTTACAGATATATAAATAGATGATTTACATTATGCATATATATATGCACCCAGACATGCATATAAGATAAAACAAAATATTTCAAACAACTATAAGTCAATAAATTAATAACAAATACAGAATAATTCTATATATAAGTGTATGTGCATAGCTAAAAGGAAACACTACACATTATAAAGCCCAATCATATTATTTATTCTATTTTGGCAGTATATAAATGATTAAATGGTAAACCCATGAATAATAAGATCATATTTCCAATTATTACATTTTAATTTGTATCTATAATGACTTTTAACAATATCTTGTTTACCTGAAATCCATAGTTTCGTTACTCATATAAAAAACACCATTGATCAATCCATTATAATTTTAGTATGTCTAAGACAAGTCAGCCTTCAAACTAGGCATTTTTATTATCTTCCAAAATAATTTTTAGCTAGTACGATAATTACCATATTATTTTAAATATAAAATATCCCCAAATTTAAGATGCAGTAAAATTTTAAGCTCGGAAAATTGGGGGAAAAAATTTAAATGATTGTATTGTAAAAAAAAACATTTTAATTTATTTAAATAAAAATTAATAGTCTTGCATTGGTGGTCGAGAGGTCAGCATGACTGCCTTGCACTTGCAGGCAGTTGCCCGGGTTGCGGGTTCGCATCCTGGCCAATGCTATGACATTTTAAAAAAAAATAAAAAATAAAAATTAATATAATGCAGTAAGCTCACCTAATTTATTAAAAATCTTCAAACATACTTTCACATTCTACATCTTTACTTTCAGAACTTGAATTCTTATTTTCACTATTCCACCAGAGTACATCATTTTCAGGCCATTTAAATCATTAGCAATGCAAGATTTTAAAAAAATATTTTTTTTTGATAATTTCTTCAGATATATCTTTCCAAAACTGCAAATCCCATTCAAAATTATATTTATATTGTTTACAAAGAATTTTTTTTGTATAAATATCATAACATTTTTAAAATTATGGTATTGACATGTAATGTTACTGTTAAATTTTTTTTTTTTGATTAAAAACCATTTTTGAAATGCAAATTAATAATTTATCAGATAATTAAAGTAAATGAAAGTTTTTTAAAAATAAATTTCTTATAATTGGCAAAAATAATCTATAGTGGTCAATATAAAACGTATTTTTATTATCTAAATTACAAATTGCAGCCATATGCCATTGATTTCTTTCTCAATTTGTTTTCAAGTAAAAATAAATTTTTCTATTAAAACCATTCTTCTAAAATAATTAATATTTTTTGAAAAAATTATAAATTTAAAAACAGGATTCTAAAACATGTGTTATCACTTTGAAAATCAAAATGAAAATATCAAAAATGTCAAAATCATTGGTGGGTGCTCTCTTGTGTAGAAAACTAACAACCAATCAGAGTGAAGGCATGTTCTTATCTTATTTTTATATTAATTTATTAGTTGTAAAAAAATTCTAAAGGTTATTCAATATAGTTTCCTCAATAAAATAATGGTAAAATTGACAAAATAATGTTAAAAATAGATGTTTAAGAAAGAGTTAAAAATTGTTTATGAAATTAATCCCAAAAATATTGACTTTAATGTTAAATTTTTTTTCATTTGATTAAACAAAATTTAACAGGTTTATGATCATAATATTATGTGCATGTATAGCATAAAGCAAAGATCCACAACAGAGATAAGATGTTAGAATTTTTGTCTCCAATTTAACACACACCTCTCTTTAAGGACCTAAAATTTTGGGGGGGAAAGTGCATCTTAATTATGCAAATTATTATAAATAGATTTTGATTACTTGCAAACTTAATATTTGAAAAAATATGTCAATATGTTTTATTTTCTGCCCAATATCATCTGTTTTAATTATGCACCATATGTTGGTAAAATAGATTTCATCGCATTGATACAATATATATATATACAACTTATAGTAGTATTACACCTGTGTTTCTATGCAAACATAATGTGTATATAAAATAAAACACTGGAATCTTAAAATGACTAAGTTGTCTGCTTGTGGCTCATGACCATGGTAGAGCAGAAAGATGACTTCCTATTGCCATATTCAGTATAGGCATATATATATATATAAGGTAAATATTAACAGTCCTCAAATCTATTTAGTTTCTATAACTTGATGGAGTGCAGGCAGGCAAATATACTACTTCTCACATATTGGGCTAATAATCACAGAAAATCCAAGTCTCCTACTTCTCTGGGAGATTGAACTTTCCCATATTGGAGACTAGCAACAATAATAATCAATTTATTTAAATTCATTATTTATAATCTATGAAAAGAAATCCAAAAATAGGGTAAATAAGTAAGTCATCTTCCATCTTAATTAATAGTTTAATTACATCATCCTATATTTTAATTTACATTCATTAAAACTAATTAGTTTTAAAAAATTTCTTCATCCTTTAATTAAAACATTATAAAAATATTGTACATTATAAAACACATTATATTTTTCACAAATATCTTTCTTTTTTTATTACATTGAAATATTTTACAATTTTGTCAAAATCAGAAAAGTCAAAATTATCAGCACTAAATAAAGAATTTTATATTCCATTTTAAATAATATGCAAATTTTATAATTATATATCGAATTTTGTCTGTGTTCATTTCTACTTTAAATACACACACTACATTGAGTGCTATGAGACCAATTTATTACAATATATATATATATATTTATAATACTTGTCAAGACTAAATGGATTTATAAGTAACCATTAGAAACCAGTACAACATTTAGACAATCCCTTTATCAATAACATTATCAAGGCAATCTCCTTTTAACAATAAAAGTGGAATCCCACCTTTATTTATTTATGTGCAACTTGTTATAACTGGTTTCTAATGATTACTTATAAACCCATTTAACCTTGAACATTATTACACTTATTATTTAAGTAATACTTTGTTTGCAATTTGAAAATTATTATTGCAGTTTGTAATGTTATAAATGACTATTTATTAGTCTGCATTTAAAACATGTTATATTTGATTGTTTAATGAGGTTTATTTAAACTTCTTTGTATCAATAATTTCAATCTCTGTGGCCAAGTTACAATCTTTAGTGTCTATATAAATATATTGGACCATAAATAAAGGTGGGATTCCACCTTTATTGTTAAAAAGTGGTTGCCTTGGTAATAGTTTAAGATTGTTGATTGTTATTGATAATGGAATTGTCTAAGTGTTTGACTATTTTCTAATGGTAACACACATACACACACACATATATATATATAAATAAAATAATAATAGATGTTCTCAAAATACATGTAATCAGAAGAGTGATTGGTCATTTTTTTTAATGTAGTAAGATTATGAAATAATGAATGCCTCTAGAACTAGAACAATGACTTGATTTTATATCAACTCAATTTACTTACATATATATTTGTATACTATTTATTTAATTATATAAATAAATAAATAATAAAATACCACACAAATAAGTAAATCATTATCATCATTATTAGCAACAATTATCAATCCACTGCAGGATGATGGTCTCTTCAGGTTCAATCCATTTTCTCTAATATGTTGCTTCTCTTCTGAACATCACCCCTACACACTTCCTTATTTCATCCATCCATCTTATATATGATCTCTTTCTGAGTCTTTTACAATCTCTTGATATTCAGATTGAAGATTTCAACTGTCCATCTATTATCATCTCTTCTAGCAATATGTCCAGCCCAATTCCACTTCAGTCTCTTAATTCTTTTAACAATGTCAGTACAACCCATGTATTTCATTTTCAATATCTTTTTGTTATTCCTAGCATGCATTTCTCCATACTTCTTTGAGTAGTCAAAAATCTATATATTTTTCTTTTGTTAAGTGCCCACGTCTCAGATCCACAAGTAAGAACTGGTAAAACACATTTATTAAAAACTTTTCTTTTCAAACACATGGGCATATTTTCTTTTAATATTAAGTTATTTCTGCCAAAAGCAATTCAACCAAGTTTAATTCTATGATTAATTTCATGCATTGTTTCCATCTGTAGAAATAATCTGACCAAAGTATTTGTAGTTGTTAACTTCTTCAAACTCATCATTACCAATCTTTATTTTCATTTTCTGAGAAAATTCATTGAACGTTACTTTAGCCTTTTTAATGTTTACTTTTAGTCCTACTTTCTTACTTTCATCTGATAACTCTTACAATATCTTCTGAAGTTCTAAAGCATTATTTGCAAAAAGAATTATATCATCTGCAAAATCTAAATGACTTAAATAATTTTCATTTATTTTATTCCTTTAACTTTCCATTTTAAACCACAAAATATTTCTTGCAGCTGTAAAAAGTTTTGGAAATATGAAGTCACTCTGTCTTACACTCATTTCAGTGTTAATCTTCCTAATATTATTATGTAATCTAACTATTGCTGTTGCTTTTTCATAAATATTCTTTATAATATGATAATAAATCTAGATGATCCAATGCTTTAGTCATTGAAAAAATGTTTGTAAAATCAAATGCCTTTTCATAATCTACAAATTCAAAGCATAATGGCAACTCATATTCATTGACCCTTTCTATAACTTCTTTCAATATTTGGATATGATCCACTGTACTAAAATCATTTTTAAATCCAGCTTGTTGAAATCCAATGTTCCCTGATAAAAGGCTGAAAGATCTGTAATTTTTAATATCTTTTTTATCATCTTTTTTAAATATTAATATTAATATTGCATTCTTCAAATCATCTGGTATATCTTTATCATTTAGACATTTGTTATATAACTTTGTCAAAAAAATTTTTTATTTCTTTACCTGCTAAGAAGCAATTATAATTTTATCATTACCTGGAGCTTTTTTTTCCTTCATAAATTTAATTGAATGTCTCACTTCTTCATTTAAAATCTTGGGCAATACAGAAGATATAATAGCTGTAGGAAGTACTTGTTCTTTATAACAATATAATTTTTGATAGAATTCTTCTACACATTTCATGATGTCATCTCTCTTTTTAGTAATAGTTCCATCCTTTCTTCTTATTGAAGATTTAAGTTTCCTATCAATACCAAAATGTTGTTTAACACTCTTGAGACTTATATTCTCTTGTATAGCTTTTTTTGCTAGTTCACAATTATACTTTCTTATATCATTATCAATTCTTTTTCACATCATTTTATAAAATTCGAGATATTCAATCCTTCTTAATGCATCATTTTTATATATTTTCATATTCCTTCTTTTCTTCATAATTTCTCTAGTTTCGGTAAATTGCTGCTTTTTTCTACCAGTTATTTTTGTTCGAGTTTTTAAGTGTATCAGTTATATTCCTCTTGATTTTATTCAAATCTGAATCATATACAAAATCTACTAATATTTGAAAATAATTTGTGAGTTCTAATATAAATTCATTAGAATGTATCTGAAGATTAGGAATATCAACAGTGTTGAATTTATTAAGAACATTACAATCTTGAGATATATTTCTGTTAGTCAAAATATAATCTAATTCTGCTGTACCTTCATTTGGATGCTTCCATGTTCATTTTCTTTTTAACATTTTTTTTTTTCAAAAAAAAATTCATATTATAATGTCATTCTTTTTCTGCAAACTCCACAAGTCTATGTCCTCTCTCATTTCCATTACCATAACCAAATTTACCTGCACCACTTTCACCTTTCATTTGTTTGCCGATTATAGCATTAAAGTCTCCCATAACAATTTTAAAATGTTTTTTAGTCTGATCAAAAGCCTTTTATACATCCATATAAAAATCTTCTACTACTTCATCTTGTTGGGGCATAAACCTGATATCTGAATTTGGTATCTGCTATTAAGTTGAATAACTAATCCTGTCACTCTGTCCAATACTTCATCAATCTCCACAATGAAATTCTTCCACTTTTTATTTATAATGAATCATAATCCACTTGTACATTCAATATTGTGCTTTTGTAGTAGAGTACATGACCACTTTTTAAATCAATTATCTCTTTACCTTTTCTTTTAAATTCACAAAATCAAATAATATCCCATTCAATATAAGACAATTCTTTCTCCATTTCTCACAATCTTGCTTCACTTGAAAGTGATCTACAGTTGTATCAAAATAAAAAGTTGTCATCAAATGGCAGCCTGACTTGATAATCAGGAGATTCTTAGCATTCTCTGCCTTTAGCACCAACTGCTGTCTTGGCTGGTAACTTTACAGCCTCCTGGGATTAAGGGCTATGATTTATTTTTGCTGTCATGATTTCAATTTTTTTTTTCATTCATACACACATTCATTCTGCCTTCAAAAAAATTCATTTGATATTTCAGTTAAGAGTTTTCAGGCAACTGAGAAGAAAGACCATGATGTTTCTTGATTTTAAACTCAGAGATAAAATGACAATAAACACACCATGCTGAGTAATGCATGTTGATGAGCAGCCCATCTATGTTCATATACTATATGAATAATCACATAGTAATAACAGTTGCAATGACAAGAACTTAAGAGAGTGGGCATTAGAAATTGTCCTGCTTAGTTCCTTTAAGGCCTCCAAGAAGAATCAAAGGATCTCCTTTCAGTTAACAGCAAACTTCTTTGTACAGCCTAATATTATTTTTACTCATAACCTGTAGAAATTTTTATATCATTGAATTTCAATAAATTTCTAAAACTGGTAATAAAGTGAGTCATTGATTAACAAAAATGTAGGTCCACTAAGAAATTGCTTTTTGATTAAACATTGCCACTTGATAGAATATGAAAATTTTTATAGAGGTTGTGAGTAAATTTAATGTTAATATTATATATATTATATTAAGTTAAATAACTAATCTTGCCACTTTGACCAATACATCATCAATCTCCACAATGTTATTCTTCCACTTTTTATTTATAATGACTCCTACACCATTTGTACTTCCAATATTGTGCCTTATAGCAGAATACATATCCACTTTTTAAAATCAATTATTTTGTCACCTTATTTCTTAACTTCACGAGAAACTGATGTAAGGATAGAGATATTCAGAAAATCTTGTTAAGAGGTATTAGCATGCTCATTAGTACAAGCTTATTAAATTAAGTCATGTGATATATGACTTGATTTCCTTGCAGTTATTGTTTTGCTCTTAAGACTTTGGCAAATTTAAATTGCTAAACCTATTATTAAATAGTATATCTTAACTTTGTTCAGTCCCATATGGCTATTTAAGTTAGATAGTTGGATTTCAAGACATATGGATGCCTGAAAATTATAGGTTTTATACTTAATAGGTAAGTATTTGATAAATTCTGGGGCTTGACCAGATATTTCTAAATCTAATATGTGAATGTCATAATGCCTCAATGATGACAGCCAGAGCTAGAAACTGGTCTGAGAATAGAGATATTCAGAAAAGCTGGTTAAGAACTATTAGCATGCCCATTATATAACATTTGTAGTACAAACTTATTAGATTAAGTCATGTGATATATGACTTGATTTCCTTGAGATATATATATATATAATGTAAAATTCAACTAATGTTAAAATTATTTCAGCAACACTGCCTGTGTTGAGCAACATTGGATTTATTCAGTCAAAAGAAAAGGTTAACTTTTTTCAAGCTGCTTAATTATGCAATGTTTGAACTAGATAGTACTGCTGAAACAATTAACATTAGGTGAGTTTATATTTTCTACATTTTATATTCAATATGGCATTGGCACTGATTTAATATATACATATGCTTCATCATGCTCTTTGTAAAAATTACTTGACATTAGCAATTGTCACTATGATAAGTAAATTACTACCATTACTAATAACATAAAGAATCCTTTTGTTTAATTTAAAAAACTATTACATTAAATACCTGAATAGCAAATGAACCTATGAAAACTCCACATCCAATTGAAGCCCATATACCCAGCATATAACTAGAGAAAACAATGACTGCTATCAATGACATTGGAGTAGCCATAATAAACATTGTTAAAGAAGCTGCTTCATAGATAGAAAATACATCAGTAGTACATATGTTAACAATCTACAAATAGAAAATGTAAAATTAAAATTTAAATGACAAAAATCATTAATAATTGAAAATTTTATTTTAAAATTAAACTTTAAATGACTAAATTTATTAATAATTAAAAAAAGTAATTTTTTATTTTTTTCTAAATGACTCAGAATAATGGATTAGATATTTAAAACACCCTAATATTTCATTAGCAACCATTTATAAATGAGTAGTCTATTCTAATTCCAGAATTAAAAAAAATAGAAACAGCCCAACTACATAAACCAAAAGGTAAAAAAAAGTCTGAAATCAGAATTGCTGTATAATAAAAATAGTTTTATAAGTTTCATCATCCCAATTATTATAGAGATAATCAAAGACATGAGAAGCTCAAAATGACTAGGCCCTATGTTAATCTTAAATTATAAAACAATAAAGTAAAGATTTAAAAAAAAAAAGAAGATTGTGTGCCAGTCCAATATCTTGTATTTGATAACTCAACATCTTATCCCACAATGCAGCAGAAATTACTATTAATCAGTCATTGCTTGTTGGTTTTATACATTTAATTTTTATATATAAAGCCATCTATGCTAAAACTTTTTTATTTATTATTATAATAAATTATGTTATATATAGAGTTCGCAAAACAAACTCTTAACAAGCTTTGAGAATATCCTCAACCCCAGACTGACGATGCTAGATGCAGAAACCAGTCTGGGGTTGAGGGTATTCTCAAAGTTTGTTAAGAGTTTGTTTTGCGAACTCTATATATAACATTTGTAAACACGAGCTTTATTAAAATTAAGTCATTTGACATCTGACTTGATTTTTTTATCAATAAATTATGGTATAGATATTTTTTAAAAAATTTCCAATACATAGATATTGATAACCTGAAATTAATTGTCTAATACAGCATTTCACACTGCAACTCAACAAATTTGTTTGGACCCAAATATTATAAAACTATTATATTTTGCAATTTAATCAAATAAAACAGTAATAAAAGAGTGCTGCTTGTGTCCATGTTAATATCTGTCCAAAACAAGTAAAATTGACTGTTTCATTAAATAAGAATCATTAAAAAAAATTTGAGTTATATTTATTTCAATCTCTTACTGAAAAAAAAAGTTAAGAAATAATCAACAAAATTAAAATTTATCAAAAAATAAAAACAATATAATTAAGAAATAAAATTAATCATATTTAATGAGACTATTGATGTCACCTGTTTTCTATCAAAATATTAATTCTTATTTCAATGAAATAATTTAATGTCACTCTCATTGCAGAACTCACATTGTTTGTTTTGAAATTTATTAAATAATTTTCCTAACATTTCATGACCTATAAATATTTTGGTGCAATCTAAAAGTTGAGAAATGCTGATCTAATATGATGGAGAAATATGCTGTTTTCAATAACTTGTATGTTTATGATATATAAAAGTATAAATAAAAAAAATAGATCTACACCCATGTATAATCATGGAAAATTTTTATAAAGCATAATGATGAAAACATATTGTCAAATTAATCATTGGCCTCTATTCTCTCCATTTCAATTTAATTGAATAAAATAGTCAATGTTTACTTCATAAGACAGTCATCTATAGTCTACTTACTACCAGCATCTCTAGTATCAACTACTGAGATACATTCACAATTCAGATGATAGCAGAACCAGCCACAATGTTGAACTAGCAAAAACCTAAACATAAATACATCCTAAAGTTGTTTTTACATCTTTCATCTATAAAAAATTTCATTTTAATTTATATATGTTTTTGGTCTTGACTAATTAACCAAATGCTGTTAATAAATCTCTTCAGCAGTATTGTATTTATTAGACTAATTTGCATATATATATATATATATATATTATATAAGTAGCAAATCTATCAAATTTCCAAACAAGGTTGAGCTCCATTGGATCCCAGATGTAACACAGGCACATATAGTTCTAACTTGCATGAAAGAGTTGACTTCTTATTCATTCTAATGCCTAGGCAAATGAACATATTTGTAATACAATAAAATACAACATCTTTCCAACATTATAAGTACTTTTCAGCCATGACTAATTAACCAAACACTATTAATAAACTTGTTAGCATCTTTGTCAATTAACATTTTGAAAGACTAACCTTCCCACTATTCTGTGATTTTAATATTTGCTGCCTGCCTGTTAATTAAGTCATGTTTGTATTTGTATATTAACATAGGTTCTTTTATTTTTCTTTTGTTGTTATTTTTTCCAATTTGCAATATTTTAACGTTATTGTAATTGAAGTTAAAACCATAAGTACATGAATTATTATGGTCAGGATAAAATGGATGCTGAAACATTATTATCTACTTTGGAATTTTGATTTGATTTCTGAACTCTTTTAATAACAGCAAGTGTTCTTTAGTTCTTTTTTCTGACGTACATCTTGATTCACCTATATATTCACTGCCACACCTACATATCTATTTATAAATGATACAATTTTTATTTATAAGTGAGGTTTTATCTTTAGAATTATTTATTAATTTGTTTAATATTGGAGGTGTGTAAAATGCAATACCACATATACCTTTATAAATCTTCCATATAAAATTTATTTGATCATTCGAAATATATGGTATTGATATCCATAGTTTTTTGTTAACAGGAAGATCAATATTATTATTAAAATTTTTATTCTTATATCTTGTATTAAAATCCCTAATAACATTATATATATTATTATAATTATAACCAACATTTAACAATTCATTCAAATATATATATATATTGAAGCAGTCGGATCTGAGTTCGATCCTAGCTTCATGACATCTAGTTATAAGCCCACTTCAAACCCTAGTACTAACCTTAAATTTCCGATGCAATGGGGCTTTATACGTTCAATCCACGCTAATTTCCATAAAGAATAACTTATTTAATGAATGCGTATTAAAATTAATTAGTTTCAGATTTAAATTGATCAGTTCTATTAATAAATTCATGATAGAATTATTCATGAATTTATATATTATAACTGCGTGGATTGTGTGTATATATTTGTAAATATTTAAATATATATAATTGTTTAAAAGTTTCATTGCATCGGGAATGTTTGATTTTATTTTTAAATAATTTGTTAAAGTTTTATTGATTAAAAGCTACATTCTTTCGATAAGCATTCAGATTTTCCCTTTCCAAAAACAACAGTTAGTTTTATTAATTAGAAAAAAAGATAAGGATTTCCTAATTAAAATCATTTTCTGATTTTAAGAATTCATTTTCTAATTAGAAAATGAATTCAAGTTAATGAATTTGAAAGCCTTATCGAAGGGATATATCTAAAAACAACCAGTAAATCTAAAAACATTGATAATGAAAGAAGCGCTAGCCTGAAGGCATCAGAGGACAGATATATATAGCTCTGAAAAGTTTGGAGAAAAAAAGGCCATCTTTGTTGCAGAGAAGTGCAGTAAACTCTGTGCATTTTAAATAGTGTTTCGATCATGGTAAGGGGCTAAATGTCAGGAATCTGGCTATCGGTTCCTGAAGTCCCCTGAAAATCTTCAATGGAGCTGCTGAATCTTTTCCAGACCAATCATGCTGCTAAAATTATAAAAAGCCACTAAAATGCTGTTCAAGTAATCAACTAAATGCATGCCTACATTTTTTTACCAACTTCGATGTGTAAACTAAGAACCAGTCCTGGAAGAAATGGGTAATATGTTTCCATAACGAACCTTAAACTTTCTGGCCAGTTTCGAACTTTACTTTACACTCTCTTTTGAGCTCTTTTATTCTTTAATGTAATAATCTTTATAAAACTTTTTATTCATGCTACTGTAAACTTATATCGTAATTCTCTCAACCTCTAGTCTTTAAACTTTCTCTTTTTTTACTTGGCGGTTCATTTATTATATTATATATATATATATATTTGTGTGCTTTATTAATGTCGTTTATTTTTAATTATATGCCAATAATCTTTCGACTCGATGAGCTCCTTTGTTCTATTTGCCTCATGCAAATAATATAATATTAATTCTAATAGTAGTTCACGCCCATTAGAACTAGATTAATACAGTTCTATCAATCATCAAGTCGAAAGAAATTATTAAATGTGTGTTATTTTTATAATTGGCTAATAATAAATTATTAGATCTGCTTCTAATCTATGCCTCAGCTATTTTCCCGTATTCACCACTGTGTATTTATTCATATATAATCTTAAAATGTTTTTTTTTGCAAAAGGGCCGATAAAGGAATCAAATAAATATATTCTAATTCAACTGTGTTATTTTCTATTAAGATTCAGGAAGGGCACGATGATTGGGGCATAATTAATATGATTTACAAATACTTTAAAATAGTTTTACTTAAAAGCTCATTTGACTTTAATTCATTTGATCAAGTCATCACATAGAGCATTCTATAATTGGGTTTTAGTTCTCAAACGGTGACTAGTAAGTCATCATCTTCAACGTTGCTGATGTAGGGCAATCTTCTGCTCCGTTAGGCTGGTCAGTGATAATATTTCTGTTATTTTAAATTATTGAGAAAGAAAGCACTTCCTCTCCTGTTCATATTAGTCAAAGGGCATAAGACTTGTCAGATGCAAGCCACCATAGGACTTCTATTATCGACTAGCCATCGTCTTTCAATTTCACTTTATAGCTCATAATTCGTCAGCACCGTTACCTCTCTGTTCCAATAAAGCCCGCTCTGATGCTCATAATTCATGATGAAGTGATTCAAATTAAAGTCCAACAAATTCTCTGTTATATCTCAAAATAAGTTTTCTAATAAAGATTAAAGTTATGCCCTAAAATACGTATCTTGCTCTTCATGAATGGATTTGCGAATGTGAAAATAAATATCACATTTTTTTGTAAAAAATTAGAGCAATAATTTCCTTTACTAATGAATACCTTTATCTGCCTTTTATTCCTTGTTGGGAGCATAGACATAGACTTTCAACTATTGTGTAATATTCATTGGCATATAATAAGGACCGCCACTCTTATTATAATTATAAATTTTGTTTAAGGACTAGAGTTAATTAACTTAATCTTTATTTAAAATTCAAACCAAACAAATTATTATTATTAAATATTTTCTAAACACACTTGATTTCTTAGTTCTTAATTCTTTCATAATTATTTTAATGTTAATGCTCGATGTCTGTGTTGGCAACCCGAACATATACATATGATTCGATTTAAATTTATTTTTATTCAGTTTATTATCAGATTTAGTGTCAGTTCAGGGGTCATTAATCCTCACCAACCATTGAGATAGTTTCTTGGTGCATAGCACTGTGCCGTCAATTTAGATTTCTACTAATCTGAGCTGTTGAGTTGGGTTTGAATTCAGTTTTGGTTCAGCTGAGTTTGGATCCGACTTGCAGTTCTTTTGGTGGCTTTTTCAACTGGTACAATATATATATGTAATAATATTATAATTCAATGTCTGTATTGCTTCAAAGCAATATACATAATTATAAAATTGAATATTTATAAATACAGTAATCAGATATATTTTAAAAATTTTATCCACTGAGGAGTGCTTTCGACTATCCTTGTAGTCTTTGTCAACTAACATTTTGAAAGGCTAACCTTCCTGTTACTAAACAAAGGTGAAATCCATTATAGCTTTATACATGGCATTAAAATAAAGAAATAAACTTTTTATGAAGGTTGGAAGTAATCTATATAAGAGAATATGCTTTAATCTGGGATATAATAGATTTAATTCTTTGTTTAGAAAATTGCTAGATTCTCTAGAGGCTGCTAATGCAAAAGAATTATTTTGCATACATATGGCAATCTAATCATATAGGAATATTAAAAAGTTTATAATCAGCATTTGGTTAATTAGTCAAAACAGAAAATTACATATTATGTAGGGGAAATGATATGATCAATTATAAGTATGAATATTAATGCATATAAATTAACATTTTACCCTATGTCAGTGATAATTTCATTGATCTAGGGTCCCAATTTATCTTGATTTAAATGACTATTTAAAAACTTGTTAAATATGATACTGTTGTATTTTTATAATTTTGAATGATAATTCTCAATAACTGTTGTGCTTAGAGTTAATTTTATTACTTTAGCAATTTAATTATTTTGTTCAACTATTTTATTATAATTAAAGTTTGTTATTTTGCATAATATAAGATGGAAATAAATAACCAGCTTGTCCAAATAACAATATCGTTTTTATTGTGGTTGGTTTCTTTCATCACTATGAATTAATAAATAGCTTTTTCACAAAAAAAAAAAAAAATAACCAAATAATTTTAATATATAATATGCCATAACTCATTTTCATTACAAATCTTGTTAATTGTATAACTTCTAATTTCTCTACAACTATAAAATATTTTATCCTACAATTCCACCTAAATTTCAGCTGTGTATTATAGACATGTCCAATGTTGGTTTTCAATATCGTTATACAAATACTATCATTACCTTTTTATCTGATTTTAAAAAAACCATCGATAGATTAGGAGGCATAAATTTTAGATTTACTAAATAAAATATCAATAATAATATTTAATAATAATAAAATAAAATTTTAAAAAATATATATGATACTAACCTCTCCTATTGATTGTTCACCCAAAGAATTAGTTTTAAGAAGTTTACGATAAATTAAACTAAGCACAGCTCCTCTTATTCTGACACCTAATGTGGAAAGATAATAGTCTATATAATAAACAGAACATTTAAATAAAATAAGCTAATTGCTATCTATTTATTGAAACAGTAAGGTCTGCTTTGCAGATCTTCGTTTCACCTTTTCTCATCTATTTCCTACCCTCATACCTTAATTTGAACCCCAATCTATCGTAGTGTGTCTGCAATATGCTTATATACTGAAAATCCTGCCTAATTTTAAACCATGAGTATAATGCTTGTATTATATATAAGTATAATTCATGCCCAAATAAATAAAATATTATAGATTATGTATATGTTCACATAATTTAGATTTATTTAAAAGTAGGTTATATAGGTCATAATTGCGCACACACTATGATATGCATTTTAAAACTTATATCAAAATTATAAATTGTTAATTAAGATTATTTTGTTTGAATCTATTTACAAAAATATATTACAGTCGTAATATATTTTGATTTAAAATAAAACTCATATTTGTTTAGTAAATAGATTCAAATATTGAGATTTAAAAGTAAAATAATTTTTTTTATTTAATAAAAGTCAGTCCAAATATTTCTGTTAAAATAAATGAGGAACAATAGTTTAATTATTTCATGTTGTAGAAGCTTATCTAAAAATACAGCAGATGTCCACTTAAGGTTTTCTTTAATTAGTAAAAGTAATTTTTAATTAAATCTAGTTTATAATTCGAATGTCGACAGGGAAATTAACAATAGAAATTAATTAAAATTTTGTTAAATTCCTTTAGACATTCGGATGGGTTTAATTACACTTGATAAGTCTGATATATTTTTGTAATGCTCCTGGGCAGTTATATTGTTCAATTCCACTATAAAAGGAAGGGTTTTCTTTTGTTCTCAATTCTGATCATTTGCTGATGAAATGTTTCTAACCAAAATTATTCTAGTTTTTGCTGATGAAATGTTTCTAACCAAAATTATTCTGGTGTTGCTAATGAAATGATTCGAGCAATATTCTAGTAAAATATTCTTCAAAATATATTTTCCTGAGATTTTAGCTACGTGTCTGCGAACTTATATTTGAAGCCGAGTTTATGTCTCCAAATGAATTCACCATGTTTACCACACAAATTGCTAACCTTGACATGTCGGAGTAGAGCCAGTGCGGAGGCTATTTCCCTCAGGAATGGCCAGCTACTGCTCTAGACCATCGGAAGCTATCACGTAAGGAACCCCAGAACTGCTGCTGCTGCCAAAAATATGAACAATTCCAGATTTTGCTGCTGAATTAATAAAACCTGCTGAACATCAATCTACCTGCAAATGCTTCTCCAGAGGTAACCCAAGAGCTCTTGTGATTCCTAACTAACATGCTATAGCTATTTTAAATTTGTTTTTCTTTTATGTCACATAACTTCATTATGTATTCTTTTAACGTGTTCTAATATAATCAACAGTTTTTCTCTCTATCCTTGGGTTAATATTTTCAATTTATTAAGTTTTCTTTTATTTTATTATGATAATGTGTCAGAATCGTCTTTGACTGAGTGAATTATTCCCTTTGTTGAAAGTAAGACGCCGCTATTAAGGCATATTTTAAATTTATAATAATTCCCAATTTTATTATCTTGCAAATCACTCATTTGAGGGTGATTCTAATCTTTAATATATATAATAATCACATAGTTTAAAATCTACATGTTATTGATTTTAACCTAATATGAGAGTATGTGCGAGGTCAATGATTTAAATGTGTCCCCAAATGCATGATTTCATAAATAAACCTATGCTTTCTTTTCAAACCCGCAAACATGCATTTTCCTATTTTTAAATACTGTGTTCTACTTTAATTACAAAGTTCATCATTGATGTCAAGAATGTGCGGACCCTTTTAAATGAATTTCTGGGAATTTGATTGGGCATTTTTCTTAATCCAAGTAAAACCCATTTAATATGTTTTATATACACTAGTCTAGTATTGCTGGTAAATGAATTGGTTGTTGAGACCGCTTTGTTTTGCTTTTCCAAGGATTTTTACACGGCCAAGTCCATTCTCTTCACTTCCTGTGGTTCCCAGGCAGTGTGTACTCAAATGTCACACCTGGGAATTAAATACAATTGTCACCCAGTCGCTAAGTTTCGGCTGTTCATGACAATACTTTCCTATGGGTTAGCGGCAAGCTGCCCTCCGTAGTCATTCCAAATATTCACTATTGTTTTATTTATATATTTATTTTTACAAAGCATCTGTGACTTAAACGTGTCACACCCTCCATCCTTTAATAAATTCATTCCTAGCAAGAGTGACCTCCCATATGCTTTAATTATTATTATCAAATAAATGCTTGATCACATCCCCACTTTATTGCATAGTAAGCTTTTGTCCGTGCTATTTTTGAAATCAATAAATATTATATAACCCATAATATCAAATATTTTATTAAACTTTAAAAAATTACTCAAAGCACCTTGCACATATTCCTATCTCTTTAAGCACATTATCGTAATACTATTAGCCTGAGGGATAGAATATATAATTTTGCTTTAAAACCTTTTGTCATTTATTGGAATGTAATGCCAACAGTTATTTAATATGCATCCCTGTCTTATATAAGCAGACAGTGGCGTTATATATATATTTCTATATAAATAAATTTTGAAATCATTTAAAACTAATTTTGATCTTTTATTTTATTGATTCCTATCACTGTCTTGGTACATCCATAGATGTTAATTAGCAACCCAAACTTATCTTAGTATAGAGTCTTTTTGTTTCTCCCTGACCACCAGGCACCAGTAAAAGGTTATACTAGTAGTAGCATCAGATGCGTTATCACATAGGTGGCGCTGTGAAATTTGGACTTTAGATTCGAACTTAGTATATCTAGAAGGCAACCCCTCCTAGAATGTTCAGTTTCATGTGTGGGGTTTGAATTCTGCAGTGTGTTAGCGAGATAGATGATTCTGACTGTTACATTATAGAATTTAAAGTGCTGCATTAAAGTTTCATAATAAGTTTTTATTTTCTGTACAGGAACAACAATAAGATATACATTGAATAGAAAGTCAATACAAACTGAACAAAATATTGATACAAGTTAAGAAATCTGTCTCAAAATAATAAATATTTTCTGTTTACTTTAACTTGTTCATGAATATAACAAATGATAATGGTTGGAAAGCTCATTACATTTTCTTTAGATTATTAGATAATGCAATATTGTTTTTGCTAAGATTAATTTTTTTGGTCCTTCTATCTCATGAAAATCCCACAAACAATATTTGAGAACATGTATTCACAGGCAATGATTTCAGTAATATAATTTTACTCTCTCTCTCTCTCACACACATTTCACACTAACTTGATTAAATGCTATTTAAAAAATGCATATAACTTAGTATTTTATATTTTACTCAACAATCAATAATTAATGGCCACTATAGTTTACACTATATATACTGGTATATCCTTCATGATTTTTATTAGATTATGCTCATTTAGTTTTAAAAATTACAAATGATCAAACTTTTAAATATTAGGATGAACATAGTTTGTCTCCTTTCACTTCAGGTGAGAATAACTAAATTATATTTCATCGATATGGCAAAGCTGCTTTGATTGGCAAATATAAAAATCCTCAAAATAAGCAAACAATATATTTGGCTTCTTTAGACATGTTGAGAGAAGATGCTTACTATTATGCCACATTTCATTTGCTGTAAAAGCTTGTTTTTTTCTCTACATAAGCAGCTCATCTTTTTGGTAGCTTTGATGATTATTGGCTAACAGAGCATGAATAATTTATTTCACCACACTTTTGTCCCACCATCTTAAAGTCATGTCAACCAAAATCTAACTGAGGGATTGTTTTCTGGCTGAGAAATTGAATGGATTTGATTTCTTCTGATATCAGAAAAGAAATCTGTTTTCAGTCGTGATGATATTTTTGATAGTATTGAGAGGATAGAAACTAATGCAGAATGGTGATAAATGTCCATATACACTGGTGACAATTTATATCAATTCCTGTTCAATCTTGCCAAACAACTTGTTTGCATCAAGTTAGTATGCTTTATAATAAAATATTTAAAACAGTTTTTTTAATATAAAACATAAGTATTACATATAAAACATTAGAAACATTTTTCATAACACAAAAAACTAAAACTAAATGCATATAGATGCACATTAATTTATCAAAACAATAATAAACATCACTCATTCAGCCTATATTCAATCTGCATTATAATGAGCAACAGATGATAGTGGCAAACAAATCTCTAAGCTAATAATTGCCTATTAGATTGTTTTATTAAGTCAGAAGCCTCCCAGAAATTTTGTTTTAATATATTCTCATGTTTATAACATGAAACTTTCAAATATATTAAGGTTTGAATCAAAGAACTCTTACTAACTTTGGAATTAAGTTATCACAGTTTCTGCTGAAGATTGCAGATTCTATGTAAACTAGAATAGTAAGATATTGTTATATTCAAACTATTTGTCAAAAAAAAAATCAAAAGTGCCTAGAATTAATATATAAATGAGACTTTGATCTATTTATTAGGTTTAAGAAAGAAATTGCAATATCTATTTGAAAATTTAATGCTATTAGTTTGGCAGAAGAATGGCAGAAGAGGATCCAATGTATTTGTAAAAGCAGACTTGCTGCTGACAAAGGCAATAGCAGAAACTAGTCTGAGAAATCCATTTGACTTTTCCACCTTGCATTCAATAATTATTTATGCATATAATAAGTAGCTCTAATTTATTAGAATTAAAGACTAGAATTTGCTATACATAAAAGCAAAATTTTAAAAACTAAAAGTTATTGTACTAAAAATTCACCTGTTATATTTCCAATATTCCATGTTAGTGCAAAAAAACTCACTCTCAATAATTCTGTGACACCTAAGCCAAGTACTAAAACAACTCCAATCCAGATAGTTGAGTTCATAGAAAGCCCTTCCACATATTGAAGTATTAGAGAAAAAATGTAGCCCTAAAATAAGACAAAGTTTTATTTAATTAAAACTTAATTCTAAATATAAAAGAAATATTAAACATTTTAATAATGACATATTTACAAATAGAAATTCATGCAATGAAATTTACATCAAATCATAATTCAACATTTAGTTACAACTGAATATACATGATGCAATATCCGGTACTAGTCGGATATATGAGGGCCAGGGTCGGTAGCTTCGACTGGTCAAAATGATTGAGGTTTGAGTGAGAATTATCGTACTCAACAGCTATAAGTATTTATATAAAAAATACATGAACAGGGTAGTTGGAGTTTACACGAACACGGTAGTTGGAATTTAACTCCAACTACTGTGTTCGTGTATTTCATTATATAAATACTTATAGCTGTTGAGTGTGATAACTCTCACTCGAGCCTCAATCATTTTGGCCAGTCAAAGAAAACTTATTAACTCCAACTACCATGTTTGTGTATTTCATTATATAAACACTTATAGCTGTTGAGTGCAATAACTCTCACTCGAACCTCAATCATTTTGGCCAGTCGAAGCTACCGATCCTGGCCCTCATATATCCAACTAGTACCAGTTATTGCACTGACACAGTCTTGACAGTTCAATTTGAAGTGTGCTATGTGTTTATGCGTATTCACATATACACGCATAGCACACTTGAATATTTTGTAATAGCTACATTATTATTTTTGGTGTATATGTGAATACACACACAGCACATGAGGATGATGTAGCAATTATTAAAGAGAAAAATTTAACATTTTTTAATAGATTTCTATTTACAAATTATAGAAATATATATATTTAATTATATTATCATAAATATTTATGGATAAAATAAGTTACTGTACAGGTAGGCACATTCTGTTTTTTTTTTTTTGTTTATTGATCGAGTTATATTAGATTACATATGGCTTGCAGGAGGTTTGCAGAACTTCCACAAGTTTTATAACCATCATGCCAAAGAATGATATTGATAAATATCTGCTGCAACTTAGTTTGCAATAAACTATTTCTAGCTAATCATTGAGTTTAAATTTAATAATTGAAATTAGCATAACTAATAATTCTTTTAACTAATCTCTTTATTAGCTTAAAATGAGTAATCAAAAATATTCTCAGCCACTCATAGTACACTTCATTTCCATATTGTGTAGGAATTCTATAACTAAACAAACACAATAAACTCAAAATAATCACTACTACTACTGCTGCTATTATCATCTCAGATAATTATCTTCAAATGACAGTTCTAAATACTACAGCATAATAATTAAAGCTATCATATGATTAACACAGCATAAATTTTGTTGACATGATTACAAACCTATTCATGACAAGCATGGTGTAGATATTATAAATAGACTATCAAGAATAAATTACCTCTTTAACTAGTTTATCACTTTTAGAACTTAAAACTAAGTTGCTCTATTATTTTTCAAATTCCCATTAAATGTTGATCATATAAAAATTGCATACTATCTAAATGTGTAATATTTTAGGGTTTACTATAAATAAAAAAAATTATAATTTTATTATTGCCAATGTATTATTTCCCACTGCAACATGATTGTCATATTAAAATAAGATGTAATTTTTCCAAAAAAAAAAACAGTTAACATAGCAATTAGATACAACATTTGCTAATTAAAATTGAAAATAAAAATTATGCCTATAAGTAACACCTAATCAGAAATATTTTATTCCATTAAAAAATTATTTAAAAAATATTAGAATAGCTATAAAAAGAGCAAATTTCAGGTTACCCTGAGGCTTACATACTTGAACAGATGATTTAAAAATTGTAGTAAAATTTATAACTGTGTGTACAACAGCAACTTATGAAGTTTTGTGATCTCAATTACATTTATTGAGCTCAATTTACTACCAAATCACAGCAGATGAGATCCACCCTAAAAATTCATGATATAATAATAATAAAAACTATATCTTTAGATAAATTAAAAATCTGGGTTTATTTTTTATCAAGAAAATGTTTATTATAATAATCACACACACATATATGGTAAATTTTAATTTAAAATATAAACACTGAAATAAATCTCATACGTGTTTGATTAAGCTCACTACTATCAATTTCTCCAGATACACAGTCTATTTTTGGTGAAACAAGAAAGTGGTAATGTAATAAATAATTTTCAGTTTTAACACTGATGTGTAGTCTTGCATTGGTGGTTGAGAGGTCAGCGTGACTGCCTTACAAGCAATTGCCAGGTTGCGGGTTCACGTCCCGGCCGATGCTATGACATTTGAAAAAAAAACACTGATGTGTAGTTTATCATAGATGGACATAATATATAAAATGCAAAAATAATTACTAAATTATATTCTTATGTAATTATTTGATTATGTAATATTATATTTAATTTATGGTGAAAAAAGTTACAAATAAAATTAAAATATCCTGGTTACTCTGCTGTATGCCTTATGCTCTTCAAAACACAAATTAAATAAATATATATGAGTGTAGAATTTATTTAATCGGTCATATTCTCAAAAAAAAAAAAAATAGTATGGCTTAGCCATAAAATGAACATGAAATAACTGGCATACCTAAAGCAGTTTATAATTAATGTACACACTACAGAAATGCAATATACAAATGTTACATTGTAAAACCTAATAGTTGTTGACATTATGTATTAAACCTTTTAATATATGCACTTTCAAGTCTTGCATTGGTGGTCGAGAGGTCAGCGCGACTGCTTTCACTTGTAAGCAGTTGCCCAGGTTGCGGGTTCGCATCCCGGCCGATGCTATGACACTTAATATACGCACTTTCAAGCAATCATGACTTTTCAGTTAAAATGAGACATTCAGTTAGTGCTTCTTTGTATTTATTTATATGAATTACGTAACTTTATTTCAATGCATAAATAACTAATAATCATTTATGAACTTGTTGAATTATTATTGTGGATAAGCACTGCAAGATTCATTTGTTCTTTGTGTCTAAGAATCAGTCATCTACTGATTGTTTGATGAAAGAGAAGTGGAGAGATAGGAAATGTTCGACTTTCTTGGAGCATTTAAAAATACGCTGTTAAAATAGAAAAAAATTCTTCATATTTCTAAAATTATTTTACAATGGATCTACAAACAAAATTTCAGGTATTATAATCAGCTTTAAACCCAAACACTTTGTATATTGTGACTATAAATGTCAAATAAAAAATGTGTTTTCAAATGTAAACAGTAAAAATAATATATAATAAGATACTCACGGATCCTAAAAAAATGAGAGCCATTGACAAAGTAATAGAAACACCAGCTGCAATTTGACGTTTTTTTTGAAATTGCCAAACAGCATTTCTGAATGATACTGCTCCTTTTTCTTTTTGTTGCTCCTTTTCCCAAATGGCGTTAAATCTGTAAAGAAAAATATCCTATTTTTTTCACTATTGAACAGACATTTACCCTCCAGTAGCAAATTTAATGATATTTACATTACTTTACAGCACAAATATATATATATAGTAAGGTTTAGAAAAAAATATTATTAAATATTTTACGTAATATGGAGAATTCTGAACTTGGATCTCCACGATTAGAAAGATGATAATTTTCATTTTAAAAAAGTCATATACAAGAATTTTAAAAGAAACAAGGGATATAAATTCCCTTATTATTTTATAAAATTTAAAATCATCTGTATAAGAATTGTACTAAAAATCACGCATCTCATAACCTCATTTATAATCAGAATATACTGAATAGGTACTTAGATGAGTATCACTTTCATTATGGAAGACTACATTATGATTAAGTAATACCCTTATATCATAATATCCAAATCCCTTTATTAATATTCTGATATATTTCTAGTCTATAGAAGAAGCATGCTCAGGAACATAAACAAATTATTTAAAACTACAATGAAAATGAGATAAGACTTAAATGTCATGAACAATAATTTTAATTTTAAATTAAAAAACAATTTATTAAAATAGTTTGTTCAATAAGAAAAAGCATTTCCCAAGGTTATATTCACAGTTAGATAGAATACAATCCTGAATTGGTATACCAGAAAGATAATAACAAGTTCTTTCAACTAATAAAAATAAAAATAAATAGTTTATAGAGCTGATGACAAATTTTCATTCCTCAACTTAATCTCCATATCTTTTTGGCATACACTATAATATATAAACATTAACATTACCGTCGAACATATGTGTGTGCATGTGCACACATATTGCTCAGCAATTCAAAGAAACAATAGCATTTGAACCATAGTATTTAAATCATAATGAGAAAAAAAAAATATTTACAAGTTCCAATAAATAACCTAATAGGGAATAAGAATATAATAAATTAAAAAATAATAATTTGTAAAAATAATAACAAAAAAGTTAAGACTTCAAGTCTTTTTCACTTAATATGCATTGGAAAAAAAATCTTACGGCAATTTAATAATTAATAAAATTACTAAATGGTTATCTATTTATAATTACAGATTTGTCTCCAGCATAGAAGTTTAATACTTATTTAAATCATTATTTTGGGTTTTTTAATCAGTCACATTTGGAAATTTGGGATACATTTTCACTTTAATAAACAAGGGAACATTTTAAAACAGCAACAACAACACCAATAACTCCAACACAAATAATACCAACGACAACACTGCCACTGATGCCACTAACACCATTACCACAATCACACCAAAATGCCACAGTTACCACTGCTACCACCAACATCAACAATAATACTCCCACCACCACCAAAACTCCAATAATACCAACACCATCAACAACAGCAACAATGCCATGATCCCACACCTGGCACCACTACAATACCAATATCATCACCACCCCTAACAACCCTTCCATCACCATTGCCCCATCACCATTACCATCACCACCATGACAACACCACTACTGCCACCACCACCAACAACAGCAGCAGCTGTTTTAGTTCTTAAAGTTTCAAAAAAAGTTTGAAGGCCAGAAATACCAGCATTGAAATCAATCTGAGGACCTGACACATTAATACTGCATTAAACTACATGTAGCAAGGAATCTTTTGATCAATAGCTATTATTTTATCACAAAAATGCTAATTACAACATTATAAATTATTTTTGGAGTATAAACTGTGAGTCATAGCATCATTTCACTGTGGAGAAATTATATTTTAGAAACATGGATAATATGGTGTAAACATCACACATTGTTGAAAGTCATTTTCACAAAAAGTATTCTCGTTATTAAGTAGAAGGAAATTAGTATTAAAATATATTTTTTAATTATATTTCTTTATATTGATAATTATCAGATTGTGATCATTTGTCTATATTTATCTTCTTCTCTAACTCTACCCTTACATTGCACAATGACTACAATCAGATAGTTTTATGCACTATTAATTTTTATTGGTCATTCATTTGACTAGAGATTATCCAATAATGAATGTTTCTGTAGTGTAATTTTCACTACACCACTCTCATGTAAGGTAGGGACTGGTTTCTATTCATGGTAAGCATCTTGTGGAGGGATGTAACCATAAATAGATGACAAAATATATGGGGGAAAAAATCTATGATCCCCAAGATGACCAGTTCTTGTTCTTTCATGAGTGATATAGTGAAAATTACACAACAGAAATATTACTCATTATTGGATAATCTTTGGTCTAATGAATAATTAATAAAAATTATCATTATACTTTCATTAAGTGATTTTGTGTCAAAGTTGTGAGAGTAGCATATTTGATACATCAATTAAACTGTATGTAATTTGCTATCTACATATAATGAAGATTGATGAAGATATGTGTAATAGATTGTGGTCTGGGCCAAATGATGAGTGCTGGTTCAGCATGAAATGTATAATATATTGGTGATCATAGATCTTTTTGACATGTTTTTGGTCATGTTTCTAATTATATCTCTCCACAAGATGTTAAAAGTGGATAGAAATCAGTCCCTTCCTTGTGTGAGAGTGATGTAGTGTAAATTACACCACAAAAGTTATGCACTATCTAGGAGTATGAAAGAATGTATTCTTATCTCCTTTTTAGTTATTATGTTACTTGACAAAAAATGTTTGTCTGCCACTTAGGCCCTTGCTTTTTCTTATGAAAAGAAAACTAATTAAAGTATTGTAATTAAGAGATTATCGATATTGTATTGCTTTTTAGCTAGCATGATTTTGTGTTTCTCTTTTTTTATTTAACTATATATAAAATGAATTTTTCATAATATCTTTTCCGATTCTTTTAACAAAAATCTCCAACTTCAGAAAAACTATAATAACAAACATGATAAACCGCCAGCCAAAAAATTTGCAGCCTGCAGGAAACGCAAACTAAATGTATTTAAAATTAACTTCATTACAATAAAAGAGGGAAAGGCGAGCAAAATGAAATTAAATGGTCTGCCAAAGCATAGTAATAACAAAGAAGGCATAG
The DNA here is from genome assembly GCA_028023455.1 of Epiperipatus broadwayi. Lineage (NCBI taxonomy): Eukaryota > Metazoa > Onychophora > Udeonychophora > Euonychophora > Peripatidae > Epiperipatus > Epiperipatus broadwayi. The sequence goes on from JAQFVV010006273.1 coordinate 3,339,438, forward strand.
TAAGCATATAAAATATAATCTCACAATACACTCCCCAATAAATAAAATTGAAAACAAACTTGGAATCTTAAAACTAAAATTCCAAGACACACTATAAATACAAAGAAAAGCAAACATATAATAATTGTGAGATTAAATAACTAGTAAAACTTTATACAACAGATTCATTTTTAGATTGAGCAGAGATTTAACTAGAGATTTATATACCCTGAAAAAAATAAAAATATTTTACCCTACGGTAAAGCAGAGTCCACTGAGTTTTTCAAGGAGAGCACACAATTATTTTGAGATCAAATTTTTAGGTGGCTTCATTTCTTCATGGTAGCAAGTGTAGAGGCATATTTTGGGATCCTTTATAATTCAGATTTTCATGGCATGACTGGAAGAACAGCTTGGAATCAGGAATCTGTACTTAGGTAAGTTAACAGGGCATGTTGTAGATTTGAATACACATAGAAATAAATTTAGTCATCTTGTAAAACCAAATGTAGGCAATAATAAGAAGTCCACTTAATGACAGGCTGCAGAATATAATATTTTATTAACAGTATTCTGAGAATGTGTACAGCTACTTTTAAAAAGAAAAAAATGTCCGGACTGCCAACACAGTATGAACCTCAGCAGACTAATATAAATGCATGCTAATGAATAATAGAATTATAAGAAGCTGAATTAATCTTTTAAGCAGAATTATCTTGGTCAAGCCAAGAATAATCCCCTGTCTAAAATTTTTGGGATATTCTCTCTCTATCTCCCACATAATCTTTCTTGTTTTCAATTATAAGACTTAGCCCAAGGCACATTTTTATCTCCCACTGAACCTTAATTAATAATTCTAACCAGGGATTATCTTATTAAAAAACAATACAAAATTAAATCTTCACTTTTTAAATTAAACTAAAAATGGATTGTAATTAAAATCAAAGAAACAGGAATGCAATTAACTTTTCAAAATTAAAAGCTTTCTCAAAAAAAAAAAAAAAAACAAAGATTAAAACTTTTGACTTGGAATGTTTTTACAATTTGATAAAAAAAAAAGTGTCAGAAGAAACTTATTTTAAACTAACAAATAAAATCTGTTGTAAATTTAAAATTACAGAAATTTTACAATATAGCTGCATATGTGTGCTTTATATCTTATAAAACTTTTTAATAACTTTATAAAAATAAAGCTTAGTATTAATTTTGCAAGAAAATTTTTGAAGCAGAGAAAGTTTCTGGTTCAACTGCTCCAAGACATCATCAAAAAAAAACATTTTCACCCCCCAAATTCTGGCTGAACATTTTTCCTACATACAGTCTAAAATAATATTTTATTGTAAACCTTTAACTTATCCATTTTCATAATGCATGAATGATTAGTTCTTTCCATTAAAAGTCCATCTGAGTACTAAAAACTGAACCTTTGTACGGTGGTTTTTTTTCTATTTTAACTAGTTCCATGATATGTTACCTTTCCCCTCTTGTATTTTCCTGGCTTATAGTCCTTTGTTTTATCCCTTTCACATTCCATTATATTTTTTGCCTCATATATCTGAAAATCTTTAGGCCTAGCAAATATCTTTAAACTGTCTCACTTTATTATTTATGCCATCAGCACTAGTAAATGGAAAAATTTTATTTTCAACAATCTTTTTGAATGTTTGAAATAAGATTGTTCTATAACCCTTTTCCTCCATGTGGCACCCGAGAACGACTGATTACAAAAGTTTAGATTTCAACTGCATTTGTGTGGAAAGGGTAAATGTCACACTTGCAGGTCTTTTTTCATTTTTTCTGCCATCTTTCTACCGTTCTTTACGTGTAAGTATTTTTTTTCTGTGATGAAAAATCGATGTTTTATTATTTGTTTTGTAAAGTACATTTTGTAATTTTTTTATTTTTTTTATTTTCTTAGATTTAGTGAACATTAATAATTTTTAGCTGCAATAATGGCTACTTTCGCTGATGAATTTCACTTTGATTCTGAGTCTGATGTCGATAAAGAATTTCCCATTTTTGATGCGTATATTTCTGATGCCTCTTTTTCTAGCAACTCATCGTATGATAGTGATTTATTAGATGATGAAGAAGCTGGAGAAAAAAAGAAAAGCTTTGTAAAGTCATCTGTTAGGAATATTAGAATGGCAACTGAGCGATGCCTGGACCTTCTTCTTAATGTGATTCACATTCATTTCTTGGTAACATTAATGAACCACACATACAAATTGGAACATTTACTAAGTCTCCAGGCCTAAAGATTCCCATCACCCATAAGTACTAAATTACTGATTTTTTTGATTTTTTTTGATAGGAAATTATATGACTATATATCTGCTGAAAGCAATAGGTATGCTTCAGAAAGGAAAGCAATACCAAAGTGGGTCTTTCTGTCACCTACTGAGTTGAATGCATTTTTGGCGTGGTAATTCATGTATGTTCTCTGTCACACTTGCCAAGGTTCAAATTTATTTGGTCTAAAAAATGAATTTCTGCATCAACTGGTACTTGCTAAAGTTATGACCTGAGGTCGGCTTTATGAAATTCTAAATAACTTGCATTTCAGTGACAATAAATCCATGCCACCAATTACTAGTAAAGAGCATGATAGATTTTATAAAATCAGACTAATCATAAATCACTGTAACGTTAACTTGGTCCTGCAATAGTTGAGATATATCATGATTTTATTTATATTATTGTTCATTTGTTGCAATTTTGTAAGTCTTAATTTTGTCAGTTTTAGGTTAGACAATTTTAACTTTGCTTGAATGTATTGAATTACTTATGGTTTACAGTATATATCTTCAGTGTTATTTTTCTCTTGATTTTCTTCATGTATTTATATTTTCAAGTATTTGAAAAGACTTTTAAGTTACCTCAATTCATCCACTCTATCTCATACAACTGATATACATGACTACACCCATGAAATGGATTAATGCACACTAACATATTTTATGCTGAACCTGCATGCATCAGGTGGTCCACATCATCATCATCTACCACACATATAATCAGTGCTTGTAATAATTTTATTTATTTTGTTTTATTTAGGTACTTTGTTTTAATTAATTTTATTGTAGAGAAATTTTTCTTTGTTTGATATTTATTTTTTTAATACACTTTTTGCTTCAAAAGAATACATATTTTAGATCTCCCCCCCCCCTCCCATTTTTCAATAATATAGTAATTATATTTTTTTCATAATTTCCAATTTACTAAAGTTCTTACTGCTACTTTTTTTTTTTGTCTTCAGTAAAACCTAGCATTTGTCAAATAGATATCCTGCATGGAAGGACTAGGAGATACCCTGTATGAAAGGACAAAATCTAGATCTTCTACCAGCAAAAGAAAGTAACAATCACCTTATTTTCCTTAGTATTATCATGAACATCTGTCTCAGGTAAGCCATACAATATATTATTTTTTTCAGAATTTTGCGACAAATGTGATAAATCTGTCTATGAAATTGTAATTTCAACATATAACCTTCAAAATATGGAATTTGTGAAGTAGTGTAAAAATAATAATATTTAAAAGTGTTAAAAATTCTTTTTTTTTTTTTTTTAAAGTTATGACTATTTTCTCAGCTTTATTACATTCTTTCATGTTCATTTTTTATAAAAATGTAGTTATATTTATTGTAATAAAATAGAAAATACATATAAAATTATTTTCCTTGTAATTTTTTTTTTTTAAATTAAAGATGCCATCTTAGGAGTTAAAGAAATAAATGGTTTCTATTTCATCCTTAAAATCATATTGCCTAATATTATTTATAGCCTTTAACCTATAACTTTCTTCTAGATTTTCTTTCTTCATCACACTATCTAGCTCCCTCCATTCTCTACTTATTTCAAACTTAATTTCCACTTTTCCATCTGAACACTATCCTGTTCTACTTCAATTTCTATATATTTTATGACATCAACTTTTTTTTCTATTTTCTGACTTTCTTTACTCAACTCTTTCTCTAACATTTTAATAGCTACCTGATTTTCCTTGACTCTTCCTATTATTTCATGTTTCATTTCTGCTCTAAATTCACTAATTTCTTTCTTTATTTTTTTATACATTTCTCTATTTTCTTCTTTTATTTCTATTATCATCTTCATCATCATCTGTGTCTCACTCTCTTTTTTTCCACAATTTGAAGGTTTTTTAATATAACATGGGTTTCTCCTAACCCTACCCCCTATCAATTTCTACATTATCTTCCATTTTCTCCAACATGACTAAATCTATGATTGTTATCTTTTATTTATCATTTTATAAAACAGTAACCTCTTAATATTTCTTTATTTAACACTCCGTTTGAAAATCAATCTCAAAGAAAAACTATACTTAACTATCAATCTCAAAGAAAAACTATACTTAACTATTGATCTATTTGTCATATGAAACATATTTAGGCCAATAAACATCACATGATCACCATTTCATATGCTTGCTTATTACTATTATTAAAACAGGCAAAACTCTTCATACATATTGCCACTCAATGCAAGCCAGAGCAATCAATGGATGCCAGAAGGCTTGTGCATAAAATCCCCATCTAATGCCTACTTATTCAATATCCCAGACTAGTTTTGCACCTAGATCTTAGGATCTAATGCAACCCTCAAGCAGCCACCTTTTATCTCTGCTTAACTACAAAACTATGAGTCTTAAATTGAAAACATTATAATATTTTCAATTCAAGCTCACTACCTTATATAGCCATATAGGTCTGAATTCAGTTCAGTACCTATACATTTTGGTTTCTTGGTTCTTTAATAACCATAGCCAACACTATCCTATTAGGCAGGATTGGTTTTAAGTCAATAAATATCACATGGTCACCATTTCTTGTGCTTGCTTATAACTGTTATTAAAACAGGCAAAGCTCGCCATATGTATTGCCACTCAATGCAAGCCAGAGTAATCAATGGATGCCAGAAGGCTTGTCATAAAATCCCCTCTAATGCCTACTCATCCAATATCCCCAGACTAGTTTCTGGCTTGTGGCCTTCATCAGTGAGGAGCCTTGAATAACCTTAGGATCTAATGCAACCCTCCAGCAGCCACTTTTTCATCATCATCATCACCAACCATTATCAATCCACTGCAAGATAAAGGTCTCTCCAAGTTTAATCCATGTTCTCCAATCTTTAGCTTCTCATCTCCTCATCATCCCTGCATATCTTCTTATTTCATCCATCCATCTCACATATGGTCCCATTCTGGGTTTTTTACAATCTATTGGAATTCAGTTTAAGATTTCAATTGTCCATCTATTATCATCTCTTCTAGCAATATGTCCAGCCTAACTCCATTTTAGTCTTTTAATTTTTTAATGAAGTCACTAACATCTGTTTGTTCTCTTACCCACATATTGCATTTTTGATTTCTTCTTGTTACTCCCAACATGCATCCCTCTATACTTCTTTGAGTGGTCTGAAATCTTTGTATTGCTCTTCTATTAAGTGTCCAAATCTCAGATCCATAAGTAAGAATTGGTAAAACACATTTATTTCCTTTTAGTATCAAGTTATTTCTACCAAAACACTCCAAACAAGCTTAATTCTAAGATTAATTTTATCTATTATATTTTCCATCTGTATTAATAATCTGACCAAGGTATTTTTAACTGTTAAATTCTTCTAACTCATCATAATCAATCTTTATTTAACATTACTTTAGACTTTTTAACATTTATCTTCAGTCCTACATTCCTACTTTCATCTGATAACTCCTGCAACATTTCCTGCAGATCTAAAGCATTATTTGCAAAAACAACTACATTATCTGAAAAATCTAAATGATTTAAATAATCTCCATTTACTTTCACTCTTTTAGTTTCCCATTCTAATCTACAAAATACTTCTTGCAGCACTGCCATAAAAAGTTTTGGAGATATGGAATCACCCTGTCTTACACCCTTCTCAATGTTGACTTTCCTAGTATCATTATGTAATGTAATTGTTGCTGTTGCATTTTTATAAATATTCTTTAAAATATGACAATATCCTGGATCTATACCTTGAGGTTCCAATGCTTTAATCACTGAAAAAATGTTTATAGAATCAAATGCCTTTTCATAATCTACAAATCGAAAGCATAATGGCAACTCATATTCATTTATGCTTTCTATAACTTCTCTCAATACCTGGATATGATCTACTGTACTAAAACCACTTTTAAATCCAGCTTCTTTTCTTGGTTGGTGGAAATCCAATGTTCTCTGTAGATGGGTTGTAATTATCTTGGTAAAATTTTTGTATAAAACTGATAAAAGACTGATAGGTCTGTAATTTCTAATATCTTCTTTATCACCTTTTTTAAATATTAATATTAATACTTCATTCTTCCATTCAGCTGCCATTTTTTATCTCTATTTAATTACAAAACTATAAGTTTTAAATTGAAAACATAATGTTTTCAATTTAAGACTCATAGTTTGTAGTTAAGAGATAAAAAATGGCTGCTAGAATTATGTTTTCAATTTAAGACTCATAGATTTGTAGTTAAGTAGAGATAAAAGGTGGTTGCTGGAGGGTTGCATTAGATCCTGAGATCTAGGTGCAGTGCTCTCAGATCCAATACTCCTCACTGACAAAGGCCACAAGCCAAAACTAGTTTGGGGATATTGGATGAGTAGGCATTATATGGGGATTTTATGGAGCCTTCTGGCATTCATTGATTACTCTGGTTTGCATTGAGTGGCAATATGTATGGAGAATTTTGCCTGTTTTAATGAAAAAGACTTCCCCAATATTTATTTATTTTACTACTTTAAAATTCAAAAAAGTTAACTCTGAAAAAAAATGCTGTTTAACTGTTTATTTATTTGTCAAATTCAAAAATTCCAAAAGAAAACACTATTTAACTATTTTATTAATTATCTCATATGAAAAAGATGAACCCCCTACTCCACACTGCCCCAATAATCCATGCCATAACTGACAAAAACTGATCCCTACCTATTAAATCCTGCCTCTATACTTGAAATATTCCTCAATTGTCTGAAGAAAATCTCACATGGGCTTTAAACTCAAAGCCCTATATTAGTTGCACTAAAATTTATTAATTATGTAAGGGACACTCAATCTGCTCTTGATCATAAAGGGTACCACCAGATCACTGCATATCTGGAAAATTTGTTTACCATGATCAAAAGTGGATGGTGATGATGGTTTGCACCAACTAGACCCAGGGAGACAGTAAGAGATCTTAACTATTGATCAGACAATTGAGAAAATGAAACCATGGACAAACGTCAGCCAAAATAATTTAAACTAATTTGAACATATTATTAAATTCAATAAACATATAAATTAAATCTAGCAAACAGAATGCATTAGTTTGACCTAGATTTTTATAAGTGTATTAATCAGAGTGTATATGAGTTCTGCAAATATTAAAACATTAAAAGCTTTGGCAGAAAGGTTCACTCTCTCACCTACAATTTAAAAAGGAATTGATAGTATCTTCCTGCTGGTGATTTATAAAAGAAAATTCTAGTTTCCTAATTCAGAGATATAAAAAACAATACAGTCTTGTAGAAAATCAACAAAACAGTGCCAGTGAGCATTTCTTGGCCAGGAATAATGCATCAAGACCAAGAGCATCATTTGCCAGTAGGACAGGTCATGATGTACCACATTTAAGCCAATTCATGGTTGATTTCACATACAAGACAAGAAAACTTGAAGAATGATTATGATCTTATGTAATCTAGAAATAAAATCTCCAACTTCGGAAAACTAGAATAACAAACATGATAAACTGCCAAAAGATTTGTGGTCTGCAGAAAATGCAAACTAAATGTACTTAAAATTTACTTCATTACAATAAAAGAGGAAAAGGTGAGCAAAATAAAATTGCAAAGGTCTGCCAAAGCATTTAGAAAAAGTTGGTAATAACAAAGAACATATAAAATATAATCTCACAATACATGCCCCAATAAATAAAACTGAAAACAAACTTGGAATCTTAAAACTAAGATTCCAAGACACACTATAAATACAAAGAAAAGCAAACACATAATATTTTGCCTTATGGTAAAGAAGAGACCACTGAGTTTTTCAAGGAGAGTGCAGTTATTTTGAGTTCAAATTTTCAGGTGGCTTAATTTCTTCACAACAGCAAGTGTAGAAGCATATCTTGGGACCTTTCTAATTCAGACTTTCATGGCATGACTGGTAGAATATCTTGGAATCAGGAGTCCATCTTTAGGTAAGTTAACAGGGCATGTTGTAGATTTGTATACACATAGCAGTAAATTTAGTCATCTTGTGAAAGCAAACATAGGCAATAATACGAAGTCCACTTAATGACAGGCAGTAGAATATATTTTACTAACAGTGTTCTGAGAATGTGTACAGCTACTTTTAAGAAAAAACTATATCCGGACTGCCAACACAATATGAATCTCAGCAGGCTAATATAAATGAATGCTAATGAATAGTAGAATTATAAAAGGCTGAATTAGTCTCTTTCAAGCAGAATTAGCTTGGTCAAGCCAAGAACAATCCCCTGTCTGAAATTTTTGGGGTTATTTATATCCTCTCTATTGTCCACCTAATTTTTCTTGTTTTCAATTATAAGACTTATCCCAGGGCAAATCTCTATATCCCACTGATCCTTAATTAATAATTCTAACCAGGTTTTATCTTATAAATAAAAAACAATACAAAATTAAATCTCTTCTTTTTAAGTTAACTAAAAATGGATTGTAATTAAAATCAAAGAAACAGGAATGCAATTAACTTTTCAAAATTAACAGCTTTCTCAAAAAAAAAAAAAAAAATTAAAACTTTTAACTTGGAATGTTTTTACAATTTGAGATAACAAAGAAACTTATTTTAAACTAACAAATAAAATCTGTTGAAACAAAATTTAAAATTGCAGAATTTTACAAGTGTATGTGTGCTATATCCAATAAATCTTTTAAATAACTTTATAAAAAGAAAACTTAGTATTAATTTTGTAAGAAGACCTTTGAAACGGAGAAAGTTTCCAGTTCAATATAGAACAAACTCTTATGAATAATGTTATCCATCAGCTGTTATTAAGAAAACCTTAAATAGTCAACAAAAAGAACCACTAAAAGAAAGACCTATTATTGGTACTATAGAGAAACCATACACACCAAAAATATCAGACCAATTAAAGAAAATCTAAAAATCAGTATAATATTGGAACAGATTTCCAGAGCCATACCACATTACAAGGAATTGTAACTTCACAAAGCCTAAACTTGAAATGCTGAGAAACAAAACTGCATGTATGAAATACCATGTGAATGTGGAAAAATGTATATTGATGAGACCAATTGCCCCATTGAACAGCAATTGCAAGAGCACAAACTGATACTTAGAAGAGAGAAAACAAGAAATGTCTAAGATAGCAGACCATGTATGCACTAATGAACTTATGTTTAATTGGAAAAATGCAAAAATATTCAATAGAGAGGAAAAGATACAAAGAAAAAAATTCAAAGAAACTGTTCACATGGCAATGGTGAATAGCCCCATCCATCAACCTAGTTTAGCTATCAGTAATGTATGAAGGCCACTAACCAACTTTGCTTTTAAGAAAAATGGAGAAATCAGGAGAAACCTCATAGATAAGTATATAAAATTTCTACTGTCTGTTAACTTTGGTGGCAAAATGGCTCAGTTGATTAGAGCATTACCTTAAAATTCACTATTTAAGAATCTATGGATTCAGTGTCAATTCTGCTGCTAATACTAGCACTGGTAACAACAGCAACATGTAAAGAAGAGAGAAGAATAAAACCTCTTGAAATGCTGTGCATATATTAATCTATATACTACTACTAACAGTTGAATGTATTTGAAATATTTAAATAAAGTTCAATTTTTCTAAAGACATTCAACTTAATATTAGATGGTGAAAATAGTCCAATATATAACCAAAATACAATCATCACAAAAACCTTCAGGAAATTTCATTAGAAATAAAATGGAAATTTTCATTCTTATATAACCAAAATACAATCATCACAAAAACCTTCAGGAAATTTCATTAGAAATAAAATTTCCCTAACAGTTGAATGTATTTGAAATATTTAAATAAAGTTCAATTTTTCTAAAGACATTCAACTTAATATTAGATGGTGAAAATAGTCCAATATATAACCAAAATACAATCATCACAAAAACCTTCAGGAAATTTCATTAGAAATAAAATGGAAATTTTCATTCTTATATAACCAAAATACAATCATCACAAAAACCTTCAGGAAATTTCATTAGAAATAAAATGGAAATTTTCATTCTTTAGCCAGTTGCCATGGAAGATTTCACAATTTTATTAACAAGTCAGTTTTATCTTAAAAATCAATGAGAAATAAATAATTGCATATTAAATATTCCATAAGATATTAATTGCAAATAAAGCTACCTAATAATGTTAAACCTAGAAAAGAGAAATAAGCCACATCATTAATGGTCTCCAGTCTTTCTATCATTGGTTCAATATACACTGTAAATGATAATTAGACTATATGAGATAGTTCTATCAGACATGATTGTTGAGAGGCATATATTTAAATAAGAAATTTAAATCTAATAGTACTAAGCACATATGCTAAGGAAATAGAAGTTGAAATGCAGGCAAAAAGCATTCCCAATTGGCAAGATTTAAAGTGTTGGAGTTGCTTTGAGCTATAACATAATGAATAGGTCTTTTTCCTTTGCATATAAGTTTGATTTTGTCTCTGATTAGTATAATCTATCATATAATGTTTTTACATTATAACACTTATGCAAATTTTGCAAAATTAGACTGTAGCTTTTTATGCAAATACATTTTAATTTATATGTTTAAATAATTAATGCCTTATTTTATTTTATTTTGAATGATTTGGTTTATTTTTCTTACCAATGAATAATTATATTGCTACATAAATTGGGCTGATCTCTTTTGTTTGAGTATAATGACTATTGTAGTTTTATAGAGGCAACAAGATTACAAAGTATGCTTAGCATCACTGACATATTTAGCTAATTTTTAACTTGTATTAAAAATACTAACTGCTTCTATACATTCTACCCTAGAGCTATTTATTGTATGTTTGTAATTAATTATCTTTACTTCTTTTATATTTATGCAAGTTAATAACCTTAGATTCAAAAATACTCATAGGTAAAACTTGCTTGCATGCTTATAGAGATCTAACATTAAGCTACAAACAATATAATTTAATGGCCTCAGTTTAATTATAACCATGAACACTCTTCACTCTTTAGTAAAATAACATATGCTCAATTTCACAACTGAAACTTCTGACATGTAGGTGATAGAATGACTTGTTGGTCCTAATGGAGATTTTAAAACATACAGAAAAAGCATAGAATGTTATGTTTGGTATTACCATCTTTACCAAAAAGCCAAAGGTACCTATATAGTTAAGATAATTCTGAAGACAGTCAAATTTATATTGTAGGCTTATATGCCAGGTCACCTCTATATTGTATTGAAAAAGATTTTTTGAATCTCAGCTTGAATAGTATTAAATGAATAAAAAATTACTGCTGGATGTTTTCACACAAATAAATATTTCTCATAATCCACTAGAGGAAGCCTGGGACTCCAGTTTTCACTGTAACAGATTCCCTGTTTTACTCACCAAAGTCATAGACCAATTTTAGATTCATAAAAGAAAAGTTTACCAAGATATAAGTGAATATCTGTTTTATTGTTTTTTCATTTTTATAAGAAATTTTAGAACAGTTTTCACTCTGTAATGTAAAATAATACTGAAACAACTATTACAATTAATATATTTATTATTATGTACAAATATATACAATACAATATATACAAGTGAATATTTACAAGTTGAATATTGGAGTTTCATGCAAACTCTGGATTCTGCCTGCCGCTTCCAGCCACAACTGATGGCTTGCCTCACGGGTAAGCTCTATGACTCTTCCAGCTGTACAAGACAGCTTGCCTCAAGCTGAGAGTGGTCTTAACAGCATCCGGTCTCTGTGGACTTGCCTAGCTGCGTAGACCAAATAGTGTAGTGCTATTAATGGGAATACTTACTGCTGTTTAGGTTAGCAGAGCTTCCCTGGGAGAACGTAAAGAGTTTTTTCAGGTTAGACACATTCTTCCCTGATTCTTACAAAAGGCTGACTATTTATACCCAGATCCCTGACCTTATTGAAAACCTTCAGATTCAGCAAGCATCATTGCTTATTGGCCTGTAATAATCATTGGCTATGTTTTTATCTATACATCAGCCTATTGGCCTGTGGCAAACAATGCTTAATCTGATCAGATAAGGAGGCATCTGGAATAGTCTACTTCTGAGAGAAGAGAGGACTATAACATCCCTCTCCCTGGCTAAAATTTATCCTAGAGAACATAGTCATGCATGTGTGCTGCAGGATGACTAAAGCGCTTTGGTGCTGGTTCTGGTTTGCTGTCATCTTTATTATGTTGGTCCTCCTTCCTTGTATCTTCAATTTGTTGGTCCTCCTTGCTTGTACTGCATGTCTCTGGAGCTTCATTCCTTGTGGCCACATCAGTATAATCCAGTATCAGTTGATCTCGATGGCGATGATGTTGACACCCATCTGCCATTTCCACTAAAATAGTGTGAAGTCCTTTTTGTTGTATTACGACTGCTGGGATCCATTTAACGTATCTGCTATACATTTTGCATAGGACATTAGTCCCTATTTGTAATTTGGTAGTTTTGTCCTTTTCTTGTTTTTCATCATTTGGCTCAGGTATCAGAGCTGACAAGTTGGTTCACAAAGTTCTATTACACAACAGTTCAGCTGGAGTTTTTCTGGTTGCAGTACTCGGTGTACAGTGCTGAGTTAATAACATTCTGGCAATACGGGTGTTCCAGCTTCCTGTGTCAATCTCTGTGAGCAATTTTTTGGTCTCCTGCACCAATCTTTCAGCCTTTCCATTGCTTTCAGGGTGAAATGGTGGGCTGAAGACTAGCTCAATGCCTTTACTGTCACAAAAATTTTTAAAGGCTACTGCAGTGAATGTTGTGCTATTATCTGAGACTATCATTCTAGGAAGATCATGTGTAGCAAATAGCCTTCTAAGAGCTTCTATTGTTGCAGTGGTCTGGAGTGATAGAACTTCCACTACCTCCAACCACTTAGAGTATGAATCAACTACTACTAATAGTAGTTTGCCTTTCCATGGGCCGGCATGGTACACATGGAATCTCATCCAGGGGCCTTCAGGTTTAGGCCAATAAACTGTTTTATCTTTTTCTGGCATGTTTTGATTCATTTTGCAATGCCAGCAGTGGTGGACTTTAGACTTAATCTCTGTGTCCAAAGTTGGCCACCATACATATGCCCTTGTGAGCATCTTCATCCGGACTATCCCTAGATGCCCATTATGCAATAGATCAAGCACTTGGGATCGTCCAGCTAGGGGGATCACTATTTGGATCCTGAGAAAATACATCCCTTTTCAATTGAGAGCTCCAGCCTTCAGGTCCAGTAGGCTGGATGCAACTCCTCTGTTTTTTTATTTGGCCAACCCTGCTGGATCCATTTTTTAATTCTTTGGAACCCAGGGTCATTTGTGGTCCACTTAAACCACTAATTTACTGTTCAGTGGTGTGTTTGTTCCCCAATCAATCATGTTAACTGACTGATCTGTAGTAATCAGCCTGTCTGCAGATTCTGCTGGCAAACGACTTAATGCATCAACATGAGGAATCTGTTCTCCCTCAATGTAGTGTAGCATAAAATCATATCCTGATAAGAAGTTGAACCACCTCAGCATACATGGTAAGCCATGCTGAGGGATTCCTTTTTCAGCTGCAAAGATACCCAATAGGGGGTCTATGATCTGTTTGCAGTATGAATGAACTCCCATAAAGATAGTCATAAAATTTTTTAATGCCATTTGTTAAGGCCAGAGCCTCTCTATCAATCTGGGCATAATTTTTTTGCCTTTGAAAGACACTTTGATGTAAAGGCAATAGGAGAGAGTGACCCATCATCATTCTTATGGGACAGCACTACACCTGTTTCTAATGGCGCAGCATCACATGTCAGTACCAGCACTCTTTCAGGGTCAAAGTGTGCCAGCACCACTTTCTCAGATATAAAGGTTTCATTTTTTAAAGGCATTATCATGATTGCTGTCTCACTTCCAGACTGTTTTTTTATCTAGTAGCCTGTACAGTAAGTAGTTCAGCTGCCTTTGTTTTGTGATATAAAAAACTCTCATAGTAATTTATAAGTCCTAAAAAGGACTGTAATTCTTTCTTGTTACTTAGTGTTTTGGCTTTTTTAATTGACATAACTTTCTTTTGGGTAGGATGATTGCCACTTGCATCTATCCTAAATCTCAGAAACTCCAGTTCTTTGGCTTCAAATATGCACTTATCTGTTTATTCTTATGCCTGCTGCTTTGAACTTGTCAAGGAGTTTTTTTGTGGAACTCCAGGGTAGCTCAGGAGTCTGAGCCACCAGTAAGAAATCATCAAAGTACAGTAGGGCCCCTGGTATTCCTGCAGCCAGTTGATCCATGACTCTCTGGAATATTGCTGGGGTGACTGATATACCAAAAGGTAACTGGTTCATTTTAAATAAGCCTTTATGAGTGATTATTGACAATGCTCTTGCTGCCTTATCATCGACCGGTAGATGCAAATATGCATGTTTCAAGTCAATCTTAGTAAAAACCCTTCTAGCTGACAGTGTGGATAGTATTTCCTTAACTGATGGTGGTGAATAATTATTCGGATGTTAGTGCTTTGTTAATCATGCATCGATAATCCTCACATATCTGCACATCACCATTTTCTTTGATGATTGGGACTATTGGGGTGGCCCAAACTGAGTATGATATAGGCTCTATTATCCCTTCTGCCTCCCACCTTTCAATCTCTGATTCAACTTTAGCTCTCAAGATCAGTGGCAGTGATCTGCTTTGACAACAGATCAGTTTTATCTCTTTATTCAGTGATAATTGAATTGGTGGTCCTAGATACAGACCTAGATCTTTTTTGACTACTTCAGGGTAATCAGTCTTTAATTTAGCTAATGTTGTGATCTGGTTTACCTTTGACACTGCAAAGCCTAGGTGACTGAACCAGTCACGGCCTAACAATTTGCTGTGATCATTTGATGCCACTAACAGTGGTAGGTGTATAGTTTTGTTAGGCATAGTTATTTTAACTCTTGTCTGACCCAAGAGTTTTACTTTTTACCCTGATAATCTGTTATAGTCCTAGTAGTAAGTGTATAGTTTTGTTAGGCATAGTTATTTTAACTCTTGTCTGACCCAAAAGTTTTATTTTTTTACCCTGATAATCTGTTATAGCCCTAGTGCTAGGATGCAGATTATATTTATTATTTTTATTAATAATAGCCCAAGTCTTATTTGAAACAATAGACACTGCAGACCCTGTGTCTAGTTTCATTTTCACTGGTGTATTATTAATCATAATACTCTGTATAAATCTAGACTGACTGTTCTTAATGTGATTTATACTGGCAACTTGTTTATTTTTATTATAGTTGCCTTTGTTGTTTTTTAAAATGGTTTTTTCCATTATTATATTGGCTGTTTGTCTTTTTAAGTTTAGACATGCCGCTCTTATATGACTGACTTGCTTGCAGAATGAGCACACAGTATGGAGGTGTGGACATTCTGTTTGCATGTGCATCAGATCATCACACCTATAACAATGTTTAACACTCGTTGTTGTTGAGCTAACTGAGTGCTTGTCAGACTCAGTTTTCTGTTCAACTTTTTGAACTTTACTTTTTGTAATGGCTTTGCTTGACATGCTATAGATTCTGCCAGTGTGGCTTGAGCTACAGCCTTTTCAAAGTCTGTATCCGGTCTCATTAATAGTTTGAGTCTTAAATTATGATCATTCATGCCACAAATAAAATGATCACATAGTACTTCATTTAAGAACTCTTTAAAATTGCACGTAAGTGCTAATGCCCGGATTCGCATCGCGAATTCTCTAGCTTTTTCTCCCTCCGATTGGCTACTGAGATTGAAATGATATCTCTGCATTATTGTTAGCAGTTTGGGGGGAAAATATTCAGAGAGATAGCAAACACTTTTTCAAAATTCAAGTCGGCCATGTTTCTAACCTGATTTGAGATTTTAAAACATTATATGTCTGTGACCCTATTATGGTCATCAATGTCGCTAATTTTATTTCATACTTTTTGATCTGATTTGCCTGCATATAAAAAATCAGGCATTCTTTGTAGTTTGACCAGTTCTCAGGGAACCCTGGGTCAAAAGCTTCCATCCATCAAGCCTATTATATTAGCCATTGTTTTCTCTGTTAAAATGTGAAAAAAATATTTATTTCATATATTTGTGAGTGACCTCTCGTATTTGTTTTTTTAGTTACGTTATTGTAACTAACTGAATGAAGCTTTTAAACCAATAGAGCAAGCTTTTACACTGTCTTGTCAGTAAAGCTCTCGTGATAGATTGAAGCTTCAAATTGACACGCCTTTATGTTTACGGTCAACTTTATTCAACAGTTTTACGTTGTTATTTTTCTAAAAAAAAATACCACTGTAATGAAATTAAGGGAACGTAAATTTTTTTCAGAATGAAAAAATAATAAAACAAATACACACTCGCGTATTTATTTCATACATTTGGATCTGTTGAAACTGGCACATTTTATGAAAAAATAATAAAACAAATACACACTTGCATATTTATTTCATACATTTGGATCTGTTGAAACTGACATATTTTATAATATAGTTTTTCCAGCCGTGGGGGAAAAAAAATTTTTTTGTCTACTGCGCCAAATCTGTTGTGTTTGGTCTGAATTACAGACTCAACTAACACAAAATAATGTAAAATAATACTGAAACAAGTATTACAATTAATATATTTATTATTATGTACAAATATATACAATACAATATATACAAGTGAATATTTACAAGTTGAATATTGGAGTTTAATGTAAACTCCTGCCATTTCCAGCCACAACTGATGGCTTGCCTCATGGGTAGGGTCTATGACTCTTCCAGCTGTACAAAGCAGCTTGCCTCAAGCCAAGAGTGGTCTTAGCAGTGTCCAGTCTCTGTAGACTTGCCTAGCTGTGTAGAGTAAATAGCATAGTGCTATTAATGGGAATAATTGCTGCTGTTTAGGTTAGCAGAGCTTCCCTGGGAGAACACAAAGAGTCTTTTCAGGTTAGACACATTCTTCCCTGATTCTTACAAAAGGCTGACTATTTATACCCAGATCCCTGACCTCATTGAAAACCTTTGGATTCAGCAAACATCGTTGCTTATTGGCCTGTAATAATCATTGGCTATATTTTTATCTATACATCAGCTTATTGGCCTGTGGCAAACAATGCTAAATCTGATCAGATAAGGAGGCATCTGGAATAATGTACTTCTGAGAGAAGGGAGGACTACAACACACTCAAAAATAATTAGAGTATCTGTCAGTCCAGTTATACAATTGCTAGCATTAAAAATAGGCAAAAGCCAAGTTAAATAATTCTAGGAATCATTAGAACAAAATAAAACCTTGGAAAATAATTTTAAATCAAACCAAATAATTCTAAAAAATATTAAAACACTAGAAATCCAAATTTCTTGTTAGAATAGACAGAGAAATCACTTGGACATCAAAGCTCATAGAATACGTGGAAAATAAAATGTTAACGAAGACGGTTTTAAGAATTTCATCATTGCATCAGATATTAGAAATGTGAAACAAATTTTTATGACTGCAAACTGGTCAGGTAAGATAGAAAATGGCCTAGGAATTAATATAGATACAAAAATAAATCATAAAACTAAAAAGAAAAAAGTCCCAGTGTTAAATTGTTTATAGGAAAAAGACATGACATCGTGGTGCCGAACCAGAAGTTGCCGAATACGGATAAACAATGCAGATTGGGAAATTATTTTTTAATTTGATCTCAATTTTAGAATTGAACATTATATGTTATGATGTAAGCTATCTCCCTGCACAAAAATCAGGTTTCTCTGATGATCAGAACAGAAGTTATTAGCCCACTTCCGGTGAATTGGGGGCCTCAAAAATTAAATTTTTTTTTATTCAAATCAACACAGAATTACAATGAAGTGATTCATGAGCAAAATAGTAATAATTCATAGACAAAATTAGTACAAATAATGTTTTAGACCTAAACAGAGACATTGAAGCTGCAAATTATTCATTTCTTTCAGGCGAATAATTATCTAGAACATTCCAAAGTTTAACAACAAACTTTCAGATTATACAACTAAATCCTTGATTACTAAGCAAGACCTAAAATTCAATCAAAGGAAGCAGAAACCAATTAGTATCAACAAATAAGAATCACTGTGAACCCTGAAGGTCTTTATAGTTGGTGGGTTGAACAGGTATTGTGAACATTTGCAGACACAAGAGGTTGATCTCAGTGTGCAAGATGATATGGACAAATGATTTGTTCTCATGGTTTGCATGGAAATCTAGCTTGACTTCAAGACTACAATGAATCAAATGTTGTGTTGGTGGGCATAAATTTGCACTCCCTCTTTTTTCCTCAAGTGATGTGATGATGGTCATGAGGGGCTTTGTTTATTTGTAGGGATGGTCAGTGATCATTGTCTATCCCAGCAATGAGTCAAAGTCACTATGTTCACTTGGATATTGCCCTGAGGGGCTACTACACCCTCTTCTGGATTATTTGTTAGGTTAGTGTTGATTTGTGCTTACTATTATTAGGTTTCAAGAGTAACTTCAGACTTAGAGCATTTGTAAGGTGGTTGGTCTGCTTTGGGTCTGCACTCCTCATTTCTCCCTCAAGGGTGGCTGGGGGCAGTTGCTAGAAGTCTGGTCTATGGTACGAGTTGTGAAAAGCTGTTGCCACTACCTGAAAACCTGCTGGGAGGGTACCTGGTCAAAGTTTCTGCACTGTTTTTTTTTATGATGGGATGCTGCACCTCCTTGATGTGTTTTCCCATGTTGGCTTTTTAATTTTGCACACAGGTAGACCAAATTTTGTCCCTGCACATTTGGACTGTTAAACTGGGAGACAGAGGTATCCAAAATGGTCTTTGTATGGCTTGGCTGTGGGTCAATGGTTTGTTGTTCTGTGGACTTGGGCCTTGGACCTCATTGCCTGTTGTGATGGTTGGTGCAACAGTGGACTTGTCCACCTATTCAACTGAAGCTTGAGTCTTCAATTTGGGGCCCCAGGGGTGGGATCACTGGGCTATGGATAACTTCTCAGTGGTTGGCTCATGTAGATCCATGTATAGATACACATTGAACATAATTGTTGTCTGGAGTGTGTTCTTTTGTAGACAAGATTAATAATTTGTCTGAAAGTTTGTAATGATGGTATATTATAAGATGTGATATGTTGGACTATTTTCATCATTTATGAGTGAATGCTGAATGTATAGAAAATTTTAAACTTTATTTAAACTTTTCAAATACAAACAACTTTGTTAGTAATAACACACAAATAGACAATACAGGTTAGTAATTACACAATGTTTCGATTAGTATTATTCTCCACTCTTCTTCAGGTGTTGCTGGCCTATATGTACAGTAATAATATTCACTTATAAGTTGAACTCGCTCCTTTAGATTCTTGAATATTGAATTTAAGGCAAACACTCTACCAACTGAGCTATTCTGTCAAAGGCAACATATAGTAGCAATTTGAATATTTATATGTGAGGGCTGGTTCAAATCCTAAGTCCTTCAATTTTTTTTTTAATCCAATTATTTTTATTTTTTACTAAGAGCAAGATTAATTAGAGGCTTCCATACATTGTGCATTACCACACTGGGTTGACTTATAGGATTATTAACCATTGTCAAAAGTTTAAATAAAGTTTAAAATTTTCTATACATTCAACATTCACTCATAAATGATGGACATTGTCCACCATATCACATCTTAAGATTAATAATTGTTTTGTTTTTTTGTACATTGAATGCTTGGCAATTACATTGGGTAATTAGACCCAAAGAACTTTTATGTAATCTTTAATAATAAAGATTGCTTTGAAAGATAAATATTTCTCATTGATAAAGAGTAAAAATCAGAAACTACTATAGAATTTTAAGACCATGCAATGCTTTATAATGTCTGCTGATAATAAAACCATGCAATAGATGTCATGAGGATAGTATTGCAATAAATGTCAGGAAAATAAATAATAACAACTGCTTCTTCTACTGTTTAGATTGTCAATGATATATTATGCTTCTAAAAAAAATAAGTATAAATAAAAATTCCTAAAGTTGATTGAATTTTAAATAAAATGACAATACTATAAGCTTAATATAATAAAAATGTATGATTTAACATGAGTTTAAAAGAGGCAAAACTCTCCATACCTCTCAGATCCAAGGCTCCTTACTGACAAAGGCCACATGCCAGAAACTACTCTGGGGATATTGTATGAGTAGGCATTAGATGGGAATTTTATGCACAAGACTTCTAGCATACATTAATTACTCTGGCTTGCACTGAGTGGCAATACATATGGAGAGTTTTGCTTATTTTAATAAGTTATAAGCAAGCATAAGAAATGGTGATTGTGTGATGTTATTTAACATGAGATTTCAAGATTATGTTTGCAAATTAATATTGATACTATAGTCTTGATTTAAAATATGAATAAATAAATAACTGACCTTTCATAATTATAGGTGGCACTATCCTCTAAAGGTAATTTCCAAGAAAGACTGTTATATCCTTTTCGACCAGCCTGCCGTATTAATTTATTCATCCAATGAAGGGTGGTTAAAGAAAAAATATTACAAATTCCTGATAGTGCCATTTTAAACTTGCTGAAAACAATAATATAATGAATAAATATGTTTATACTATATATAAGATATTATACAAAAATTGACAAATAATCAATCATTAGTCTAATTATAAATTAATATATATAGGTATAATACCTTTTAAAAACAAAATTGATTTCATATATAGTATTTTTTCTAATATAAAGACTTATCTACATTAATGAACTTTTATATATATATATATATATATATATATATATATATATATATATATATATATATATATATATATATATATATATATATATATATATATATAAAATGTCCATTAATTAAAAACTATTGTAATAATAAAAATAATAAATATAATGATAATTAACAATTTTATACAGTCTTTCAATCTTCAGAAGTACTTTTGGTTAATTCCTTAATGCTCCTTAAAATTAACAGCAGTTGAAAAGGGTTAAGAAATTAACCAAAAGTAGTACTGTAAATTGAAAGATTGCATATAATTAATTACCCATTATATTGCTTATTTTTACTATTATATGTAGATATAATCTTTACTTTTATGAACTTTTGCTCTTTCCTTTAAGCTCAAATTATTTCAGTCTATATATATATACAATAATATAAACAACCCTGGGAATGGTATTCCTATCAATTCTCTTTTATATTATTCCATAAATTATTTACAATACCTTTCACCCATGCTATTTTCTTATTACCTTCCATAAATTTATTTAATCTTTATGAAAAAGATAATTTCAAAAGCAAGGAATAAAATACGTTTTATATTAACATTTTAAAACTTATTATTTAATTCTCAAAAATTATTACATCTTTTCTGTGCATTTGTAATATTATACATAAATATATAATATTAAATTATTATAATTTTTATTACACAAAATACCCAAACCCTTAATAAATTTATCAGAGTAGCTTCTTTTGATAAAAATGGGAGAATTAAATAGTTATAAAAATATAGCTTTGGTTCAAAAGAAAATTTTATAAAGACTTAAGCATAAATTGGAATTGTGGGATGATAAGATAATTAAATTTGTGTTGCGTTGTATTACTTTTCATTTGAAAAATCTGTCTTGGCAGAAACATTGATAGTGGAATTGTAATTTATTTTCTTGCTAATGATTTAATTTTGAATTGGTGTACTTAATTTAGGAGTGTATATTATATTAAATGCAGTTATTGTACATTGATATAGTAGATAATTGTAATACAAATCTTTTTAGATCCTTAGAAGGTTATTAATTATTCAAAACTGTTATAAATTAAATAAAGCATTATGAAAAGTGAATTATGAGAAGTTATGTTATTTTTTATAAGGATTTATTCAGTAATGTTCTTGGTAATTGTTGATGTCAGAATAATTGTAATGAGAATTACTATTTACACCAAGCTTTCATTTACAATCATAACTGACTTAGTTATATTTTTATTTATTTTAGTTAATTAATGTATCTGTCTGCAATGTTCAAAATCTGGAGCTTGGGACAAAGTCTAGTAGAATATTAAAATTTTTCAAATCACAAATAGGTTTAAGATTTTTTTATTCACAAACAGAAGCCGCAACCAACATTTACATGCCATTTACAACCATTTACATGCACCAAATAGATGCATGTAAATGGAGATGTACTCATATTAATCTGAATTGATCAAACAAACATCAAATGTATTGACTATAAAAATATAAAAATATGATTGCAATGTAATGCTGCCTCTACTAAAGTGTGAAAAAAGATGATTTAGCACAAAATTTGCAAGTATAAATATTGAGTTTTAATGTTTTTGCATTCTAATTTTATCTCCTATTTGCAAACCAATTTTCTATGTCTATCTAATTTGTCTATTGGCTGATTATTTAAGAGATAATCCCAAGCTGATTTTAAACCCATAACTTTTACCTAACCTAGATTCAATACTCAAATTCTGCATATAATAAACAGATATGCTACTTCTAAGCTTCAATGTCCTTTGTATTGCATATGATTCAATATTTGTTAGAATTGTAATAATCACATGTACATATAAACTCATATATCTGCAGTGTATATATATATATTGTAACGAGCACAGACGTTCATTACATTGTTTTTTTTTTTTATTAAACATGAAAGTAAATTAAAAAGTTCGCATTTAAAAATTGTCTTTAAGAATTAAAAATTGAAATTAAATATCATCTTAAACTCTTATATATTAAATCGCACAGATAATGAAAAATTATTAAAATAAAACTTTATTAAAGAAAAAGTATTTTAAAACTAAATTTTAAAAAAGATTTGGAAATAAAATTATATCTTTAAATTTATCTTTAAATATATCTTTGATTTGGAAAACAGGTTAATTAATCAGAAATGGAAATGATAAATTTAATTAGTCAAATGTAAACCAGCCTTGGGCATTTAAATGTAAAAACATAGGTCAGATAGGAAAACAATAGAAACTTTTAGCAAATGAAATAAATCCATTGAGAAATCGGACCTCAACGAAAAGGATCATCACATCGATGACGTAATGTTAAGTCAATCCTTCGAATACGTATAAAAGGAAAATTTGGAAATTATTAATTAGTGACTAGTGAATGATTATTACGATGTGAGAGACATGTGTTAGTGTGGAAGTGAAGGAGAAGGGATTGAAAAAGGACGCACGATTCAATCCCTTCAGCTTTGCTAAGAAAGAAAAAGGAATGAACTATCGTTTTTCTACAATGAGGACCAGTTAAAGCAAAAAACCTCCGGATGGATAAATAAATCGGCCAACAGAATACCAATTTTAGGACAGCATGGGAATTCACATTCAGGGCAAGCAACGAATAAAGATGAACTGTTTAAAACCGTAAGAACTTTACAATTAATGAACATTAAGTTACAAACTTTTCGTATTTAAAATAATTGCATTAGTTTCCTATCTGAGTAAAGTAGTTAAAATGTTATTTGATGTATTTTTTATTTATTTGTTTAAAATCATTTCCATTTATTTAATTTTGTTCTTTAAGTTTATTTATAATTTCTGTTTTCCGTTAAGTTAAATTATATAAATGTTAAACTTAAGTCGGGCGTGAATGGCTGTATAGATTTGTAAAGTTATATTAGGGGAGGGTAATCTTAGGTTATTTGTTTCGTGGTTGGATTGGGCCAATGGATTGGATATATTGGTGTGATTAGTAGATGTAATATTGATTCGCTACGGGCAGAATCGCTTCATACGCCGCAAACTTCCGTTTGCCTATGGAAGGAATTATAAGTCGGATACCGCAGTTCCTTTCTATGGAGTTTTTTGTTTTATTGCTCTTCTTTGCAGATAGATGTAATATTCCTATCTCATAAGAGGCAATTTCTTCTCTTAACCTTTTGTGCTGCCGTATTTTATTACATTGAATACATCAATATATCAGATGGATTGATGCCAGTTTGACTACGGATTTTAGCCTAAGGTTAAATAAGGATAGAATGTTTATTTTCAAAAGCAAATTTATGTGGTCTATTCATACTCGACCCTAAATAAAAATGCATTAAATTTAAGTTGTTTATAGAGACGCTTGCATGGATTGTTTATTGGTTAACTATGTTTTGCGTTTCCATATTTGATCAAAATATATAGACATTCGATAAATAATGATACCTTACGGTGAGTATCTAAAATGTATTTATTCGGATGTCTTTTAAGTTATTGGTGACAATGCAAGTATCTTATGGTGAATACTATTGGGTTACGTATAAATTTCCCTCCGCAATTGTCAGTAATCAATGATTTTATATTTTGATCGTTTATGTTTACTTTGAAATGTTTTTAACCGTGTAATCTATGTAACCGATCTGTAGCAACATATTAAAACAAGCTTTTATAATCCCATCTGTGCGAACTTAATTAAAATGTAAACTTATAATATAATAGAAATTAAAATGTAAATTAAAATCTAAGGTAAAGTTAAAAATAATGTTAAAATGTAAAACTAATACTAAAATAATTTTAAATCTTATATATATGTGCATAAATAAATGTTTGTATGTTAATTACTGGCAGTGGCTTATTGTATTCCTTTTTTTATATATACTCTTATATTATCTTATTAAATCTCTGCTATTCCACTGAGCTAGTGACATGGGCTAACGACCGGAATCAAAATCTAAAAAAAAAAAAAAAAATTTTTTTTTTTGACTTATGTATCTGCCTACTTTATAAATTTTTCTAGGTTCAAATGCCTAGATGGCGCCCCGTAGTGCAGTTTACGTTAAGTCGCATTCTCCGGATCGTTACAATATATATATATAAGATTAGCAATATAATAACCAAACCTAAGGATTCAATCCCTCTTGAATCTCATAGTGTATATTAAATCTCATGTGAAAATTGTAAAGCTTCTTACATAGGTATGAGTAATCATCACATCAGTGTTAGGAGAGATAAGCATGCTAATGCAGTTAAACAACACTCACCAACATCAGCACTCTCACTCCATACTATAGATTCAGGTCATAAAATTGATTTTTCTAGTACCAGGATCATATCCAGATGTGATAATCTCTACCAGTGCAAAATTAGAGAATCCATTGAGATACTTAAAAGGCCAGATTGTATCAATAGGTGAGATAATACATGCAAACTTTCTCATATTTGGAGAGATTTTTTTTAAAAAATATTCTTAATTTAACATTTTTGCTATTGATGGAACTTTAACATTTTTTTTTTCAAATCAGTGATTGTAGTGCCTCTACAACCACCTTTCTACCTTTTATCACTTAGTGGATGAATTGTGTTATCAAGTTGAAATGTTGGTATATCTATATTTAAATTTTTTAACAGACCTAATGTAGAATTATAATTTTTATCTATGGAATTCAAAGTTTTCAGTCGGTGAAAAACTGTTTTATGCCCAAAATTTGACATTTTATATTATTTCATAGTGCACGTTTGATATTTTCATAACACATACATGGCTCAGTTATGTATATTTTGTTTTATGAGAAACAAAAGTTATTATTAAAATTCTAGTTTATCAGCCTAATACATGATGAACCACATTGCTTTTTTTGTACTTTTCAAATCATATCTGCAAAAATTATATTAACTTTTTTTTAATTATATATATATATCACCATCATCATCATTAACCATTATCAATCCACTGCAGAATGAAAGTCTCTTCAAGTTCAATCCATCTTCTCTGATTTCTAGTATCTCTTATCTACATAACCCCTGCACACTTTCTTATTGCATCCATCCAGCTCACATGTGGTCTCTATCTGAGTCTTTTACAATCTCTTGGAATCCAATTTAAGATTTCAATTGTCCATCTATTATCACCACTTCTAGCAATATGCCCAGTCTAACTCCACTTTAGTCTTTTACTTTTTCAATGAGGTATGAACACCTGTTCATTCTATTACCCATATATTGCATTTCCCATCTTTTCTTGTTACTCCCAATATGCTTCTCTCCATACTTCTTTGAGCGGTCTGAAGTCTCTGTATTGCTATTCTGTCAAATGTCCAAGTCTCAGATCCGTAAGTTAGAACTGGTAAAACACATTTATTAAACACCTTTCTTTTTAAACACATAGGCATGTTTTCTTTTAATATCAAGTTATTTCTACCAAAAGCACTCCAACCAAGTTTAATTCTATGATTAATTTCATCCATTATGTTTCCATCTGTATTAATAATCTGACCAAGGTATTTGTAACTGTTAACTTCTAACTCATCATAATCAATCTTTATTTTTATATTTTGAGAAAATCCATTAAACATTATCTTAATCTTTTTAACATTTATCTTTAGTCCTACTTTCCTCCTTTCATCTGATAACTCTTGCAACATTTCCTGCAACTCTATAGCATTATTTGCAAAGACAACTACATCATTTGCAAAATTCTAAATGTCTTAAATAATCTCCATTCACTTTTACTCCTTTAGTTTCCCATTTTAATCTACAAAATACTTCTTGCAGCTGTGCTGTAAAAAGTTTTGGAGATATGGAGTCACCTTGTCTTACACCCTTCTCAATGTTGACTTTCCTAGTATCATTATGTAATCTAATTGTTGCTGTTGCATTTTTATAAATATTCTTTAAAATATGACAATATCCTGGATCTATACTTTGGTGATCCAATGCTTTAATCACTGAAGAAAATGTTTATAGGATCAAATGCCTTTTCATAATCTACAAATCTAAAATATAATGGCAACTCATTTTCATTCACCCTTTCTATAACTTCTCTCAATACCTGGATATGATCTACTGTACTAAAACCACTTTTAAAACTAGCTTGTTCTCTTGGTTGGTGGAAATCCAATGTTCTCTGTAGATGAGTTGTAATTATCTTGGTAATTTTTTTTATATAAAACTGCTAAAAGGCTGATAGGTCTGCAATTTCTAATATCTTCTTTATCACCTTTTTTAAATATTAATAGTAATACTGCATTCTTTTAATCATCCGGTACATCTTTATCATTTGTACATTTGTTATATAACTTTGCTAAAAAAAATTATATTTCTTTACCTGCTTCTTTTAATATATCAATTATAATGCCATCATTACCTGGAGCTTTTACTTTCTTCATAAATTTAATTGCATGTCTCACTTTTTCATTTCAAATTCTGGACAATTTGGAAGATATAATAAATATAGGAGGTACCTGTTCTTTATTACTATATAATTCTTGATAGAAGTCTTCTACCCATTTCATGATGACATCTCTCTTTTTAGTAATAATTCCATCTTTTTTTCTTATTGCAGATATAAATTTCCTACCAATACCAAAATGTTGTTTTATACTCTTAAGACTTTTATTTTCTTCTACAGCTTTCCTTGCTAGTTCACGGTTATACTTTCTTATATCATTTTCAATCTTTTCTACACCATTTTACAAAATTCGAGATATTCAATCCTTTTTAATGCATCATTTTTGTATATCTTCATATTCCTTGTTTTTTTCATAAATTCTCTCGTCTCAGTAGAAATTTTATTGGTCAATTGCTGCTTTTTGTTGCAGTTTTTAAAAGTGTATTAGTTATTTTCATATTAATTTTATTCAAATATGAATCATGTTCAAAATCTGCTAATACTTGAAACCGATTTGTAAGTTCTAATTTGAATTCATTAGAATGTTTCTGAAGATTAGTAATATCAACTGTAAATATTGTTTTTCTTAATAATTTTTGTCTCTCTAGTTTTGCATTAACACATATCTTACATCTTACTAATCGATGATCACTTCCTATGTTAAATTTATTAAGAAAATTACAATCTTGAAATATGTATTTTCTGTTAGTCAAAATATAATCCAATTCTGCTGTACCTTTATTTGGATGCTTCCATGTCCATTTTCTTTTAACATTTTTTTCAAAAAAAAATGCATAATATAAAGTTGGTCTTTTTCTGCAAACATTGCAAGTCTATATCCTCTCTCATTTCTATTGCCATAACCAAAATTACCTACAGAACTTTCATCTTTTATTTGTTTACCAATCCTAGCATTAAAGTCTCCCATAACAATTTTAAAATGTTGTTTACTCTGATCAAAAGCCTTTTGTACATCCATATAAATATCTACTATTTCCACACTATGAAAACTTGTTGGGGCATAAAGCTGAATTATCTGCATTTGGTATCTGCTATTAAGTTGTATAATTAATCTTGTCACTCTGTCTGATACACCATCAATCTCCACAATGTTATTCTTCCACTTTTTATTTGTAATGAATCCTACTCCACTTGTATTTCCAATATTTGTGCCTTTATAGTAGAGCACATGTCCACTTTTTAGATCAATTGTTTCTTCACCTTTTCTTTTAACTTCACAAAGTCCAATAATATCCCATTTAATATAATACAGTTCTTTTAATTCTTGTAATCTTCCTTCACTTAAAAGTGATCTGCAGTTGTAAGTATTTAAATAAAAAGTCATCATTAAATAGCAGCCTGGGTCCACAATCAGGTGATTCTTAGCACCCTCTGCCTTTGACTCTCAACCACTGCCTTGGTTGTGACTTTACAGCTTTCTGGGAATAACCGCCATGATTTTTTTTTTGTCTGTCATGATTGTATATATCTATTGGAAAAATATTTATCATTTACACATACTCATTTGTTTTATCAGGCAACTGAGAAGACAAACCATGGTGTTTCTTGATCTTAAACTCAGAGGTAAAAAGCCAATACACTCACCAGGCTGGCTAATGCATGTTGTTGAGCAGCCCATCCATGTTCCTATACTATGTAAATAATCACATAGTAATAACAGCTGCTATGACAAGAACATATAGAGTGGTCATTAGGATTTTGCCCTGGTCAGTTCAGAGGAATTAAAGGGTCTCCATTAGCAAACTCTTTTCTGCGCGCACACACACACACATACATATATATATATATATATATGCAATATTATTATTCGATGTCTGTATTTTTTCAAAGCAACATACTAATTATATAATTAAATATTTATAAATACAGTAATTAGATAATTAAAAATGTTATCCACTTAGGAGTGCTTTCGATTATCCTAGTTAGTTGACAAAGATTACTAGGATAATCAAAAGCCCTATTAAATAGATAAAATTTTAATTATCTAATTACTGTATTTAAAAATGTTTAGTAATATAATTATATATATATATATATATATATATATATATAATTATTCAAAACAATACAATAATTAATACAGTAAAACAATATTTTAAAAAAACAAATATATACCAATTTAATAGAAGTACTTTCAACTATCTATGTAGTCGTTGTCAACTAGATTCAAATTGTATTAGAAAAAACCGTTACAAATGTAAACAAAAAGTAATACATCATACATCAATTTTCCCACAATTCATTAATTTTTATATTGGCAGCCTGTCTGTTTATCAACTGTTGCTTTTCACTTTTTATTAACATAGCTTCTTTAATTTTGCGTTTATTATTATTTCTTTCAATACACAAAATCTTAACTTTATTAAAATCAAAATCAAAACCATAATTACATGTTACATTATGATCAAAAAATACTGATGGTGATACATCATCATTTCTAACATTCTCTTGTCTTGATTTTTGCACTCGTTTATATAACAACAAATGCTCCTTTGATCTTTTTTCCAATGCACATTGAGATTTCCACAAACACATAGCCATTTATATATTGCACAACTTTGATTTAAAATACTACACCTATTTTTTGAATTATTTATTAATCTATTTAAATTAGGAGTAGTATAAAATGCAACTCGACGTATATTTTTATATATCTGTTTTATAAATTTCACTTGTTCATTACAAATAAATGGTATTGATATCCAAGTATATTTTATTTTATCAATATCTATAGCATCTAAAATATTTCTATTATTATTAAACTTAGTAACAATATTATAAATTAATTTATGATCATATCCAACATTTAACAAATCCATAATAAATACATTTATATTATTTATTTTATCAGAACTATATTTACATAATTTATTACTCCTAAATAAAAATGATTTTAAACCGGATAATTTATGTGCTATTGGCACATTTGAATACCAAGGAATATATCCTCTTTTTTCAATATCTTTTATTACCATACAATAATCTAATTTATTTTTATTACGGGTAACTTTAATATCTAAATACTGAATTGACATTTTTTCTTCAAAAGATTTACTCAATTTTAAACCTTCTAAACTATTTAATTCATTGAATAATACATTTATAATATCTAAACATCCACAAACAAAAACATCATCAACATACCTGTAATAAATTTTAATACCTTGGCAATATATATTATTATTAAGAATTATATCTTCATATCTTGATACTACAAAACTACATATTTGTGAAACTATAGGAAGTCCTCCCATAGGCCATCCATAATCCATTTTATAATAATTTTCATTAAACATAGCATATATATTTTTATCAATAAAATATAATACATCATTTACAAATTTTACTTTTTTAACATCAACTTTTTTTAACATTAAAGCATCTAATATAATTTTTATAGATTTTAATCTATCTATTGAATCGTACATCTCACATATATCAAATGTACAAATACTATCATTATTATTAATATTAATATTTTGAATTTTCTTTACAAAATCAAACGATGAATTAATAGTATATTTTCCAAATCCAAGAACATCTTTTTTTGAATTAATAGTATATTTGGAAAATATACTATTAATTCATCATTTGATTTTGTAAAGAAAATTCAAAATATTAATATTAATAATAATGATAGTATTTGTACATTTGATATATGTGAGATGTACGGTTCAATAGATAGATTAAAATCTATAAAAATTATATTAGATGCTTTAATGTTAAAAAAAGTTGATGTTAAAAAAGTAAAATTTGTAAATGATGTATTATATTTTATTGATAAAAATATATATGCTATGTTTAATGAAAATTATTATAAAATGGATTACGGATGGCCTATGGGACTTCCTGTAGTTTCACAAATATGTAGTTTTGTAGTATCAAGATATGAAGATATAATTCTTAATAATAATATATATTGCCAAGGTATTAAAATTTATTACAGGTATGTTGATGATGTTTTTGTTTGTGGATGTTTAGATATTATAAATGTATTATTCAATGAATTAAATAGTTTAGAAGGTTTAAAATGGAGTAAATCTTTTGAAGAAAAATGTCAATTCAGTATTTAGATATTAAAGTTACCTGTAATAAAAATAAATTAGATTATTGTATGGTAATAAAAGATATTGAAAAAAGAGGATATATTCTCTAGTATTCAAATGTGCCAATAGCACATAAATTATCCGGTTTAAAATCATTTTTATTTAGGAATAATAAATTATGTAAATATAGTTCTGATAAAATAAGTAACATAAATGTATTTATTATGGATTTGTTAAATGTTGGATATGATCATAAATTAATTTATAATATTGTTACTAAGTTTAATAATAATAAAAATATTTTAGATGCTATAGATATTGATAAAATAAAATATACTTGGATATCAATACCATTTATTTGTAATGAACAAATGAAATTTATAAAACAGATATATAAAAATATATGTCGAGTTGCATTTTATACTACTCCTAATTTAAATAGATTAATAAATAATTCAAAAAATAGGTGTAGTATTTTAAATCAAAGTTGTGCAATATATAAATGACTATGTGTTTGTGGAAAGGCATATATTGGGGAATCTCGATGTACATTGGAGAAAAGATCAAAGGAGCATTTGTTGTTATATAAACGAGTGCAAAAATCAAGACAAGAGAATGTTAGAAATGATGATGTATCACCATCAGTATTTTTTGATCATAATGTAACATGTAATTATGGTTTTGATTTTGATTTTAATAAAGTTAAGATTTTGTGTATTGAAAGAAATAATAATAAATGCAAAATTAAAGAAGCTATGTTAATAAAAAGTGAAAAGCAACAGTTGATAAACAGACAGGCCACCAATATAAAAATTAATGAATTGTGAGAAAATTGATGTATGACGTATTACTTTCTGTTTACATTTGTAACGTTTTTTTTCTAATACAATTTGAATCTAGTTGACAACGACTACATAGATAGTTGAAAGTACTTCTATTAAATTGGTATATATTTGTTTTTTTAAAATATTGTTTTACTGTATTAATTATTGTATTGTTTTGAATAATTATATATATTTTATTATAATTGGAATACAGACATTGATTAATAATTTATATATATATATATATATATATATAAATATGTTTAGTAATACAATTACATATATATATATATATATATATATGGTCAAATATTTTATTCTAGTTCTATGGGATATAATTAAAATTTTAATGTCATATACTTGTATTTTATTAAATTGTTTTAAGATGAATTAAATATTTTATTTTGAAAAGCTCAGAATTTCAAAGAAGTTAATATTAGAAACTCAATGAATACATAGACAGTTATCTGAAGCATTTTGATTAGTCACACAAGACTTCAAATAAAAACATTTTTGAAATGTGTTATATAAATAAAAGAGTGGGAGAAGAATTTTCCTCAACCATTTCACTAAACCATATAGGGTAATGATAAAAATATGTAATATTAAATGATACATAGACTTAAATTACTTCATTATTCCAAAGAATGTTTTATTTCCAGAAATCATTACATATTTAAAAATATGAGAATTTAACATGTTAAAATTATTGACTATTTTTTATATAAATCTATCTAAACTTCATTCATTTTTAACAGTTTCTTTATTATTGGTTTAAAGAATGATAAACTGTGAATTTGAGAAGTTACTCTTAATTCATAACTACTAGATGCAATATGATTTATGGATTTATGTTCACTTCTTTTTCAATATCCTCCTTGTACTTTTTTTTTTTGCACATCTGAGTATGATTGGACAAATATATAGATGATTTTATAGGCATTGCAAAAAAAGTTAAATATTTTCTTAGGAATATATTTAATATACAAGTTTATAATAAATCATAATTTAGACTGGGATGGCTTGTAGAAATTTTTTCTTCACTATTACACCTTCAAGACAGAGTACCTGGTTAGGCTGCCATTTTCTACTGCTTATAATGATGTTGAAAAGATATATTGCATGTGCAAGTGTGCTCTCTGTTTGTCTATTTTGTTTTTTTCTGAAATCAGGTTCCAGGATTATTAAGCTTAACTTAATTAAATACACTGTTTAATTACTAATTTTTCTTCAATTAACTTTTTTCTATATTTTAGTATTTTTATTGACTGAAACTCAATAATTTCTGAATTAACTTTTGTAGACATACTGTATTAATAAAAACAACTTTGAGAATGATTTAATTAATTAGTGAATCATTATACTTTTATATACATATATAATTTAAGTTTATAACTTTTATTCACTTTTTAACAGTCAGTATATTCTCAATGTTTGTTTATTCTTTAAATATCAGTATTTAGTTGAAACGTTTGATAAGTTTTTTTACTTTATTTACAGAAGATTATTGGTTATGAATCTAACTTCCCTTTTTAGTCACATGACAAACAAGTGCCAAGTGATATCTGGCTCAATAATTTAAAGTGTTCATCTTACATTTGCATTTCAATCTTGTAAAGACTAATTCATCAAGTCAATATAGCATGATTTTTTTTAGTGAAGGAGGTCCTTCTGACTTTTATTTTATACAATTTTCACAAGCCCATGAATTTATTCATTTTTATTGGAATATTCTGGAGATACAATCTTGATACTATTACTATTCTTTTAAACCTGTTTTATATGTATACTTTTTATAGTCTATGGATATTTATTTCACCTTTAATATATCCAGGGCCAACCAGTCAATTGGCAGCTGGATAATTTTAATGGTTTATTAAAAGAATAACACAAAGTTTATTAATAACTTCAAGTTTATTATACTCTAATAATACTTAATAAAAGGCGAGTAATTTAACTGGTGATTTTCTAGTGAATAATAGAATCACTTAATCGTTCATATCTCTGTAGAAATTTAATATATATGTCTCCTTAACTCTATAATTTTGTAAGCTACTATTGTTCTTGTACATAATTTCCAGATAGACAAATTGGATTTTTGATTCGATTTTTTTACTAATTTCCAGAACAACAGAACTGACCACAAAACATAACTTAAACTCAGTACTTAGTGCACCATTTTACTGCATTTTTTTTTACATTCTTATTTTTCTGAAGACTCTTTTCAGCTTTGCTAATTTGCATAAAGTATGATTTTTATTAATAAGCAAATTAGCCTGTTGCTTCTTGCAGTAAAGTAAATTTCTTTTCTGCATATCATTATTTCTTTCTGTTTCTGGAATATTCTAGCAATATTAATTTTCCTACATCTGTAAACACACATTTACCTATGGTTTAAATAAAATATGCATACATAGATATAGCAATCTAGAAGTTGCTATCTTAGCCTATCATCAAACATATCCTCTACAATCTTTTTAAGAAGAGTTTTAAGGGAATCTTTAAATGTACAACTTTTTACAAAAATCCTAAATGTTGTATCAACACTAATTTTCTCCCCCCTTCCTTCATGCTTGTTATGAGAAAACAGCTGTGCTATATGCCTACCTGACCCTAGGGTTAAATAATTATTCAACTTTTACAATCTTTGTTTTTATGATAATTCTTCTGAAAACATGACATCACATAGTATGATTTGTAGTTTTAATATTTTACTACTAACTAAATATGAAAGTGCAGCCATTTTTCTTTTGCTGTCCAAATAACAACCATGTAGGAACATATCTTTCAGCAATAATATTCTATTGTAATAGCATCACCGTTATTATACCTTCTACTGGGATAGGGTTAATATAATTATATCATGGGTACAAAATCACTAAGATTACAACTGAGCCACTACAATGTCAAATCTGTGTATTATTTTTATACACTTAAGTGCGACTGACAAAGGTATTAAAGATTAATGTGGAGATATGCAAATTAAAATAGATAAGTTTAACTAAACATATACTTTCATTTTGAATAAAATAATTTTCATCAGTTTCTTTTAATTGCCTTTGCTCATGTGCAATATTATCAATACAAAGTCATTGCAGTATTTTTCTATAAATGTTATTTTATAAACATAAAACAGATATATATTTTTTTATTTTAATGAATTAGGTAAGAGTTAAATCAATATTAACAAAATTTTATTCTACAAATGTAATATTTCCATTGGTTCGGTTGCCAAGTAATTTTCTTGGAAAGTGTAAAATGTGAACTCAGGTTCTAAATGAGAACAGATTTTTTTTCATTGTTAATTCAAAAATGTGAACATACTGACAGGGCAAGTTTATATAAAAGAATTTAAAATGTGGAAGTGATTTTTTTTACTAAATAAATTGTTCATAACAATCAATTCATATGTTGCATAAAAAACATTAAAAAATGACAGTCCATTTAAATTAACAGAGTCAATGATATTATTTTTATTAATGTGTACTAATTCTACCAAAAATTGCATTAAAATCTCCCAAAAAAAATGTTCCTTAATAGTATGACTCTAATAATTATTTGACAATAAATATTTTGTTTTTCCTCTTGACTTTGTCAATTGTAAATAATGGTTTTTTCAGTGATGATATCCAACCGGTTTGCACCGGTTCACTCAAACCGGTTCTTAAAATTTAAAAAAAATAGCGAACCGGTAGTTAAATTATCCGAAAATAATTTTTTTTTTTTTTTTAAGTGTCATAGCATCGGCCAGGACGTGAACCCGCAACCCAGGCAACTGCTTGCAAGGCAGTCGCGCTGACCTCTTGACCACCAAAGCAAGACATAAATTTTATTATTATCCTAAAAAAAAGTTGAATTAACAAATTACTTAATTATTTTCAGCAATAATCTAGAACATTATTTGTATTTTTTTTTGTTATATCTAATGTAACAATGATTCTTTTTGAACAGATTGGGTTCAAAATGCTTTCCCCAGAATAATTTGACTATACGATATTGCACTTGGAACGTGTGATATGCGCGATGAAATTTGAATGATTAAGAATTATTCTGCAAGAAATAATTGTCAACAGTTTTGTTTTAAGTAATTAAATCCATTATTTATCGCATTTCAAAATAGTTTCTTTAAAAGTATACAAATAAAAAATGTTATTTTATTAGTGATAAAGGAACCCATATTTAATTTTTACACAAAGTAAGTAAGAAATTAATTAACTATTAGTTTACTTACATTTAACAGAGGCATTATTAAAATTAAAAATAAATTCGGCACAAATGTATTTATGTATTACCATGATTTTTTTAATGAAATTTACTCTTGCTGAAATTATTTTACTTTAAAGATAAAATAACTTCATTCAAAAGGACCTATCATTGCGAAAATAACAATAACATAAAACCATTGTTCAAATGATTTTGTTATGCCGACGTTTTAAATATTTATTTAACTTTTATTTTTTATTTAAATACTTTATTTCTTCACTTACATATTTATCATGCAAGATTTGTTTTTATTTGATTAGTAAATTTAATGGATGATCAGCTGTAGTAAGTTTATAGTACATTATTTTCATTTAGTTTGCTATATCTGATGTAACATTGTGTTTTTTTTTAACAATGAGTTCAACATATTTTTTCTAGAATAACTTGGCAAGATGATAAATATAACAATACCTTTGGCTCATCAAGTGGCATGACTCATTTTCAAATAATTTTTTTCTTTTTATTTTTTTAATTTTAATATTTTATTTCAGTTTTATGATTTGTTACAACTCATTTGTATTAAAAATCAATTGATTAGATGTTTTTTCTAAGGTGAATGTAATACGAGAATATAATAAAAATAAACCCTTCACAAGAAATGAAACAAAAATGCCAAACAATATCAGATTTCTTCATAAAAGATCCAAAAACTGATACAGAATTGAAAACGATAGTAAAGGATGATATTTTGAATTGTACCAGTCAGAATTGTATGTTCATTTAACAAGAATTAGCATTTAAGCAAAAGTACCTAGAGTTCAATCATATACGAGATACACAGGTCAGGGATACTCATGAACTCCACCCTATTGCCCACTTCCCAAGTCTATCCCATTATAAACAACATTTCTGACGATAGCAGCCTACCTTTCAATTATCTCCGGCCCAGAGGGTCAGCAGAGACACAAGAGACCTAATGCTTAACTAAATGATAACGTAACATAATAACAGTTGTGCACGCATGAAACAATAAAATCTCCAAAGGATAGATTATTAAATATGAATTTATTTAGCATGATATTAATAATAAGAATTGATTAATATGTGAATAGCTGGATATAGAGATTTACAATAAGTTAGAACCTTAACTATACAAAGAATACTCGATCTAGGTTTCACTTACGGTCCCTTAGACATTCCATATTAACCTTAATAACATATCTTAAGGGTTTATGGATATGCATTACTAAACATACATGGTAAGAAATTAATTATTTGAACTGATGCAGCTTAATATGCTAATACAATTTAACAGGTTTGTATTATACATGCTATGACATTTTAAATCATTAAAACTATGACAGACTGCAAGAGCCATACATGGGCTTTTAGAATGAATATTTATAAGATTTCAAGTTACATAGAATATAACAAAATTCAATAATTGTAAGTGGGCTTTTATTATAACTATTACATTTTAAATAATAAATGATCTAGCGAGCTTGGATTACACCTGGATTTCATTCGAGTTACATTGACAATAGATTAATTATTTTGGGACCTTATGAGATGATTCACCACTTATGATTTATGAAAAGAATAAGGAAAAGCATAACTATTTCGACATTGTCACATGACTCGACCTTTATAGTTTTTATTAATAGTTAATTATTAACATATTTAATAGCGACCAAATGAAGGGTGGACAGCGCTAATAAGCGATAATATATAATAAGGCAAATTAAATTTATATTATAATGAGAACTTGGGATAGCTTAGGAAAATCATATCATCATGGCTTACAGGCATCTAAAATATGAGGAAGGATGAACAATAGCGTGCGGACCGGATGATAACGTTTGAGAGGACGAGAAGCTTCATCAACTTGAGGACGAAGAATATAGGCTTATCTGCACTTGTGACAGATAGCATCCGAGGAGGTGGTCAGCAAGATACCATGGTTCCGATTTGTCGAATGTTAACCCATAGCAGCGCTTACACAACCAGCACAATCTGTGGGAATTGGGGCCTCCACACTCCGCCAAGAAATGTGCTTTATGGATTCCAATAACGAGAGAAAGTATGATAAAGCAACTTTTGATTTATGAATGCCATCATCGGGACATGTTGCTAAGGCTTTCAGGTTTGTCTTAACCCTGATTTATCTGGCCTAAAATAGTAATTAAACCTAGCGTAATGAAATAATTATGTGCAAGCAATCCCAAAAAGGGGGCATACAATTTACTTAAAGAACTTATCTGACACATTACTAATAGAATATAAAAATTAAGAATCCCTTTGTTAAATGCATATTAACACGCCTGAGAAATTAATTACTTAAATTATCGTTAGGTGATGAGCTACTTATATAATGAATCATCACTTGAAATGAGGATCTGAATTTAATTTATTTAATATGGAACTTCTATAATATTGATCAATAGTGTGAAATAATAGTAAATAATTTAGTTTAAATAGCATGGTATGGCATAATATTAATTAATAAAACATAGTTTAGGAGTACTTCTCAATCGGGTGAATTTTATAGTGTAGTAAGAAAACTTACATTTACGGTTAAATATTCCCTAATGGCGGAATGGCAAAAATAAAATAAGATTGATTCACCAGATTGAGTTATTAGCATATTAAAATTGGCATGATTTGCATAATATTAAATAAAAAAAATTGCTGCATTTAAAATAAAAATACAATAAGAGTGAAAACCTAGCATTCGAGTTCAGAAAGTAGAATACAATTTAAATATAAAAGCAAAAAGAAATAAAAAAAAAGAAGTCATGTTTAAGCATTAATCGGTTTAGCACTACCGATGGAAAAATAAGCAATTACATTTTGAAATTATAAAGATTACAAAACTAGAGATATTTAAAAAGACATACATCAGGTGATTGAAATTAACATTATCGAAGGTTGAAGTTTACTTTTTATGATTACGAGGATTATTAAGATGAAAGCATTAGAATTAATTTTGCAGCAGGGAATTACCTTTCTTTCAGATGACTTCACAGCCGTATGCACATGTGTTGGTTCCATGTTTTACGAAATATAGTTAATTTAGCAGTATTTTGACAAAATTGGAGTTTCAGTCCGTTCCTTATGTAACATACAGTTCATTTTGGCAGTAGTTTGGACACGATGGCTTACGAGTACTTTGGCATTGGTTAGATCTTGGAAAGATCAGGGAAGCAAATCTAAATTCTACTTACTCACCATTTTACGTTTCTGAGTGACGTAACTTCCCCCAGCAACAGCATTAGAAAATAACATGTAGGGCTCTTTTAGTTAGGAAATGCAGTGGTATTTATACTCATTTGTGACTGCCTTTGGGTAATCCCTGGATGTAGTTTCAAAAAACAGGTTTATTTAACTATGTTTACAATAAAGAAAAAATTATAAAATAACATTAAATTTGGCAATACATTTATAAACCATTAAATTACTTAATGTCCAATATTAATAAGATTCCATGTGGAATTTGCTATTAGGTGAGGAGCTAACTTCAAATCTCTTTCTTTGATATCTTTTAATTTTTGTAAAAAAATTAATGTTGGATCAGGTATAACAGACTTGAAGATTATGAAGCATCTGACAAACCATAG
This sequence comes from Epiperipatus broadwayi, assembly GCA_028023455.1. Lineage (NCBI taxonomy): Eukaryota > Metazoa > Onychophora > Udeonychophora > Euonychophora > Peripatidae > Epiperipatus > Epiperipatus broadwayi. The sequence continues at coordinate 3,379,495 of JAQFVV010006273.1, forward strand.
ACAGAAAGTGATGAAAGTTGCACTTCTTATAATTGCAAAATCCCCATAAGCAAAACCTTTTATGAGTGTGTTGATAATTGGATGTTTTGGTGTATAAATTTTATTAATCAATATTCTACAGCCCTGAAGAGAGGAACAATTGTTGAAAATGTGAAATATGGTATCATCCTCCCTATGGCAGAGTGAGCAAACAGGGTCCAAAGATGAAAAACCTCTATACATCACAAGAAAGTGGCTTGTTGGAAGGGCATTGAGATTTAGCTTTAGAAGAAAGTCCAAATATTTTGGCTCTAGATTACATCTTTTATATTTCTTTATAATGGCAAAGTTTGTACAGATGAGAATGCTATGATCTAGGATAATTGTTAACAATTACAATGATACAGCAAATTTTGAAGGCTGAGTGAGATCAAGTTCAAGAGAGCTGGTCTTAATCTATTTTAGGCTGAAAATAGACCTGTGGAATAAATGTTAAGTAACGTGAAATTTAAATAAACTTGTATTAGAATAAAAACAGATTCTTTCTGAATTTAGAATATGGTAAGTCTTTTGTTTAATACATTTGCAGTACACTCTCGAACTTTCTCCCTATTAAAATAGATATGAATAAAAGTATACATAATACAACGCTCTTAATTATTAAGTTTTATCTGTTACACACACATACGCATGATTGTCTACGGTAATAGAAATATATAATTTATATGTATATTAATTTTAGATGAATATAAAGTTTACAAAGACATAAACAATCACATGCATCGGTATACCTTCACTCCCTAGTGGTTTATGATTAAATGATTGGGTTTGAACCCATGTTTGGAGGTTTCAAACATCACCAGAAAGTGAAGCCAAATGTGTGCAACAGATTTGAGTGCTTCAGAATCAAGTTTTGTTTTCTGTTTCTTCTGATGCAACAGAAAATAATCTTAACAACACAAATAAGCTGTCCTGTTCCAAAAGTACAAAAGATGCATATAAAATAAATGTAGATAGTGACCTTACTGGCTGCTGGAATATGAAATAAGCCAATGAATTCAAAGAAAAATATTGTGGTTTACTTATTATTGGAAAAAAACTTGAGTGTGATAACTATATCAAAATCAAGTCAATAAAAATGAAGGCAGCTCATGTGTCAAAAGAATGGAGAAGTAATATTGTTCCAAATGGAAAAAATAAAATGGTTCAACAAGCCTCTCTTCAAAAAAAAAATAAAGGAACACTTTTCATCAAAAGCACACCAGATACGTGTGATGCAATTGAAAGAAAGTGCAAAAAATGCAATTTTCAAATCCATGAGACAAAGTTCATGAAACATTTATGAGCTCCATCTGTAAAATTTTTCAGTACAGTTTGCACTTTAGCAAAACGAAACTGACCGTTTTCTGATATTAAACATTTGATAGAATTATAAAAAAAGAATGGATTAGATATGGGAGTGGGACTTCATTCTCAATTCCTGGCTGTCAAAATTGTCAAGCACATTGAAAAATACATTAAAAATAAAGTGTTTAGAAAAATAATAGATCAGAATTTAAAGATATGTTTATAATTAATGAGGCATCAACAATATCATGTAAACCAATCTTTATCATTTTTATTAAGATTAAAGATGCAGATTTCTCACCAACAAAAATTACAAAACAAAAATGCTGAAACCATTTACACTGCTCTACTACAAAGTCTGCAATCAATAGGATTTTATAATCCATATTTGAAAAATAATTTGATTGGATTTTGTTCAGATGGAGTAATTGTGATCCTGGGAAGGTGGTCAGAAGTGAATGTTAAAATAATAAAACCACTATCCCGAGATTATTATTTGGCATTGTTTGAGTCATCACCTTCAAATTGTGGTGGAGGATTTTATCAAAGACATAAAGCAAATGAATCACTTTACAGCATTTATTAATGAAATATGTAAAATTTTCTATCAGTCTAATAAAAACTAAATGGCAATGAATAAAATTTCAACCAATTTGGGAATTGGAAATTCAAAACATTGTAGAGTTTTTGATCCAAGATGGGCAGCATGCTATCATAGAACAGCAGTTGCCACATGGTGAGCCTATCCAGCACTATATGATTTTTTTTCTACTAATAAAAAATGTTCTGGAGTGGCTAAACATCTTGCCAACAAATATTTTATGAGATCTAGTTTTAAGAATCGATATTCTAGAAGAAATTGCTTTGTTGGCAGATGCTATTCAAGGAAGAAGTGTAAATATATTGCATGCTGAACAATTGATTAAGAAATCAATTAAAGCATTTGAATATCTCAGAGAGAAGAGTGGTAGTTATGAAAAAATAATAAATGAAACTATCACTTTTAAGGAATTCCTGCATATTAATTTTGTTGAAGACAACAAAGGAGTGAGTCTTCCCCATCAAAAATTAATAACAAATATGGAATTAAGATTAATGGATTGTAATAGCATAAGTAACAATATTCAAGATAGAAATCATAAAATCTATCAATTAGTTAAAATTGTGAACCCAGATGCTTGGAATCTGGAAGAAGCTGTAGTTCTCTGGAAAGAATTTGAAAAGAAATTATCAGATTTTTACAAAGCATTTGACCATGAGATTTCAGTTAATGATTTCTGTGTTTATGTTGAAAATGTTTTGAGAAATCACCAGAAACTATCCAAAGAGCTAAAAATATAATTAAAACCAAGGCTGAATTAAGGTTTCTGTGGTGAACACAATTTATTCAGATAAAAGAAATCACCTTGAAGTGAAAAATGTGGCAAATTCTTTTAGTAATAAATTAGATAGATCTTCCATTAGATCACTGGGATTGCAGTGACTCAGTTCAAGTTTGGCTAAAAAATCACAATACAGCTGATGATGCTATAGTCAAAAAGCATCATCAACCTGAAGAGACATATGATGTGACTAGAATGTCAATATGGAAATATCTTGTCAAATAAATAAGTTTTTTTTCCAATTATAAAAAAAAATTTAATTCTTTTTTAATTCCATAAGTGAGATTGCAAAGTACATCATAGTGTGCATGTGCACTGCAGCACTTTTGGTGTATTGGGGGGGTCATGCAAAATTTCTGAGAAGTTGCCAAAAAATTTTAGGTATGAAACTGAGAAGTGATTTGCTTCCATGCTTAGAAAAAATAAAAATAAACAGAATAGGTTCTTAAATACAACCTACTTTTATAGAACTGGTTCTTGGAAATTTGAGATATCATCACTGGTTGTAGGTATCATTACACAAACTAATTTTAATTATCATTAGCTTTTCTTTTATGCATCTAAGAATTCTAAAAACAGAAGATTCAAAATTAAATCTTGTATCACATCTAACGTCATGCAGTCTCTTTATATTTAATGTTCTGCCCTTTTAAAAAAACTTTTAATCAGTCACTCATTTTATTAAAGTTTCTTCTTAGAAACATGAAATTCATTAAGAGCATTTATATAAATGATAAATTTTGCAGTTTCTTATCTATAAATATTATCATCTGTTCATGTCTTGAAGAGAACACATCAAGCAATATTTGAAATTACTATGTGTTTTATTTAAAATTAATTTTTACATTTTTTACTATAACTATCTTCCATTTTACTATCATTGTTATAACTGATATTACTACCAATTCTATCCTTTTAATGAACCTTCTGTCTGATTTCTTAATCTATTCAGATATTGTGAGATACACCTAGAAAAGATTATATATTCTGAGTTTAAACTCCAAATCCAATACCAAATGACTCACTAATGGTTACATTGCAACAAACTTATATTATCATAATACCAAAGGTGTTTACAAAAAAATAATCAAAATTGCTATGACAGCAACTACAAAGTAGACATTTTTGTTACATAAATACACATCCTCATTGTTACAGTAAATGGGGGAAAGTAATTAATAGGGTGATGGTTTATACTATATTCCCTGCAGTATTCATATATGCAGATATTTAAGACTAATATGATTGGATGCCACCAGCTTACATAGAAATTTGGAATTCAGATAATTTATCAAGCAATTGGCTGTGGACTAAAATAATACATTACTTTATAACAATTCAATATAACCTATAGTAAATTTACTAATGTCTCATCTCTTCTTTAGGCTATTTTATTTTCCAACATTTAACACAACCAAACATACGGTCTAACTCAAGAGCATTGAGATCTTCAGCATTAAACCTAATAAATAACCAAGCAACCATTCTTAATGCTGGTTGAGTATCTACTTAAACCTATAATAATCTATCATAGTCAAAATAACATAGTACTGATAATAGTGATTGCATCATTCAGGAACTGAACACGTGAACAACTGCCTAGCTATTATTTGTATATGCACACCTCTGCATGCATTTGTATGTATAAATGATTTAATATTTAAGGCATTTTTATACCAATATATTTATATTAATTGCATAAGATTGAAATTACGTTTAACTTTTAATTTAAGCTGTTTGTAAATTAGTACACTAAAATTAAATTAAATTGTGATTACTTTAAAACTTAAATCTATATTTAGAATCCTTATCAGATATGAGGTGTTGTTTTTTTAACTAAACATAATTTTGTCTTTTTTTTTTTTTGAAAAACGAGCAATCGAGTAAACAACTGTTTCCTTTAGAATAATTCTTTTTAACATTTTCTTTTTTATTAGAATATATATAACAAATAAAATAATACTTTTAAATTTATAACCTTATGCAGAAGAAAAGCTATTATCAACTTTATAATTTAAAAATTCCCATATGATATTTTAACAATAAGTAATTTATAAATGACATCAAGAAAATTTATAAATGATAACTATCCATAGTTGAAAGATCATCATCATTAACCATTATCAATTCACTGCAGAATGAAGGTCTCTCCAAGTTCAATCCATCTCCGATCTTTAACCTTTCTTCTCCACATCACTCCTGCTCACTTTCTTATTTCATCCATCCATCTTACATATGGTATCTTTCTGGGTCTTTTACAATCTCTTAGAATCCAGTTTAATATTCCAATTGTCCATCTATTATCATCTCTTCTAGCAATATGTCCAATTCCACTTCAGTCTTTTTTTTTCAATGAGGTCAGTAACACCTGTTGTTCTTTTACCCACATAGTGTTTTTGTTTCCTTCTTGTTACTCCCAACATGCATCTCTCCATACTTCTTTGAGTGGTCTGAAGTTTCTGTATTGCTTTTCTATTAAGTGTCTAAGTCTCAGATCCATAAGTTAGAACTGGTAAAACACATTTATTAAAAACCTTCCTTTTTAAATACATAGGCATATTTCCTTTTAGTATAAAGTTATTTCTACCAAAAGCACTCCAACCAAGTTTAATTCTATGATTAATTTCATCCATTATGTTTTCATCTGTATTAATAATCTGACTAAGGTAGTTGTAACTGTTAACTTCTTCTAACTCATCATAATCAATCTTTACTTTCATATTTTGAGAAATCCATTAAACATTACTTTAGTCTTTTTAACATTTATCTTTAGTCCTACTTTCCTACTTTCATCTGATAACTCTTGCAACATTTCCTGAAGCTTTAAAGCATTACTTGCAAAAAACAACTACATCACCTGAAAAATCTAAATGACTTGAATAATCTCCATTTATTTTCACTCCTTTAGCTTCCCATTTTAATTTACAAAATACTTTTTGCAGCACTGCTGTAAAAAGTTTTGGAGATATGGAGTCATTCGTCTTACACTCTTCTCAATGTTGATTTTCCTAATAGTCTAATTATTGTTGCTGCATTTTTAAAAGTATTTTTTTAAAATATGACAGTATCCTGGATCTATACTTTGATAATCCAATGTTTTAATCACTAAAGAAATGTTTACAGAATCAAATGCCTTTTCATAATCTACAAATGCAAAGCATAATGGCAACTCATATTCATTTGCCCTTTCTATAACTTCTTTCAATACCTGGATATGATCTACTGTAAAAATCACTTTTAAATCCAGTTTATTCTCTTGGTTGGTGGAAATCCAATGTTCCCTATAGATGAGTTGTAATTATCTTGGTAAAAATTTTGTATAAAACTAATAAAAGGCTGATAAGTCTGTAATTTCTAATATCTTCTTTATCACCTTTTTTAAATATTAATATTATTACTGCATTCTTCCAATCATCCGGTATATCTTTATCATTTAGACATTTGGTATATAACTTTGTTAATTTTTTTTCTATTTCTTCACCTGCTTCTTTTAATATATCAATTATAATTCCATCATTACCTGGAACCTTTCCTGTTTTCATAAATTTAATTCCATGTCTCACTGCTTCATTTAAAATTCTAGGCAAGTCAGAAGATATAATAGATATAAGAGGTATTTGTTCTTTATTACTATATGATTCTTGATAGAAGTTTTCTACTTATTTCACAATGTCATCTCTCTTTTTAGTAATAATTCCATTTTTTTCTTATTGCAGATATAAATTTCATACCAATACCAAAATGTTTTACACTCTTACGACTTTTATTCTCTTCTACAGCTTTCCTTGCTAGTTTTGTTATACTTTCTTGTAACATTTTCAACTCTTTTCTGCATCATTTTACAAAATTCGAATTATTCAATCCTTTTAAATGCATCATTTTTATATATCTTCATATTCCTTCTTTTCTTCATAAATTATCTAGTCTCAGTAGAAATTTTATTCATTAATTGCTGCTTTTTTCTAACAGCTAGCATTGTTACAGTTTTTAAAAGTGTATCAGTTATTTTCATATTAATTTCATTCAAATCTGAATCATGTTCAAAATCTACTAATACTTGAACCCGATTTGTAAGTTCTAATTTAAATTCATTAGAATATATATGAACAAAAGTTGTAAACTTTTGAAATAAAGTTTTAATTTTTTTTTCCCTTTTTTCAAAACAATTAAAAATATATATATCCTTACAGTCTTGGCTTTATAAATTTGAAGAAACATGTATTAAGAAATGGAAGATCTTTTTTATTAAATTACACTTAAAATATGCATGTTTTGTGGCTTTGAGTTCATTTTTCTTTTTCTTTTCTTATAAAATAAAGTGAGTGATAATCCGTATTTGATTGCAAATCTTACAGGTTAGCAATCAAAAAATTGACAGATTTTCCTCCAAATTATAATTTAGGCTTGTTGATTTTTTTATTTTCTTTTAAAATGGTTGATGTAAGCAGGAGCATTTTATAGAAAAAGTTTCTGAAATCCATGAAGACAATTGAGTTCAATCTTTAGTTTTCTATGTAGACATTTTTAAATTGAACATATTTTTATAAGATGAAAATAAATCATTTTGTTTTCCACTTCAACAATGTCTTTTATTTACTGCTGGTTCTTCCTCCACTAGTACAAAAATTAACTAGCAATATCTTTTTTTTTACTTGATTCTTTAGAATTGTGGCCAATCAAAAGTTATTAGATTTACATTAATTAATTACATGGGATCAAAAAAAATTCCAAACTTCTAACCTTTTTTTATAATAATCAAAACCTGAAAATCTCCTTGTTATATGCAATACCAATTGACATCAATTTCCTCTTCTTGTTATTTATCAAATTACACACTTTAGCTCATTATTTGATTACTTTTAAAAAATATTATTTGTTAAACATAATATTTATTAAACGTATTACCTGTTAAACATGTTATTTATTTCCCTTTATTAAAATAGTTACATGAAATAATATATTCAATATGTGAATCCATATACATATACACACAAATATACTTTAAGATTTCAATTTATTTTCCTTTAATAATAAATGTCCATTTAATCTTTTCTCTAACAACTCACTTCAACACTTATTATTCATTTTATGCTCCTATAACCTTTACTATTTGCCTCTAATACTATCCTAGCCTTACAAACCCTCTACCTCTATACATTTTTCTGTTTTTACTGCTCTGTATGCATCAAAACAAGTACCACGAACTATACAATTTCAATCATATGTGATGATTATGATGACAAAGCTCTACACTATCTTCAGTATCTGATAGTAAGATATAATGGAAGCAAAATGAGTGAAAGAACACAAAGGAGATGAAAACAAAAAATGTTGATCAAGACGGTATCTCATCTTTGGCAACACAACAGCTTACTCTACAAAGTTTCAGGGTATACACTGTTAACTTTTATATCTGAAAATCATTCACCTGTGAACTTTATTCATCAATATTAGTTTTCAATAAATACTGAAGTAATCAGTAATCATTCTCTATCAAGTTAGAATTTATTATTTATCATTTAATCTTAGATAAAAAATAATAAAATATATTTATATGCTTTATATAGTTGCTGAAAATAATATTTTACCCTTTCATCATTTTTTTAATTATATCCCACTATAGTAAAAACTTGACTGAAGTGCATTTTATTAAGAGTCATGAACTATGATGTTTTTCTGTATCTGCAGTTTTAAAATTTAAATTGAAAAATGTATAAATGCATGTTGAACAAAATAAGACAACTTAGCATGATGTCAAATAAATAAATTAAACAATGATTGCTTGATCATCATCATCATCATTATCAACCATTATCAATCCACTGCAGGATGAAGGTCTCTCCAAGTTTAAGACTCTTCGCCCTGCAATGGATTGTTAAAAATAAATTTAAATACTGTCCAAAATGATATGGATTTTATTCAAATTTGTGATGCAATGCTAAAACAAAATGCTACTATCATTGGTTGAATTATTAATAATTATAGTTATCAGTTGACTCAATCCACATTACGGCAGATATCTTAAAATACGTGTAAATGAAGTAATTTTATTTTAAGTTCATTCCTTTTTTCGTTTCCTATTAGAATTATAAAATCTGATCCCGATTAAATAATTTCCTACATTTGAGAAAGTATTTACAAAGTTTGATTTACTTTAAATCTATAATACAAAACAATGGTACTTATTTCGAATATAATATACATTAAATTCTAATAAATTTCATTAGCGTCATTCATTCAAGCATGTAAAAGTAATTTAAAGTGATTATTTAATATCTTCACGCTTTCTCTTTCAAACACTTAAGATTCGCCCATACAAAAGCATTTGGGTTCGAAAGGATAGATGGCCATTCTATCTTTTCCAAAGATTTTATCATGTGGTTGAAGTGTTAGTATTCATTCATTTTATATTTAAAAATTCAAAGCGCATGTGCAACAGTTTAATGCTGTTTAAATATTATAGTTTATAAAAAACATAGCGCTATATAAAATAATTGACTTATTTACATACATTTAATTTCAAATAAGAATGACGTATCGTAAATTCTAATAAATTTCACTAGCGTCACTCATTCAAGCATGTAAAAGTAACTTAAAGTGATTATTTAATAATAATAAATTAAATAGGGGACCTCATGCTGCTGCGATAGCACATATGACTGCCAAATACAATCTGGATTCAGATTTAGATCTTTGTTTCAGATAACCGGTCCGTAGGCAATAGTCATCAAAATATTAGTCGATAAATCTATATCTAGCTAGCTTTGGATAGAAAAAATGAAAAACTGCCTAAATCCTCACCAATTTGCCATTGGTCAAGCTTAATAACACCTTCCTTCAACTAGGGGCTACAGAAGTGGACTATTATAAAAGCTGTTTTTTACCTACTACGGTAATTTTAGTAATCCAATTTACTAAAACTATATTAAGCGAAATCCCTTTGTCTTTTTTTTTTTTTTAGTAAGAAAAAATATGAATTAAAAAAATACATCATATTTAAAAACCATCTGAAGAACATAGTACACTATTTTTTTCTCTTTACCGGCATTTTCAGGCTATAGAAAATCCTTTCTAGACTTTGAAAAACATAGAAAAGTTCTTGTTTATATATGGCAAATTTTTGTATATATCATTCAAATTCTTTCATTTAGTTAACAGTTTTCATTTAGTTAACAGTTTGTTCTTTACCTTAATAAAAAAAAAAAAAAAAATACTTGCCTGTATATTAATAGTTCCTAAAAGTAATATTTACGATAACGTCTGTATATAGACGAATATATAAATGCTCTCAGGCTGAGAATAGGTGGGGTAACTGTCAGAATCATATGATAGTCACAATATTGTAATTAAACTTTATAGGAAGCAGTTTATTCTAGGGTTTTATTTTTCACGAATTTTAATAAATCTATTATATGATTAATATCTGTGAGTAATTAATTAGCAGTTCCACGAACTTTTTGTTTTAATCAACTCACTCCTGCCTAAAAATAAAGCTATTTCGGTCACTCTGCATATATGGAGGAAACGATGTAAGATCTCTCTTTATAATTCTTTCATTTTTTCTTACATTTGGAAAACGTAAATATTTCAAAAGTATTACTTTTGATTTACAAAAGGTTTTCAGTGTCTTTTCCCCTAATCATTTCAGTACAATGCACGTTAGAATTACGATAAATGAAAATGCCAAAAACGGTCTTAAACTATCGCACGTTGCTATTTTAAAAAACTATCTTAAAAAATTTTTTTTAAAATTTTTCAAAAAACAAAAGCAAAGCTGATTTAGATGATAAATATATAGAATTACATACTTGAAAATTTTTAATTATCAGTATTTTATTAACTAATTATTTGACTCATTTTATACATTCTTTTAATGTTTAATAATTATAATTTTTGCATCTCCTTTTCTATTGGATAACTGGGATTGTGGGTTCTATCATACTGAAATATTATATCGATAATTTAATTCTTTTGTAGATAGAAATAGTAGCTGAAAATTATAGTAATAAAATTTGTGCCAGATATTATTATTTAATGTTTCATTCCTTGAAATTATGTGAACATAAGTTTTACGGAATGATTTATAAAAGTAAGTAATCGATTAAATATTGCAAAGTCTGAGTAAATAATTAATATATATATGTATTTGTAAACCATTGTAAATAAAAATATATATGTTTGCGTGTGTATATAATAGTCAGGTAGATAGTTAATAAAAAATAAAAAAAATTATATTCTAGAAAATTAACATATATTCATAGGCAAAATAAACAAATATATTCTAATTTGCAAATTCGACTAATTATGCAGATCATGTAAAGTACAATAAATACTGCTAGTAATCAGCCGGAGCGCACAAGAATAAAGAAAGTGAGAATATAGAAAAAGAGCGAGAATAGTAGGAAGTAATTGTAGTAATATTCATCAAGTGTTAAAAATGCAACGAGTGCAGTGAAGAGACTGTAAAAGGATAATCTAACTATATTACCCAGTGTTTTTAATGTGAGAACCACTAGCAAGCAATCTAAGTGTAATACTTAAGATGTACACTTTATAAACTCTATTTGTTATTTTTCTTCTCTGAGTCGAATGTTTATTCAAATAAAATATAGATGCATAATTAGCTGGTGATAAATTATCATCCCTGGAAATAGCAATTTTATTATTCTGGAGATCATAAAAAAGTTTTAATATGGGAAGTGACAGGCATAATTAAGCTTCTGGGTCTGCTACCTTATTACCATATCAAACCACATAGGGGAGAATGATCGATTATATTTGGTTTGTCCAGCTTCTTAAAGATGTATTCATTATATAATAATAGAGTTATTCACCTAATTTTTGGTATTTCTTCTTTCATTACCAATCTTTTCAAGCATTAGGCATTTTTCTAATAAATTATATTGTTATATGATATGATCAAAATTGGTCTGTTTCACTCTGATCATGTATGTTTTAAATCTAATTATTTGTTTTGGGTTTTTTTAGCTATCCTTTCATTAGTTTTCCCCAGTTCACTTTTCAAAAACATTAGCGCTTTTTCTATGCTCTTTCAGTCTTTTGCATATAGAGTCACAGAAAACACAATATGAATAGTTCTGATCTTTATTTTTGAAGATATATTTTTTTCCAAGTTTTTCAATGCACTGTTCACTCAATTATTGGATCTGCATTGTCTGTGAATGATACAAAATAGTTAAAAACTATCTCTTCATTATTAATTTAAAAACCCTGTTCCTATGGTCTTGATCTTCTGTGCAAAACATTATGGAATTTATCTTCTATAAGATAATAAATATAATCAAACATGTAATTCTAGATAACAAATACACATAACATTATGGTTATTTCGTTATGTTAAAATAATATGCTAATAGAAACAAAACAAAAAACTTGAAAATATTTTTGCAGAGTAATCGTTATTTATCTTTTACAAAAATTGATTAAAAAAATAGGTTCTACTTTACAAATGAGAGTATAATGGAAAAATATCAAGCTGTCAATACGGACATGGCTATTGGAGAGTTTGTTATTTCTAACTCACGTAACAAATTATGGTTGTTATTTGAAATGCATAAATAGTGAGAGAGAATAGCCTGAGCTTATGGATTGGTAAATGTTTGTGATATGATAAAGTTGAGGCACATATTGATAGAAATGAAAATAAATATATATATGAAATTATGTACATATTTTTTCCTATACTGTATATCATTTGCCTTTTTAAAGGTAAAAGAAATTAATAAAATAAACACAGGTAATGTTTTAAACCATTAAAATATTATATGACTGCCATTTCTTATGCTTACAGAATCTGTCAAAACAGCAGCAACTCTCTCAGATAGTAGTGATATGCAATGCAAACCATAGTAATCAGTGGGTGCTATAAGGTTTGTGCATCAAAATCTCTACGCAGTGTATAATAATCCAATATCAAACTAGTTTTAGATTGTGACTTTCATCAGCAATAACTCTAAGAGCTGAGAGTACTGCAAATAGATCTTTTGAATTTAATGCAAACCTCTAACAGTCACATTTACCTTTTTAGTTAACTATAAAGCTATGGGCTCAAAATGAAATTGCAATAATGTTTTCAATTCAAGTTTATTGACTTGTATAGACATATAGATCTGAACCCAGTTCAGTATCAAACATTTTGGTGTCAAATCAGAGTCACCATAACCCTTTGGCTATGATTAGTAATAAATCATTGAAACATCACATGACCACTATTGCTTATGCTTACACGATCTGTTAAAATAGTAATACCATCCTGTGCAAGCCATAGTGACTAATGGATGTTAGAAAGTTTGTGCATCAAAATCCCTATCTAATGCATTATATCCCAAAATATAGGTGTGTTTCTATCAGATCCAAGGCTCCTATCCTCATTGATGGAGGCCTCAAGCTAGAAGGTAATCTGAGGATATTGCATTACTAGGCACCAGATAAGGATTTTGTTGCATAAACCATCTGGCATCTATTGATTAGTGTGGCTTGCACTGGATTGCGCTTCAAATATAACTATTTTAGTAGATTGTGTAAGCATAAGAAATGGTGGTCATGTGATGTTCTAATGGTTTATACCAATCCTACCAAAGAATGATGGTAATGATAGTTATTAAAAAAACAAAGATACCAAAATGTGTAGAGATATCAAATTGGCTTTAGACCTGTATGATTATACAATTAATTAAGCTTGTATTGGAAATGCTATTGTGTTTTCAATTTGGACTTGTAGCTTAATAGTTAACTAAAAATGTAAAGAGTCACTGCTGGAGAGTTGCATTAGATTCAAAAGTCTAGGCATGGTGCTCTCAGATCCAATGCTCCTCACTGAAGAAAGTGACAAGCTAGAAAACAGCATGGGAATATTGACTTACTAGGCACTAGATAAAGATTTTGGTGCACAAAATCATTGATTGCTATGGCTTGCATTGAATGACAGTACTATTTGAAGAGAGTTGCTACTGTTTTAGATAATTTTATTAAATATATCACTTTGAATCATACTTCTTTATCCATCTGTCTCACATAATTAAGCTGCTAATGAATATGATTTTGTAATCAAAGGCATTTCATATATATTATGAATTTATTGATTAATTTTTTATTTTTAAAGTTTCTTGTATATAAATGGAGCTTGGGATGGTTGGGATCAAAGTTGTGAGTGCAGATACTTTTGACAGTTGTGAATCAAATTTTAATATACACATATATACATGCAAATAGAAGGAAGTATATAGTTCCAGGATTTATTAAAAGAAGTGTTTTTTACTATGTAATTCTTGATAATAGTTTGAAAGATTAACTGTTTTTTTACATTTGAATCATAAAAATAATAAATGGCCACTTATATGTAAGTAAGGCCATTCCAACTCCAAGAAATATTAAATAAAAAAAGAAAAGAGTGATGAATATTACTTTAGAAATGAGTTTTGTGATGACTATACATACCAATATGAGAACTACACATACAATTACATGTAGAACATGCTGGTCCATTTTTCTGTTTCTTTGGCAGAAATTTTTTTTTCTAACATACTTCCAACAACATGTCTAATTCTGGTTTTCCAATGTTTTATATTCTCTTCAATGTCTTTTCCAATGGAAATGACTTTGCACTTCTTTAGAATGTCTTTAAGATAATCCTTGTAATATGAACAGGGTATTGAGTAATATTTCTGTAGTGTAATTTTCACTACACCACTCTCACACAAGGTAAGGACAGTTTCTATCCACTTTTGACATCTTATGGAGGGATGTAATCATAAAAATATTGACCAAAGGCATCTGAAAATTACACTACACAAATATTACTTATTATTGAATAATCTCTAGTCTAATGAATGACTAATAAAAATTATTCATATACTTTCATTAAGTGATTTGTGACAAAGTTCTGAGGGCAGTACATCTGACATCAAATAAACTGTAATAATTTGCTATTTCTCTTTTTCTCTCCCTCTCTCTACATATATATATATATATATATATATATATATATATATATATATATATATATATATATATATATATATATATATATGTAAGAGATTGTGGTTTGGGTCAACTGATGAATGATGGTTCAGCATGAAATGTGACCTTGGAGATCATAGATCTTTTTCACATCTTTGGTCATATGTTTATGATTATATCTCTTCACAATGTGTTAAAAGTCGATAAAAACTCACCCCTACCTTGTGTGAGAGTGGTATAGTGAAAATTACACTACATAAGTACCCATTATTGAATAATATCTAGTCAAATGAATGACTAATAAAAATTATTAATAAACAGGGCACATCCCTCCATGTAAACCATGCTTAAATTTATCATAAAACACTATTTTTTAGGATATTTTTGATTGTTCTATTATTTTTTTCCATATGTCATAGCATCAGCCAAAATGAACCCGCAACTGTCTGCAATCAACTGCTTGCTTGCAAAGCAGCTGCGCTGACCTCTCGGCTAACAACACTTGACAATTTTACATGTTCCATCCAATGAAGGTGTGATTTTACAACAAAGAATTCAGTATCATGTCCATCAATAAAAAGAACATATTGATTGTTTTTATGATCTTCACACTGCATTTTTAAAATTTTCCAAAGCATACTTATGCTACTAGGGTATCCAAGTTTCATGACCATACAATAAATTTAATTAAATAACAATTAAACTTACTTGCAATAGTTATTTCCTGTGATAAAATGTTCTTTTAAGTCATAAAAGCAACACAGCACATTGAATCTGTGTTGTATTGCAATATCTAATTCCACTTTTTTACTTACAGAACTACCAAGATTTTGCTGATAACTATCAAAACTAAAAGTTATTGAGGATTTTTATTCTGTCACTGGTTCATAAAGAGCTAGAGTTTTTTAACATTAATTAATAAGCCAAAATCTTTATATTATGCCTTTATATTCTGTAAATCATCTTTTGAATTGCAAAAATAGCACAATTATCATCTAAAATCCAAGAAGCTGAAGTTCTTGTTTTCACTTTTACTGTGACTCATATTAAAAATTCCACCATCAAATCTGTGTTGTGTCTTGACTTCTGTTTGATTAAGGTACCTATAAACAAATCCAAACACCACTATCATAAAAATTTGAAAACAATATTGGAGCGAGTACACATCCTTGTTTAATACCAGTTTTTATTTCAAATGCCTCAGATTTTCCACCTGTACTAATAACCCTCCATCTTATTTTATCATTTAAGTAGACCCAATTTATTCATACTATACAAAAATATAGAGGGGGTGTGCATTTTGACTGAAACTGAATTCTTACAATTGGAGATTCTTATTTAAGCAAAATCCCTCAGAAAAAAATTCAAGGATGAAACACATTTCAGAATATTGTAAATTGTGAGAAAAATTATGAAATTGCATTAAGCATTATTTCAAGTCAATCTATGCTCTTCTACATCTCCCAGTTTTGGCGTTGAAGCTTTGTAAATACTACTGGATCCAAACGATATTTTTTCAACCATTAAATTAATTATTACTGTAAGAAAACATCCTGCTGATAGAAAAAGATTCATCTAGTCAAAGATCTATAACTGATGGAAGTAAAAATTATGCACAATTGTCAAAATCTATGTAATATAATACATGAAACTATTCTACATGCAATAATTAAAATATTTCAAAGATGAAATAGATTTATTTTTGTATTATGTATTTTTAATATAGCAATTATAATATTAAATATAGCACTAGTATAGGAGATCCAATGTGTTTTTTTAAATGTCAGGTCAGTCTAAAATGATTTATCTCTCTATGTTGAAAAGGGGAAAGGGGTTAGACCACAGTATCTAAAATAATTAAAAATTTATTGATAGAGAATTTTGAACTCAAACTAGAAAAAAGAATAAAAAGGAATATAAAGCAGCTTTATCACAAAGGGTATTTTCAAGTATTAATAGATGCACAAAATAATATATTCTACTGTATAACCATGATTATGGCTTGAATTTGTTGATTATAAAATGGCACTTTGTTCTACACACATTCAACAGAAATTAATATAACTTATTCTAAAGAATAGTAATCAAAATAAATCAGTAATAACTAGTTAGTTAATGATTCTAAAAAAAAAAGATCTTAATAATGATATATGATGAAGTGATGTCTTCAAAACTTTTTACAGCAATTTTGCAAGAAGTATTTTACAACATAAAATAGAAACTAAGGGCATAAAAACAAATGGAGATTATTTAAATCATGTACAGATTGCATATAATATAGTTGCTTTTGCAAAAACTTCTTCAGAAATTCAATAAATGTTATACTAGTTATCAGATTAAAATAAAAAATTAGGAACTAGATAAATGCTAAAAATGGCTAAAGTAATGTTCATTGGCTTTGATAGATAAAAATAAATATTGATAATCATAGCATAGAAAAAAAATTATTACTAAAAGTAAAGAATGTGTGAGGAAGAACAAACAACTGTATTAAAAAAATTAAGAAACTAAAATGGAGCTATGTAAAATGGATGGGTTGAAGTCAAGCTGTATTCCGAGAAATTGTAAAAGACACTATAAAAAATACATATCAATTGCTTAGATAACAATGTAATAAATTACAAGCAACATTATGACAATATTGTAAATGAAAGACAAATATACTATGAGAGATAGACTAATTTAACACAACATTTATATTTACTTAATGGTAATTACAGTTGCTATTTTATTTCAAGTTTAGGTGACAGTCACCTTTCTCAACAAATGAGGAAATGGTATTAAATTTTTTTTAAATGAAAATATTAATAAAAGAAACATTAACATGAACAAAAAGTGAGTTTTAGAAATAGAATTAACTATGTTCCCAGTAACATTTTTTTATTTTTTAATGTTGAATCTTAGTAGGTTTGAAGAACTAAGTGTTGATTGTTCTAAAAATTTTCAAAAAGGTCATGCTAGCAAAAGAAATATTTTCAGACAGCATATTTAATATAAATGATTTATCTTTTTTAAAGTGGAGAGAGTACTGAGTGATACAATTATTAAAGATTACAAAAAAACTTGCCACTTTTTAAAAAGATTATTAAATCAAAAGAAATATAATTGACGGTTAAGGTTGTCAAGAGAGATAAGATACCAAACTATTTTTTCTTTGATCAAGGAGAGGATTATTCTAAGTGATAAAAAATAGAGAACTTAAAGGAAAACTACGAGATTGAAATATGAAAATCAAGTTCAAGAAATATGCCATTTTGAAGTTCAAGTAGGGGATGGTGTAGGAACTGAATCCAAGATCCATATATTAAGTTAAATTGCAATTAATGCATATTTTCTGATCTTATATTTGAGTTAATAATGAGATTGAGGGAAGAAGATACAGTTGTAAGTTTGTACTTGATAAAACCTTTTTTCTATCTCAGTTAAGAGTGAAAAATAGAAATGATTCTCTATATTTAATGTTTATTAAACGTTGCTTATTTTATTGTTGAGAATAATTTTTCTTTAATTGTAATTTCTACTAATCTCAAAGAACACTGCAGGCATATATTTGTACTCACAGATTTGTAGATGTCAGTGTTAAAAATTGATGAGGATTTCTCAATGTATTTTTATAAATAATTTTCAGTTATGATATAATTTAACATCTAATATTGGAACAAAATTGCTAATAAGATTATTTTAAAAAATGGATTTAAAGTGAATGATTTTTATATTCATGCTCTCACTTCTAGACATTATATTGGTTCATATAAATGCATTTGAATTTGAAAATAAGATCATTTTTATTTTCCCAAAGTGTCTGTTTTGTGATTGGGGTAAGAATATCCTTGCTGTTTTAACATCATTGTTTAACAATGCTAGTGAGGAAAAATGATTACTTTCTATATAATTAAAATACCAATTATAAATGACATTGGAGGCTTATATTGCATATCTATAAAACTTATTTGTCTGCAATATATTAAAAGACAATTTGCTTTAGTATAAAATATTTTAGACAAATACCACTTCTTCATAGTCTAATTTCTGCTTGCAATGGTGCATTATTATATCACAGCTTCAAACTATTATAAAAAGTACAAAAGAAATTCCCATTAAATTTCTACCATATATATATTATAATGATCCGGAGAATGAGCTTAACGTGATCTGCATTACAGGGTGCCATCTAGGCATTTGAACCTAGAAAAATTTATAAAGTAGGCAGATACGTAAGTCAAAAAAAAAATTTTTTTTTTTTATTTTGATTCCGGTCATTAGCCCAAGTCACTAGCTCAGGGAGTAGCAGAGATTTAATAATATAATATCTTATCTAATTATATTTCAATATTAAAAAAATAAATAAAATAAGCCACTGCCAGTAATTAACATACAAACATTTATTAACGCACATATATAAGATTTAAAATTATTTTAGCATCAGTTTACCTTTTAAAATTTAACTTACATTTTTAACTTGGATTTTAATTTACATTTTAATTTTTACAACTTTACATTTTAATTTTTTATAAGTTCACACAGAGGAGTTTATAAAAGTTTGTTTTAAAATGTTGAATATAGATCGGTTACATAGATTACAACGGTTAAAAACATTTCAAAATAAACATAAACGATCAAAATATAAAATCATTGATACCGACAATTGCAGAGGGAAATTTATAAGTAACCCAATAGTATTCACCATAAGATACTTGCATTGTCATCAATAACTTAAAAGACATCCGAATAAATACATTATAGATACTCATTGTAAGGTATCATTATTTATCGAATGTCTATATATTTTGATCAAATATGAAAACCCAAAACATACTTAACCGATAACCAATCCATGCAAGCGTCTATAAACAACTTAAATTTAATGCATTTTTATTTAGGGTCGAGTATGAATAGACTACATAGATTTGCATTTGAAAATAAAATATATCCCTATTTAACCTTAGGCTAAAATTCGCAGTCAAACTGGCATCAATTCATCTGATATATCGATGTATTCAATGTAATACAGAATACGGCAGCACCAAAAAGATTAAGAGAAGACATTGACTCTCATCAGATAGGAATATTACATCTATCTAACGAGAAGAACAATTAAAAAAAACTCCATAGAAAGGAACTGCGTTCTCCATCTTATAATTTCTTCCATAGGCAAACGGGTGAGTGCGGCGTATATATAAACGATTCTGCCAGTAGCGAATCTCCGACTACATCTACTAACTACATCAATATATCCAATCCATTGACCCAATTTAACAATGACACAAATAACCTAAGATTACTCTCCCCTAATATAACTTTACAAATCTATACAGCCATTCACGCCCGACTTAAGTTTAACATTTATATAATTTAATTTATCCCACAGCAAAAATCATAATAAAACTTAAAGAACAAAAAAAATATAAATGGAAATGATTTTACATAAATAAAAAAAAAAAAATACATCAAATAACATTATTAATAAAGAATTTAGTTTGGTCAGATAGGATTCTATTTGTATTATTTACTAAAAGGTTTAGAATTTAGAGTTCTATGTTTTCAAATGAAAATAAAGTTCTTACGATTTTAAAAGGTCCATAATTTGTAGTCATTTGTAATTCTGAACAGGAATTCCCATGCCGTACTGAAGATATTTGTTTTGATAGCTGTTGTTTTTATTCATCCAGAGGTTTTTGCTTTAACTGGTCCTCAATGAAGAAAATGATGTTTCACTCCCTTTTCTTTAACAGCTGAAGGAATTGAAAGTGCGTCTTTCAATCCCTTCACCTCCAACTCCGTACTAACACATATAGTCACATTGTAATAATAATTTTCAAACTTGTTCTTTTATATTAATTTGAAGGATCTAATGGACGTTACGTCATGATGATGATATGGGCCTTTCGCTGAGGTCTGATTCCATTGTTTTTCATTCATTGGCTATTTGTTTCTATTGTTTTCCTATCTGACCACTGTTTATACATATAAATGCCCAAGGCTAGTTTACTAATTAAAATAATCATTTCCATTTTCTGATTACTTAATGTGTTTTCCAAAATTAAAGATATATTTTTATCTCTAAATCTTTTTAAGATTTAGTTTTAAACTACTCTTTTTTTTAATAAAGTTTTATTTTAATAATTATTTATCTGTGCGATTTTATATATATGTGAGTTTAAGATGATTTTTTAATTTTCAGTTTTTAATTCTTAAAAAGGAAATTTTTATTGGCGAACTTTTTTTTTTTTATGTTTACTAATAAAAAAATAATGTAACGTATGTATGTGCCCATTACAATATATATATATATATATTGTGCCATTACAGTTTAGTCAGTAGCTAAATTTGTAGTAATGTGCATGAAAAAAAATGTAAAACCAAAAATCATCATCACATTTTTATATAGTAAATGAAGCTGTAGGGCATCCAAGTTTAAACCCTACAAGATCAAGTTTTAAAAGCTTAAGACAAAAAGAAGGTGGAGCAACAGTTATATTCTTTATTTGTTTGTGTGTTGATAGAAAACTCAAAAAGAGTAATACACACATTTCAATATTTAAAATTTTTGTTAAAAAGTAAAGTAATAACACATATATAGGAAGTGTGTGTATAAACTGTTTAATTATCATGATATATTTCAAATATTAAACTCTCTTCAAAGCTAACCTACATTTACTAAATTCTAATATTTTATTCTATTTCTATTTTATTATTATCTGTTTCTATTTTTGTTTTTCTATGATTGTAATATTATGATTTCAAAATGATTATAATTAGGGATTGGAAGGTTAAAAAATTAATTTTAAATATTAAGGTCATAATTTCTAAAAAAACATTTAGATTATTGTAATAGGCCAGCTTTATAAATGAGTTGAATAAGTGTGCATGTGCATTACATACATAAATGTACATTTTATTACATATTGAAAAAGAAAGGGAAGATCTATTGAATTATATATGTTTTATTTTTTTTTAAACAATTTTGTTTTTATAAAAGTTGGTTTTCTATTAAAAACTCAGACAGTTGTGACAAATACATGAGAAAAAAAGGATTAAGACAGTTTTTATTTAAAAACAGGATTAGTCTGAAAAAATCAAGGTAGTGTGATTTTTAAATATGTTTCCAGAGAAAGCCACACTATCAGTCTAATTGGGTGAGTTGACTCAAAAATCAAGTATAAAAACTGTCTGGGAAAAATCAGTAGAAAAGATTTTTAAAAAATTGAAACTAAGGCAGACAAACATTTTAATTCTGCTAGATAACCTTTTTTTTTTATCATTTTTTTTTAATATCAAGTTTTTGAATATTGAAAATATAAGGATGTCGGGCTACAAAAAAAAATATACTCTCATCTGGAGGATCCCAGGACCTGCCGGAACCAGCACATCATATAAAGAAAAAAAGGAAATGTCTGAAATTATAATATTCTACACTGTCTTACTGACTGAGAGAAATAAGATGTTTTAAATAGAAAGAAGAAAGAATTCACCTGCATTTGAAGGCGATCAAAGGAA
The DNA here is from genome assembly GCA_028023455.1 of Epiperipatus broadwayi. Lineage (NCBI taxonomy): Eukaryota > Metazoa > Onychophora > Udeonychophora > Euonychophora > Peripatidae > Epiperipatus > Epiperipatus broadwayi. Next base: position 3,401,679 of record JAQFVV010006273.1, read on the forward strand.
ACATGGTTAATCTACAGATAAATGTTAAATCATCGAGTTCAATTAAATCCAGTGACTGAGTTTGAACCCAATAAAAATTATAAATGTGAAAACAACTGCTTTACTTCATCCACTAAAAGAATCATGCTTGACAGGAAGAGATGAAGAGTTAATATAATGATTTCCAAATTGTCCACTAAAGCAAATAACCTCAATGGAATCATCATCATCAAATAATTATACACTTCAAGAAAGAGAGTGTTCCAAAGAAAAATGGAAATGGTAAATGCAAAAATATAGACATTAAACAAAATAAATTTGACTCATTGGAAGTCGCTACAAAGAATAGAACTGGTAATATAAATTTTTTTTTTATATATTTTCTTTATAATATCAGAGACTTAGTAAAATTTTAGCAACAGAGTGGTATATTTTTGTTTAAAGAACTTTTAAAACAACCAAGATCAATTGAAACCAAGAATTTCTTAATAACAATAAACATAAGCTTCATTAATGATTTTATATGTACTAAAATTATGATTGTCTATTAACCTAAAGTTATGAAACCTTATTAATATGTAACATATTTTTTTATTATTATTTTGTTTTAAATAATATTTTTGCTATTATGGGGATAAAACATGCACATACATAATAATACTTGTTGCATATATGTAATTGTGTGTGAATGTGAAATAGGCGGTATTAAAAATATTAGATTTTTGTTTTAAGTTAAAGTATAGCATTTCAGAGGGTAGAAGGGAGGGGGAGAAAAATAATTTAAAATTTGTTCTGGAAATCTTGCTCTTTCACTTCTACTAACATTGTATTTTTAATCATTCTGCTTTACATATTAGATTATAAAAGTATGTGTGCAAATCAGAAAAGAAAGAAAAAGAGTGAATATTTTTTTTTGTGAAATATTTTCTTGTGAATTGAAAACTTTAACAAACTTAGTATCCCATGTTGTTATTGTTAATATAAATTTTCATGTATGTCTAGAAATTTTTATGTATATGTTAGAAATGCAGTAATAAATATTAGTTTATCTTATTAAACAAGGTGTATATATTTCATTAAGAGTAGTCTTTATTAAGTGTGATCATTCATCATCAAGGTGAATATTATCTATTTAAGTTCCAATTAGATATACTAAAATTAGACAATAATTATTAATTTCTGAAACTAAATTTTATGATTAGGCTTAGTCCTAAAGCTGTGGTTGAAACCATTATCATTATCATCATCACGTTTTAATTAATGAGCTGTTTAAATGTTTAAAGGCCATAAATAAATATTGATTTCTTATTATTATTATAACCACCATTCCATCATCTATATCAGTGTTTCCCAACCTGTGGTACGCATACCACTGGTGGTACGTGAGTTGCTGGATGGTGGTACACGAAAAATAATCAATAATGTCGGACATAAAAAAAAAATTAAATCATAAAAATATAGAAATGTTTTTTCCTATAATTCATAAAAATTATTTTAATTAATAATATTATACAGTAAAGTTGTTAATATGTACAGTCGATAACGATCTTTAATGTTAATGATAAAATTGAAAGTATGATTAAGAAATTAGATTTTTGGAAACAGTAATATATATAAGTATCGAAAACAATCAACTGGAAGTATTCGAAACTCTACATATTTTTTTGTTTGAAAATAAGGTTAGTCTGTCTCAAGATATACGAGAAAATATAATAGCACATTTAACAGGATTAAAATTGTCTTTTATGGAATATTTTCCAAAACCCGAAAACACAAATGATAATTGGATTTCAAACCCCTTCTATGCAGAAAATTTATAAAAAGCTACATCATTATCAATAAAGGATAAAGAAAATTTAATAGAATTATCATGTGACAGAACTTTACAAGTAGAATTCAAACGACACAATCTAATTAATTTTTGGTTAAACATTAAATAATATGAACAACTTTCTGAGAAAGCTCTTAAATTATTATTGCCGTTTACTATGGAATTAGTAGGAAGAGCTTTTTCTTCATATATTTTTTTTAAAAATAAGTATCGAAACAGATTGAACGCAGCTGTAGAACCAAATTTCAAAAAATTATGTTGTTCGAAACAAGCACAAAGATCTCATTAAATTTATTTTATAAAAATATTTGATTATGATAAGAAAATATACTAATTGTTTTTTTATAATTTTGTGTTTTTATTAAAACCATTTATTAGTAAACAAAATATGACAAAATAGTAGATAAATAATGAGTCGGATCAAGGCAAATCAATCTAAATTATTTAATTTGAAAGAATGTATCAGAAAAGGATCATACCCAGAAATTAGAATCTCATTAATTCTTGATCATCTATTGTGGATTACTAGATGCAAGCTAGTATTTAATCATCAAAATTTTAATCCTATTAACTTCATGCTGAACAATATAAAGAAAACAAGAACAAGAGATAGCCTGATAACCCCTGAGGTTATTTTTACCATGACTTGGGATATACTGGATTTATCCTCTCCATGGCCCAACCAATAACAAGATGCTCCAAAAAAGAGAAAACAGACTCAAATTCAGAAAAACCAAATGAAGGAATGAGAAAACACTTTGAACAAAATATGTACCAAATAACCTTTAATGTAATCTTTAATAAATTATTTTGGAAAAAAATATGAAACTTTGAACAAACACATACATATAAATATGTTACAGTGAGTTTATAATCTGGTGTGATGTTTAGGCATGTTTCAATGTAATTTGTCTCATTATGAGATGTGAATACAGACATGGTCACCCTATAATATATATAATGCAAATAAAATAACACACTCACAATAACAAATTTCACAAAATACAATCATTTTTATGAAGTGGTACAATTTAGCGTGGTGTACTAACAAGTGGTACGTGAGCCAAAAAAGGTTGGGAAATGCTGATCTATATTATGCAACGATGAGTGAATTGCCATCCAAAATTAATAGTATGATCTGAGCTAGCAAAACTTATAAAGATATTGAAACGTATTTATTATGTTAAGATCTAAGAAATGATTTCTGTCTAATGAATTTTATATATTCCACTTTGGTTTAAAGATGTTTTATGTTTACCTAAATATTAGTGCATACAGTGATATGGATCTAAAAGCAAAATCCTTCATTTTTATTAGAAATAAAGTACCAAAAAGGGATTCAAACCCGGTACATATGAAAAGGTTATAAGATATAACTGTGTCTAGATTCAGATAATCTAGTGGCGCCCTGCTAGACCATATTCACTTGTGATTTATTTAAATATGCATTTGACATCAAACCAAGAGATGAAAGGGGATCAAATCTACTGTCTGTATACCTGAGAAGCTATTTTATTGAGTTACCAGTGTACTCACCTGTGATGTTATTTCCTGAGCTATAGTAGTTTGTTCTTAATAATTTGTTTAATAGCTTATACTCAGCAAGTTGCATATTTTAATTCTTTTCTTTTTGATATAAAATAAAAGCTACAATTTTTTTTTGTTTATTAAGTAATAATATTTGAATATTTGACATTTTAATATAATTTTAAATTTGGATCTTATTGATCTCTTAATTAAGTTACAATATATATATATATCAACAGATGGCGTTTTTACCAAAAACACGATCAAGCATTTGTTTACATAAACGATCAAAGAGTCAGAATTAACTATCTCTTTCGTTTTAGCCCACTTTCAGATCAGCTGAAATAGCTTGAAATCAGCTGATCTGAAAGTGGGCTAAAATGAAAGAGATAGTTAATTCTGACTCTTTGATCGTTTATGTAAACAAACGCTTGATCGTGTTTTTGGTAAAAACGCCATCTGTTGATCATAAATACAAGCGTCAGCAGGTTTTAACGTGATTAAAACTTGTTTTTGTTTTTCATAAATCTACCTTTAAAGGTTTCCGCAATGATATAGATTGCAGAGGCTTTGACTATGTGGAGAAGCTGAACTGAGATCAGACCCATATAGCTATCTAGTTTGTTTGGCTGAATTTGAAGACTTTATCGGTCTGAAAAATTTCATGCTTGCAAACTGATAGAAACTCTGTGCATAAACACTTGGAGTCAGTTTTTAGATCTAGTTTCTTGGCTCTGTCTTTCACTGATGATAGCAAAATAGCTTGAAATCAGCTGATCTGAAAGTGGGCTAAAACGAAAGAGATAGTTAATTCTGACTCTTTGATCGTTTATGTAAACAAACGCTTGATCGTGTTTTTGGTAAAAACACCATCTGTTGATCATAAATACTAGTGTCAGCAGGTTTTAACATGATTAAAACTTGTTTTTGTTTTTCATATATATATATATAAATAAAGACTTCTGTTGTAATTAGTAATTGATCTCTCCTATATTATAAATTATGTAGAACAAACAGGTATCATTGATTTCACTGATAATGAAGAGATAATAATAAATGGACAGATGAAATTTTGTGCTGGATTCCAAGATTATAAAAATTTAGAAAGAGACCACATATGAGATGAATCAATAAATGAAATGAAGAAATGTGTTGGTCTGATATGGAAAATTGATCAGTGGAACTTAGGGAGACCTCAATAATGGTTGCAAATAACAGCGATAATATAGATATAAGTATTTTTAAAGACTTTTTGATTTAGTTTTTTATTCTTGAATAGAATCATGGATACATTTCTAATTAAAATATTACATGTACCATAAGTAGTATGAAGTTGAACCAATGTTAGATCCAGGAGCATCTGAACAAAATTCCAAATATAGAATAAAATACATATAATTTAAAGTTAATTATTGATATCTTTCATTGAATTGATATTGCTGACTGTTTATTCACATACTTATTTCCTAATATGATTAGCCAGTTCTATATATTCTTTGCATTTATTTGGCTATTATTTTATATTTAGTTGCCTGTTAAATTATATTCTTACCTTCATAAATAAATAATTTTTTAAAACTCCAAATTATGTTGTTCGAAACAAGCACAAAGATCTCATTAAATTTATTTTATAAAAATATTTGATTATGATAAGAAAATATACTAATTGTTTTTTTATAATTTTGTGTTTTTATTAAAACCATTTATTAGTAAACAAAATATGACAAAATAGTAGATAAATAATGAGTCGGATCAAGGCAAATCAATCTAAATTATTTAATTTGAAAGAATGTATCAGAAAAGGATCATACCCAGAAATTAGAATCTCATTAATTCTTGATCATCTATTGTGGATTACTAGATGTAAGCTAGTATTTAATCATCAAAATTTTAATCCTATTAACTTCATGCTGAACAATATAAAGAAAACAAGAACAAGAGATAGCCTGATAACCCCTGAGGTTATTTTTACCATGACTTGGGATATACTGGATTTATCCTCTCCATGGCCCAACCAATAACAAGATGCTCCAAAAAAGAGAAAACAGACTCAAATTCAGGAAAACCAAATGAAGGAATGAGAAAACACTTTGAACAAAATATGTATCAAATAACCTTTAATGTAATAATGTAATCTTTAATAAATTATTTTGGAAAAAAATATGAAACTTTGAACAAACACATACATATAAATATGTTACAGTGAGTTTATAATCTGGTGTGACATTTAGGCGTGTTTCAATGTAATTTGTCTCATTATGAGATGTGAATACATACATGGTCACCCTATAATATATATAATGCAAATAAAATAACACACTCACAATAACAAATTTCACAAAATACAATCATTTTTATGAAGTGGTACAATTTAGCGTGGTGTACTAACAAGAGGTACGTGAGCCAAAAAAGGTTGGGAAATGCTGATCTATATTATGCAAGGATGAGTGAATTGCCATCCAAAATTAATAGTATGATCTGAGCTAACAAAACTTATAAAGATATTGAAACGTATTTATTATGTTAAGATCTAAGAAATGATTTCTGTCTAATGAATTTTATATATTCCACTTTGGTTTAAAGATGTTTTATGTTTACCTAAATATTAGTGCATACAGTAATATGGATCTAAAAGCAAAATCCTTCATTTTTATTAGAAATAAAGTACCAAAAAGGGATTCAAACCCGGTACATGTGAAAAGGTTATAAGATATAACTGTGTCTAGATTCAGATAATCTAATGGCGCCCTGCTAGACCATATTCACTTGTGATTTATTTAAATATGCATTTGACATCAAACCAAGAGATGAAAGTGAACAAAATCTACTGTCTGTATACCTGAGAAGTTATTTTATTGAGTTACCAGTGTACTCACCCACTTGATGTTATTTCCTGAGTTATAATAGTTTGTTCTTAATAATTGTTTATAGTTTCTACTTGTTTATTGATGATACAATACCTGCCTAACCAAGGTTTGAAATAGGCCAGACACCTTAAATGATTAGTCTCCAGGCATTAGTGTTTCTAGGTATTGTGAGATCATGAGAAATCTAATTACAGAAATATGTTTAATTTATTCCTACTCATCATTTTAATATTTATTTACTATGGCTACTACTCAGGTATCTTAATTCCTTTGATCACCGTTTATTTTAGTTACAATTTAATTCTTTTGATCAAGTTTATCATAATATTACAATATAATTCTTTTGATCTATCATAACCTTACAGCTGCTTCTGTAAATTGGTTATCACAAAAATCAAAAATAAGAATTTTATTGGCTTAATTTTTTTATAGTTAAGCAAATATATTCAGTGCTGTCATTAGTTATATAGCATAGAATATAATCAATATTAAATACAAAGTTTTTCGTATTACTGTTTAAGAGAAAATTTAATTTTATAAATCGTTTCTTTAAATGGATTCCCAAGCAGATTCTTATCAATGCTTGTTATAAAATACACTTATATTTTGCCATTATTTTTATTAAGAAATAAAGCTATCAAATTGTTTAAATAAACAGAGGTGTTTACATACATAAAATAAATAATTTAATACAGAATAGAATTATAAATCTAACATTACAATACTAAAATATTTAAAATGAAAGTAATTATATTTAAAATTACACTTTAACTTAAGGGATAGAACAAATACCTCTTACATGTTATATTTTATGAATGTGAAAATTTGTATATTTAGATTTAATAAAGTAATCATACTTTCCTCACCAGTGCCATTAAACAGAGATGTTTAATTTGCAAGGATACTCTAGACACTTAAGATTGGCTTATATAATTACATTTGAGTTCAGAAATAAGACACCACTCTTATTTCCTTAAAATCTCTATCTCATGGTTGATACAAGAGTATCCCTGCAGATTGAATGCCTCTGTTTAACACACTTGTGAGAAAAGGATAATTACTTTCTATAGTTTATTACAATTTAAAATGCAGTGCTTGTAAAATGTTCAAATATTACATATTTAGATTTAGCTAAAATTGATTTAGTGAATATTTATGAAATAATATTATTTATTAAAAGCTCAATTTAAATTTAATTGAAATAAATATGAGAACTTTATAGTTTTATGATTTATTTATTTTAACTAAATGTTTGTAATATTATTTTAAAACCTGGAAATAAAAGTGAAGTAATTGAGAAAGATTGAAATTATTATTTTCTTCTTTATTTTTGAAAGATATTCATAAACTTTTTATCATGATTTAACAATCTTAGCATCTATCATTTCACCCAGATAATCATGACAACCTTTTCCAAATTTTCCCAGAAAAATCAAGAAAAGTTGATGCATAATGGGAAATATATTAAATCCAGAAATCAGCTGGTCGAGAAGTCAGCGCGACTACCTTGCACTTGCAGGCAGTTGCCCGGGTTGCGGGTTCGTGTCCCAGCCGATGCTATGACACTTAAAAAAAAAAAAAGAAATCAGCTGTCAAATCGTTATAAAAGTTGAGTTTTGGAAAAACCAGACAGTCTTCATAAATTTTTATTGCATTCAGGATCTAAGTAGGTTAAAACTTTTAAATAGACATTTTGTTGCCTTTAACATGGTTAAGTAGCCAACTAGTCTATGATTCCTTCTCATTGTACTAGGAAAAAAATGAACAACAGATAAACCAGAAATTATCTTTGATTAATTAATTATTTATTTTAAAAGATTTCATTTATTACAGTCAACTGTTAAAGAAAAATGGACAAATTGACTTACAGAATATTGTCCCACTACTTCACACTAAATTGCTGGACTTTTTCAGGTGGAAATATTAGCAAATAGCTGATATATTTTGAAAAGTTATATTTATTAACTTCAAAGACAATAAAGCCAATTACTCAAGGCTTTAATAGGTTTATAAATGTAGATAATAACAATCAACCCTTAAGCTATCAACAATCTTATTTTAGAATCAAGGCAGTTTCCTTTAACAATAAAGGTGATACCATCTTTATTTTTAAAGGATATTGCCTTGATTACAGGTTGATATTTTTGATAGTTTACAGGTTGATAGTTAAATAAGTTGTTGATTTTATTTTCAAAATATTTTAAAATAATTGTTCTCTTCACTTCAAGATATTGTGCATATTAAGTCTCAATATTGTGAATTTATCTCATCTCTAATTATAGAAGAAAAACTTAAATAATATTTTTTTTAAATCAAATATGCCTCAGAAACTTTGTCATTTGGAGAAATACTTAACTTTAATCTAAAAATGAATGGAAATCACACTGTTTCTGAATGATAACTATTTGCTATACAATTTGTTATACAATCAGAATTATTAGCAACATGGATTAAAGATTCTTTTGATAAAATTATAATTTTTTTCAGATGGATTGAATTGCTGTGTGCAATAAATTACAAATTTGGCACCAATGCTTAAACAAATGCCATTCCTGAATTATAGATTATCAAAGCAAATATTAAATATGATAAAAGTTATAAACAATCTTAAAATGGATTAATGTGTTTAATGTAACTTACCTTGAATCAACAACTATGATAAATGGAATTTATTAACTTTATGATGTATCCAGAAAGGATTATATTACAAAAATGAAATTAATTGTGCAATAAACTGATGAATTATTTAATGCATTTTAATACAATTGCTTCTTTCATAGTTAGTTATTGTTATTATAAATGTAATAATGTTTCCTCAGATATTACTATGCTAATGTACAGGTAATATTTTTGTTTAATATTATTATTGGTGATACTGAATGGAATTAAATGTGATTTACCTTAGTTATAGTTTGTATAAATGTAAGTAACTATTAAACTTACATAAAACTGTACTATATTGCAATTACTGTATGTTTTCTGAGTTCTTAAGTTTCAACATCAAAGTTAAATAGAGATAATCATCCTTATTTAGATAAGTAGATCTATAAGGAATATTTTATACATCACTTATATGTTATTACTAATATTTTAAATGCTATATAGTACTAACAAAGCATTCTAATGATGTACTTATATATTTGTTAATGAAGTATTACTCATAATGATTGAGCCTGCAAATGAATCCAGTAAAGGATTTTGAGATAAAAAAAAAACTCTTTGATGTAAATATCATTTAGGTATGTTAAGCAAAAATTGTACTTGCTTTTTTTAAAATGAATGAAAACCCCAGTATTATCAAACGGGATTGATTAATAATTAATTAGTTAGTAAAACAAACTAATTAAGAGCCATTTAAAACATTTATTATTGATCATTACGATGATTATTATCTTTCAGTATTAAAACTGAAGATTATTTTTGAAATAACGAACGATGTATTCCTATTTGATATTAGTGACATTGCAACGCTGTTTAATAATACACTTTTCTTATCCCAAGTTTAAATTAGCTTTGGAAAATAAATATTAATATTTATTAGACATTTTATATAATTTTCTTTATTAATACTGGATTACCGACATGTTATATAATTTTCTTTATTGTTATTATTCCTTTTGATAAGTTAATTTATATTGTGTAATAAAGTTATTGTTAATTTTTAATATTTCTATTTTGTCATTATTAAAGAAGCATCAGCACTGCATATTTACAAGATAAAGATCATATTTAAGATATTAATTCATACATAAATCCATTTAGATTAAATTCATCATTATTACATTGATACTATCTGAACTATAAGATTAATTAGGTAAGATGATGCATATAAAATCCCTTTTATATTATCACGTTCTAAAATGCATAAACACACTTTATATCCATGCATTTATTTATTTTATTTTATATAATTCTGAGATAAATCATTAGTCAACTTTATATTTAAAAATTACTAGCCTTAGTTTTTAAAACTCAGATTATATTACTTATAGAATAAGAAACATTATATATGAAATTTTTTTTTGATTAAAATATGAGAAGTTTGAGAGTATACATATTATTGAATAACCCTGAAAAATTAATTTAGAATTTTATTAACTGTAAATATATTATTAAAGTATAGAATAATTTTTGTTTATGAGGGAATATAATAAATGTGTATATATTGTAAAGTGAAAGTTAAGAATAGTCACACTCCCACATTATTGGCATACGTCTCATCTAATCTTTGGTGCAGGCTGAGATCTATTTCTATTTGGTTACAATATATATATATATATATGTGTGTGTGTGTAATTATATAATTGAATATTTGTAAACACAGTAATTAAATAATTAAAAAATTTTATCCACTTAGGAGCGCTTTCGATTATCCTAGTAATCATTGTCAACTAAAACTTTAAAAGGCTAACCTTTCCACAATTCCAAGATCTTAATGTTTACTAGGATAATCAAAAGCACTCCTAAGTGGATAAAAAATTTTAATTATTTAATTACTGTATTTACAAATATTCAATTATATATATATATTGAAACAGATCTGATGCTCAGATCCTTGCTTCACAGCCCACATCCAATCTCCTACCATCTAACTATATTCAAACCCACCTTCACGCATGTATATACATAGCTAATAATACATATATTTCTCTTACCTAAGATTTTAACATAAATCACGTGAACATTTACGTATTTTAACCTAAAAATATTTTTATTTAATAATATTTTCATGTGTATACGGGCGTAAGTAATAAATCTATATATATTTCAGTGTAGGAGATTGCGAATAAATTAGTAAAGTTATATTATATATAAAGTATCATATATGAAACATTATTTTTTCATATCTAATTTTGTAGCCAGAAATGATGCAATCTTGTTAAAAAGTCTCTCGAAAACAATTACCCGGAAGATCCCTTAGATAAAAGTAAAAGATTACGATTTTGTAATAATAAAATAAACCCATTAGTGGAAATTTTGTCCATGCTAGCTTGTTTTAAAATCATAAGATTTATTTTAAAACAATCGTTCAAGAAACTGATAACAAAATTGCATTGTTTCAAAAGTCTTACCAGATAAAATATCCGGTCAAATTATTCTAGATGTACAGTAAGTGCTTAAACCGCCTCAGGTCCAGCAGTAGTTGCTAAGTTACATCTTCAAAATAAAAGTATATATACTGCTGGATTTGAATCCACAAAAGGAGGAGACCACCAAATTATGATGTTGCTATACATATTTCATGCCAGTTTTGATTCTCACTCAATGTGCCATGAGTAGGGAAATTTCGCCTTCCCCTCCGTTCTGATATGCTTTTCCCATAAGCGAAGCTCTGCATCCCGTACTGATGAACTTTATATATTTTTCCGTAAAAGTGAAATGCTAACTACCATATAATAATGCTACCCTAGATCTAGTGAACCAATACTGATGGACTGACATGTATTAAAATCGCTCTTCCAAATAGCAAGGTAAAAAGAACTTTGACCGCTCGTAATTCTCAAATCCTGTCTTCTCTGTAATATCTATTATATTTTCCAATCATATATATTAAAAGTCTTCAAAATATGTAATTCTTATATCTCTATATAACTAATCACTGTTAAACCTCTTATAAAATGTTTTCTTTTCTTTTATTTCCAAGCGGCAAATAATTTTCATTTAGATTTATGTATTTATATTTTAAAAAGAAATGCCAATGATATTACTAAAATCACCAGCATATAATTTATTTTCATTTTCCCCACCCATCATTATCGGGTAATTAACTTATAACTTAATCAAAACAAGTCTTATTCAACTTGCCCAGGTGCTAGCAATTTTAGATAAACAAACTAATTATTTTTTATGTTTACTGTAGAAAAACAGATTGACATCTGTTTCATAAATATTTTCCATTCTAAATAATGCGCTATCTCTTATTATTAATTTATATTATATATGTAAAACCCATCATAGCTATTACCACCACCCATTTATTTTGTATTAATTTATGTATTTTCATAAGGGCATTTATTAACCAAGATTGAGATTTATTAAATGTGTGGGAAGTTATGAATAATATTAAGTAACATAATGTAAGGGGGGGAATCTTCAGACCTTAGTTTTACAGTTAATTAGCATTAAACATGTCTGTTTAACGAAGAAACCATACCATTATGCCAAGTATTTCACAGTTTATGGGCAGTAAATATGTTTAGATAGTCTTTAAAGCTATAGTTATATTATGTTATTAAGCATTGCATGCATATAGGCCACTTCGTTTATATATATTCATGCTTCTTTCTCACATGGAGGTTTCGCTAAGTCGAGCCCCATTGTCATTCTCTGTGTCCTAGAAACCAGGCTGTAAAACCATCCTGTGGACACACTTGGTCATATGTGCATGCTTTATACGGGAATTGCTCTGGAAAATCCAGCCCAATAAACACATAGCCGACCGCCCTTCATCTCAACACCGATCCTGCCTACATTTGCAGAGGAAATCAGTAAATTTCGTTAATCAAATTCATGAAGCACACTCCAGGATCCATAATTGGACCACCCCAATCTGCCGCCATGCATGCACTGCCTTTCAGTGTATTATTAGTCACCCAGAAATAGCCATAAGTTGTAATGCGATGATTTCTTTAAACAGACATATTTCCATTAGTTTACTATGCATATCAATGTGATAAATTTAGTATCATTTATATAATTATTCATTATCCATCCCGCACATTAATTATTTATAACTCAAATTAATAATAATATTGAATATAACAAAATGTAATATTTGCTTGTAAAATTATTTCCTTTTTAAATCAGATAAATGCTCTGTTCATCTCTTTGGGGGTGTAATAGTATTTTAGTAATGCATTCCAATAGCGCTAATTCCTTAAGTCACACATATATTATTGGCATAGCCGCAAATATCAAGTTATTGTAAAATATGAATTAAATATATATATATAATACTTATGAGGCTAATGTCGGATAAATAACCCTACATAATTTTTGTTATTGATCTAATAAATCTTAAATATATATATCAATTCTTGAAGCATTGCTTTCTTTTAGTTAAGTTAATATATTAAGTTATTAATTATGCTCAATTCGACTAGATGATCTCCACTAAATACATAATTAATATACTAGGTCATGAGCCTTCATTGCTCATAAATATAGTTAGTTGTTAAGTTAGTCTATCATTAAATTTAGCCTAGAGTCTTTTTTGTGTCTCCGATGAGTGATGCCGGTGGTGAGAAATAAATTAAATCGATGTCATCAGGATTGTTGTTCATAATGTTATAGATCTGGGAAATAGGCAAATAGGGCAGGGTCCATGAGTGTTCCTGACCTGTGTATCTTGCGCATGATTGGATTCGAGGTACTTTTGCCTAGATGCTAGATCTTGTAACATGAACATACAAATCCGACCGGCACAGATTTTTTTTTCTTTTCCCCAGGTTTGGCACGTCAACATAGGGCTTCAAATACAAACACCCACATACCTGAGATAGTAGTAGATAGTGATAAATATAACATATTTAAAAAAAAAAAATTTTTTTTCTTCAGACACCCAGCTTAAAATTTTTTTTGCATATTAGTATACACTCCCTGTGAGTCATTGTTAGTATAATTATAAATAGTTTTCTCTCAGTATATATATAAAAATATGTTTCCAGTAAATAGTATGTTATATATACAATAATTTTTCCCACATAAAAGTTTTAAAAGTTGTATCATTTTCACAAAACTATAAAATAAAATTAGTGGCAGTTTTGTTATCTTTTCTTTCACGTGTGTGATCTAAATAATAATAATGTTGTATAATGTTTTATTCCTTGTCTGGAAGTATTCATTACATGCATTAATTCTTGTGAGTTTTAAAGGAAGTGAAGAGAAGTGACAGCTTTTAAGGGGCTTTTACTTTCATATTAATAAAAGATAAAGAAGTGCTTTTCCCAAATAATGTTTATAGTTTTCATAAATGCATTAGTATACATGTAAGATTCCAGTGATATAAAAGAGTGACAGCTTTTAAGGGGCTCTCACTTTCATAAGATAAAATGTGTTTTTCAAAGAAGTAAATAATATGTTATATAATGTTTTTTTTCTTAGTCATAAACGTGAAATTACATGTGGAATTCCCGTGAATAAAATAGTGGTAGCTTTTAAGGGGTCTCCACAGTTATAATAAAAATAAAAAGTATGTGTTCTAAATAGTGTTTTATATATATATAAGTTTCCATAAATGATTTTAATAACATAGTATTTTCAAGTTTACAATGTGATAAATTAGTGACAGCTTTTAAGGGGCTCTCACATTTAAAGATAAAAAGATAGGGAAGTATATGTTCTAAATAATAATGATGTTATATATAATTTTGGTTAAATAAATATTTTATATAAATAATATTTCCAAGTCTGAGAGAGTTAAATTAGTGACAGCTTTTAAAATGCTTTCACTATTAAAATGTAATAAAATAAATATTCTAAATAATAGCGCATATGCAGATTTTTTTTATTAATATTCATGCGTATATAACTGCCTCAGATTAATGAAAGAAATAAGTAGTGACAGTTTTTGTTATACTTCCATTCTCTTATATATAAACATGTGCTAAAGCTATAATAATTTTTTCTCCTGTTATTGTTGTTAAGCTGTGAGTGTATAACTATTTAAGTATATAGTTTAGAAAAGTATATGCCAGTAATAGTGGATCATCTGGTCAGATCATATAGCCCTATCCCTTTGGTTGGCACCCGGTAGCAATACCAATATAAATTTGCCAATAGGTGGTAGAGTTATTAGAATAAAAATAGTTTAAAAGCAATGATTCATAATACAAAAGTTATATAGAGTTTTTTTTCCCCAAAATATGTGTATCAAGTTTATCAATGCAATCGCTAATAAATCATTTTGTTAAGATGTTTCAGGTGCTGAAGAACAACCCATAAACAAGCAACAAAGCAAGACATAAAGAAGGCCAGGTAGAAGTCACAATAATTATTATTATATACTTTGCATTGAAAAGCTAGATAATAAATAATCAGTATATATATGTATTTTTCTCAGTAAAAGGCTAGATCTAGAAATTATTAATATTAAGAAATAAAAGGTGGGATAGCAATCGTTATTTAAATGAATGTAAATTAAGTATGGGAGTGAAAGATTAGAATAAGAGGAAGAGTGTAGAATGGGGGGAAGAGAAGCTGGATGGATAGAACATGACAACATGGATACTCAATGATAAATGACTTCGGACTTTTGTTTTATATATATTGTAGGATAGTTTTATTTTTTTTATTTATGTCACATGAAGATAGAGTGAAAGTAAATTTTTTTTCTCAGTAATACAGCAGATAGTTAGAGTATTCTATCATAAATGAAAGTCAAAACAGGGTAGCGCTCGGGCAGATCAAAATAAAATTTTTTTTAGATACATCGCCAATCCACAAATTGTTCTTTAGTTACCTGGACATCAAGTAAAAGATTTTTTTTCTTTTTTTAAACATTTTTTCATTTTTTTCAGTAAGTTCAGGAAAATGAAGCAGATCTGATGCTCAGATCCTTGCTTCACAGCCCACATCCAATATCCTACCATCTAACTTATATTCAAACCCACCTTCATGCATGTATATACATAGCTAATAATACATATATTTCTCTTGCCTAATATTTTAACATAAATCACATAAACATTTATGTATTTTAACCTAAAAATATTTTTATTTAATAATATTTTCATGTGTATAGGGGCGTAAGTAATAAATCTATATATATTTCAGTGTAGGAGATTGCGAATAAATTAGTAAAGTTATATTATATATAAAGTATCATATATGAAACTTATTATTTTTTCATATGTAATTTTGTAGCCAGAAATGATGCAATCTTGTTAAAAAGTCTCTCGAAAACAATTACCCAGAAGATCCCTTAGATAAAAGTAAAAAATTACAATTTTGTAATAATAAAATAAACCCATTAGTGGAAATTTTGTTCATGCTAGCTTGTTTTAAAATCATAAGATTTATTTTAAAACAATCGTTCAAGAAACTGATAACAAAATTGCATTGTTTCAAAAGTTTTTCAAAAGTCTTACCAGATAAGAAAATATCCGGTCATATTATTCCAGATGTACAGTAAGTGCTTAAACCGCCTCAGGTCCAGCAGTACTTGCTAAGTTACATCTTCAAAATAAAAGTATATATACTGCTGGATTTGAATCCACAAGGGGAGGAGACCATTAAATAACTATGTTGTTATATATATTCTTTATAATCTTTTATTTTATTTATTGAAACCAAATAATAATATATAATCTCCCCTCCCATATTCCAATCATTTAAAATTAATTACTGTATATAAATATTTCTTTTTTTGTTAAAATGGAAAAAGTTTCAATTGATCTAATAAAATATTTTACATTTTCAACCATTTTAATCTTTAATTTTTAGTTCTGTTTTTATTATGTGCTTATATGAACTCCAGATTTTAAAAATATATATAAATACATTAGTATTGAAAATATCTAAATTATAAATGATTTACCCTTGAAAATGATTCATAAAAATGTTTGAAACATTGGGATGATAGAATAACATGCTATTCTTGCGCTATTATTTGATTCAGAGAAATAAAATAAAGTTGTTTTTTTAAAAAATGTTAACATAGTATCAAGTTTTGAACAAAACAAGTTTTTTAAATTTATTTGTTATATCCACACACACACTCATATATATATATATATGTGTGTGTGTGTGTGTGCGTGTGTGTGTGTGTGTAGTTATTACATTAATGGCTTATGATGATCTAATTACTACTGGATAAAAGGTTTTAGAATGAAATAAGATCATTATTTCTATAGCAGAATAGTTAAAACTCAAAAGCTATGATGGTCAAATTTAGTTACATTAGTATGATGATCACTATAAAAGTAAAAATGATATTTGATTTTAGTACAAAGAATAGCTAAATTCAATTATTTTGCTCCATTGTTTTTGAGTTAAATGACTTTATGTTTATTTCTATTATGTATAACTCCATTTTGACAGAAAAAAATATAAAAATTATTTAATCAAGTAATAAATAAGGCATGAGTAATGTGTTTAAATAAAAATAATTTAATGAAATGATTTTTATTATAGAGATTCCGAATTAACTGAAGAAAATAAAATTAGATTATATTTAAAAAAGTATTATCAATGCAAAGTAGGCAAGATTTCATATCTTTAAATTTTATGATTAGGAATTATGAGTTTAATTTGGATTAGTTTAAGAGGATTGTGAATGTAATGAGAGAAATGGATATCTCAAATGTAATAAATAATCTAAGTATTATTTAAGTCTTCTATACTAATAAATTTAATGTTTATTTGTGAGTATTGAATTATAGAAAAAAACATTTTTTAGGGAGATGAAATCAAAAAATATATGCAGTAAAACCATATCTGGAAAATCCAAATTAACTATTGGCTTTTAAGTACAATTCATTTTAATTTTAAATATTATAAACTTTTTATTTGCATAATGTGTGTGGATATAAATGAATATATTCAATATATGTGCAAACTTTACAGTTTGATTCAAATTATGATCTTACAGAAGCTCAAATCCTTCTATAATCACCATTTTGTACTATGCACATTTATGAAAGATATGATTTAGAATAACTTTAATTTCACTATCTCTTTTTATGTAATGAAATATATACTATAATGAGAGCAAAGCAAAAATGAAATACAGTAAAACAGAATATTAGATGAACTATAAAACAGGAATTAATTGCAATAAAATTTAAGCTTGAAAATACTGTATTCACAACCATCATTGATAAAATGAGCCTCTTCACAGTGAAGAGGAAAGAAGTGTTATTTATTTGAGACCAATTTCAGATCATAAAGAATAAGTGAAATATGTGAGTAAATGAAAGCAGTAGAAATGATGCAAAGAGATTTTACAATATTATTCTGAGATGTTTATTCTTTATTATTCAATATTTAAAATGTTAGAATATTTAGTATGAGGTTTGAATTAAGTAAATTTCTTTATTTATATTGAATTTAAAATTTGTTTGCAAGTTGTTACTAGAGCTAGAATTTTTGAATTTACCAGTTAGTAAATGCCAAAAAGTTAACACGTGTTGCTGATCTATTAGTTTAAACTATTATAGACTAAAGACAAATTATTAAAATAATAAAGCAAAAGAAGTAGAAATCATATTTATATACTTACTATCCAATTAGAATTTCATAAACATTACGCATATGTATTCCTGTATTGTGCTAACAAACATTATTTCAATGTGTATTTTCTTGTTGCACATGCTCAGTGTGTAATCATACAGTTATGACTTTCTCTGCTATTTGTACTTTGTTTTTCATGACTGTATTGTTTTATATTTTATTAATGAGTTTTGATGATATTTTTATGAGTATATTTTAAAGATTGAATTCTGTTATATATATTTAATATGTTAAACATGAATAAACTTAGTAAATAGTTTACTTATATAGCAGTTGACTATATATGTATTATAAAGAAGAGTATAAATCTCTAGTCATGCACTTTTTATGAATTTACATCTACTCACCTATAAGCATAAGTTTAAAAAGAAAATTGTAAAAAGCATATGACCAGAGGTTTATTTCTTTCTTTATATTACATAGTAGTTAAGCACTTTATAAGTAGACTATTTATTACAGTAAATTCAAAATGTAATATTTATTTCTAATCACAGATGGATAAAAATGAGATTCTAGCTCTTTCCTGCTATATATTGATTCATTTGTCAAGTTATATACCAGGTACTTAACAGATTAAAGCCCTGATTTCAGGAAAATGAACAAAAATTGGCTTATATAAAAATAAGTACTAAGCATAAATGATCCATTTTTATACACTTATGGTTTCTGTTACACTGATGCTTACAGGTAAGTATGAGTAAATTTATAAAAAGCACATGAGATTGGAGGTTTAATCCCTTTTTATTAAACATGTATATATTATGTTTTGTTATTTTCTATGATATTAAATATCACAGAATGGCTTAGAACCAAATATGATAGATACCAAAATGCTGCTGCTAATTTTTATTAGCTCAGTTGATTTTTTGATATTTGATTTTACACCGTTCTTTTATAAAACAGAAAATCTACATAAATAATAAAAATTTGGGATTTTGAAAAGGTGTTTAATTAAACTGATATTGAAAACCTTTTGTGTGACAATTTTACACAAATATTATAGTGCATTTTCGGAAGGAATGCTATTCTTTTTCAATTATTTACTGATTTTTTTTAAATTTATGTAAAGAGTTTTTTTTTTTTAATTTATTGGCCAAAAAAAAAAAAAGATCTCATTTCTGAAAACTACACTGATTTGCCCCTTTTTTGTTTTTAAGAATTATTTTGTAAAAAAATCTTGCCGTCTTATTTTTTAGAAATGGGGTTGCATTAAAATATTTTTTCAAGGAGAGAAATTAAATAATTGGCAGATTCATAGCAAATTTTTGACTCAAAATGTCAGAAGTTAATTCCAATGGGGAAAAGCAATTTATCTATTCTACAAATACTTTGAATATATGCTATTTTTTATTAATTGCTTTGTGAGAATAAACATAAAAAAATCTCATGTTGTGTTCAACCATAGAAAAGAAATTTAATATATCACTATTGTAGAGCTAAATATCCTGCTAATTTTAATTAGTATTCTACAAACCCTGGCTGTGTTTAATTGAAAATAAAGCGCAGAAGTCACTTGTAAGCAAGTTTTGGCATTCCAATTATCAAAAAAAGAAATAAAAATGTCAAAGTTTGAAGTGTTGGAGATGAATTTTGCAATGATTGTGCAGTTTAATTTGTGAGCCATACAATAATTTTTAAGTATTAAATTTATGCTACAACTATTACTATTCATTAAAAAAGTACTCATATTTATAACCAAATAGTTATATTTTGGGGAGCATGTGGCATTTAAATGCCAAAGTGATAGTTTGATTATTGATTCAGAAACCTTCAGTTTTGAAGTCCATCACTCATCCAATGTACTAATAACTTTGGCAGAGATTTTTTAATTAAAGTTTTTAATCTGCCATCCTTGTGCTTAAATATAACCTCGCATCTAGAACAGACTAATTTTTCTATTTTTAATAAAATACTGTGTATATAAATGTCTTTTGAGTTGTTGAATTATGCTAGGTTTATTATTTATTGATTTGTATTTTGATATTTTTTAAAAATTTAATGTAAGTTTTTTCTTCATCCTTTTTTTTTAAAATTTAACATAAAAAATATTTAAATAAATTTGCATGTAGAATATTATATAATATGTCTTTTATACATTTACATATGTCAATGTACAATTGACATATGTAAATCAAATTATAAGGATTTGAAAAAATAATGAAGATATGTAAGAGGTTGGATTGACTAATGAGTGCTGGTTCAGATCAACATGTGTCTTTATTTATATGTTTCATGAATATGTGACTGTCCTATTATTAGATATAATGACAACAACTGAGGAAGTTACCCAAAAATTGCCTCTGGAAGAAGAAGCAGAATTACACCAAAGAGTTAAAAGATACTTAAGAGGTATCAAATGTCATGAAGGGAAAGCTATTAATTCTCTCAAACAGAATACATATATAATCATTCTTCCTGCTAACAAAGGTATCACTACAGTTATAATGAACAGAACTGATTAGGATAACAAAATACAAGACTTCTCAAAGTAGACCAGTACAAAAAAGTAGCAAAATTACTCTGGAAACATCACAGATATTTCAATGATTCAGAAAAAAAGAAATTAACTTCATACTTCAGCAAAATTCCTCACCTTTATAGACTATTTAAAATTCATAAAGACAATGTTCCCTTAAGGCCTATTGTTAGCTTTAGAAATTCACCATGTCAGAATTTGTCAAGATTTTTTCTCACAAGTTCTTAGTCCATTGGATATAGGACACAGGTCTTCATCAGGGAACACTTTGTAGAAATAGTCAGAGACATGAAAATGGAAAGAACTGACATTTTGGTGAGTTTTACTGTGAAAATTTAATTTACAAAGGTATCATGTGATGAGGCATTGTCTATTGTAAGGAAAGGGTTATATGATAATTATAGTTTATAAACAAGAACAACTCTATCTATTTACAGTACAATAGAATTATTAATGTTCTGCATAACAACAACATACTTTCAATATAATTTGGAATTTTTTCAACAAAATCAAGAGATGACCATGGGATAACTACTGTCATCCTTGATTAGCAATATTTACATGGAAGAATTTAAGCTACAGCCATAAACAGTACTCCATGTTCTTCTAAGTTATGGGTTTGCTTTGTTGCTGATACATTCATAATATAGACACATAGTAAGGCACAAATGGCATCAGAATGA
The DNA here is from genome assembly GCA_028023455.1 of Epiperipatus broadwayi. Taxonomy (NCBI): domain Eukaryota; kingdom Metazoa; phylum Onychophora; class Udeonychophora; order Euonychophora; family Peripatidae; genus Epiperipatus; species Epiperipatus broadwayi. Next base: position 3,423,273 of record JAQFVV010006273.1, read on the forward strand.
CACAAAAATTGGCATTCTTAGAAATTCTTGTGACAAGATGTCATCAGAGCAAAGAAAAAATAACAGCAAATAGGGAACTAACACAGATGGGCAAGCACTTGGCAATATATATGTAATACCAGAAGTACTAAATATGGAATTATACCATCTCTATGGAACAGAGTAAAGGAAGTTTGTTTGGAAACCAGTGATTTGGAAAATGAAAAGATTCACCTAGAAAAAACTTTCATGAAGAATGATTATTGATAAGCTCTTATGAAGAAAACTTTTAATAGACAACAATGACACAAAATAAAAAAACTATTATTGGTATTGTAGTGAATTCATATATACCAGGAATGATGAACAAATTAAAGAAAATCTGCAGTTAATACAACATTAGAACATCTTTTCAAAGCCATACCACACTTTGAGGAATTCTATCAAATCTAAACTGAAAATGCTGAAAAACAAAAACTGCATCTATTAAATACCATGTGAATGTAGAAGGAAGTATATTGGTGAGTCTTGTTGAACAATGATTAAAACAACACAAACTAATAATTAAAGGAGAATAAACAGATGTGTTTACAATAACAGATCATATATGTACTAATGAACATATGCTTAACTGGAAAGATAACAAAAATATTGGATAGAGGAAAAAGTGCAAAGAAGTAAATTCAAAGAAGCTGTTCATATGACAATGGAAAACAATCTGGTGACAATACACAATGTATGGAAGTCTCTGATTAATCTCATTCTTAGAAAAAAGTATTAATAAAAAATTTTAAAAGACTCAGGATGATTTGAATCAATCCATGCTTATAAATATATTAAATTTACACTATCTAATGCCTTTGACAGAATAGTTTAATTGGCTAGGGCATTGCTTTGAAATTCTATATTTGAGAATTTAAAGGTGTAACTTTGACTCCTTTTCTAATATTGTCATTGGTCAGGGGAGCAACATCTGAAGAAAAATGAAAAATAATACTCAGAATGTTGTGTAATTACTAACCTATGTTGTCTATTTGTGGGTTATTATTAACAAGTTGTTTGTATTTGAAAAGTTTAAATAACATTTAAAATTTTCTATGCATTCAACATTTACTAATAGAATGCGTTTCCCAACCTTTTTTGGCTCGCGTACCACTTGGTAGTACATCATGTTAAATTGTACCACTTCGTAAAAATGATTGTATTTCATAAAATTTGTTATTGTGTTATTTTATTTGCATTATAAACATTATAGGGTGACCATGTATGTATTCGCATTACATAATGAGACAAATTACATTGAAACACACCTAAACGTCACACCAGATTATAAACTCACTGAAATTATTAACTCACTGTAACATATTTATATGTATGTGTTTGTTCAAAGTTTCATATTTTTTCCAAAATAATTTATTAAAGATTACATTATTACATTAAAGGTTATTTGGTACATATTTTGTCCAAAATGTTTTCTCATTCCTTCATTTGGTTTTCCCGAATTTGAGTCTGTTTTCTCTTTTTTGGAGCATCTTGCTATTGGTTGGACCATGGAGAGGATAAATCCAGCATGTCCCAAGTCATAATAAAAATAACCTCAGGGATTATCAGGCTATCTATTGTTCTTGTTTTCTTTATATTGTTCTGCATGAACTTAATAAGATTAAAATTTTGATGATTAAATACTAGCTTACATCTAGTAATCCACAATAGATGATCAAGAATTAATGAGAGTCTAATTTCTGGGTATGATTCTTTTCTGATACATTCTTTCAAATTAAATAATTTAGATTGATTTGCCTTGATCTGACTTCTGATACATTCTTTCAAATTAAATAATTTAGATTGATTTGCCTTGATCCAACTCATTATTTATCTACTATTTTGTCATATTTTGTTTACTAATAAATGGTTTTAATAAAAACACAAAATTATAAAAAACCAATTAATATATTTTCTTATCATAATCAAATATTTTTATAAAATACATTTAATGAGATTCTTGTGCTTGTTTCGAACAACATAATTTTTTAAAATTTGGTTCAAAAGATGCGAGGTATACCCTTAAGTTTACAGCTGCGTTCAATCTGTTTCGATACTTATTTTTTAAAAAATATATGAAGAAAAAGCTCTTCCTACTAATTCCGTACTAGTAAATGGTAATAATAATTTAAGAGCTTTCTCAGAAAGTTGTTCATATTCTTTAATGTTTAACCAAAAATTAATTAGATTGTGTCGTTTGAATTCTACTTGTAAAGTTCTGTCACATGATAATTCTATTTTTTTTTTTTATCCTTTATTGATAATGATGTAGCTTTTTTTAAATTTTCCGCATAGAAGGGGTTTAAAATCCAATTATCATTTGTGTTTTTTGGGTTTTGAAAAATATTCCATGAAAGACAATTTTAATCCAGTTAAATGTGCTTTATTATATTTTCTTGTATATCTTGAGACAGACTAACCTTATTTTCAAATAAAAAAATAAGTAGAGTTTCGAATACTTCCGGTTGATTGTTTTCGATACACTTTCCAAAAATCTAATTTCTTAATCATACTTTCAATTTTATCATTAACATTAAAGATCGTTATCAACTGTACATATTAACAACTTTACAATATTATTAATTAAAATAATTTTTATGAATTATAGGAAAAAATGTTTCTATGATATTTTTATGATTTAATTTTTTTTTATGTCCGCCATTATTGATTATTTTTCATGTACCACCAACCAGCAACTCACGTACCACCAGTGGTACACGTACCACAGGTTGGGAAACACTGTAATAGATGATGGAAATATTTTAACATATTATCACAACTAATATACTACTATCACAAATCTTCAGACAAATACATTTAATAAAGTGTTTTAGTTTTTAAAATACATGTGTATATAAACATTTATTAATCTTTGGACTAAAGATAATCTCTAATTTAATAAATGATTATTAATGAACAATGTTTTTATCTAAAGTGATTGTTATAAAGTTGTAAGAGCAGAAACTTTTATTTTTATAAATCCAAGTGTAATTATATATATATAAAATGAGCATGCTAATATTTGTAACAAGCTTTATCAATAAATTGCCACAAGAAAAAGCATTTAAAAATCTCTATCTAGAAATTATGCCCATATCCAAACCAGTTTTGAGCTATTGGCTCTCTTCAGTGAAGCACTAGAATATTTCAGACACTAGATCTAAAATACGAACTTAAGGTTAGCACCACTCATTATTTTATTTTAAAATTACAATCTTATCAAATTAAGTCACATAATATATGACTTGACTTTATATATATATATAATCATTAGAAAAAGTAAGACAACACCAGACATCACCTTCAAATGTAATTGAAATAAGAAAGATAAGATACTTCATAAGAAAGAGACCAGTCCAGAACTTTTTTTAAATAAAAACTTATAATTTAAGTTTCCAAAAAAATATGAAAGAAATATAACAGGAGGGATTGAAAATAATTCTTTTATTTTCAGAAGAAAATCTATTAAATATTGACAAATGGAATGAGATAATGAAGATATGGCTTTAAAATTATCATGCTATGATCATTAATAAATGATAAATTTAAAGTAATATTAAAATACGAGAAAGTGTTAATGTAAAATTTTGAAGTATTCATAATTTGAGGAAGAAATTGTAATAGTATTTTATTTGGAGAATATTAAAAAATGCATACAGTGGATTCATTTTTTTGATTACAAATATAGTAATCTAAAACAACAGTAAAATTTGTCCTAGGTAAATCCATTCATGCATTTCATTTCTACCTACTTTTTTTTCCTTCAGCAAACAAATAGTTACAAAATCTCTTGAGATTTCATTACTCTTTTTAAACCATTTCCCTCTTTTTTCCAATGGTAAACAAGAAAACTTGGTAAATTATATTACTGCTTTTCTTGTGGATTAAAAATTTTGATGTAAAATGAATGGTTTAGCTTTTATGGTTATTGAATCATTCCAGATTAGCTATTTTTTCATATCAAGTATAAATAAATGATATTTTTTTAACTCTTTATTATAAAATAATTATGCCTTATAATATTTTTGTAGATGAATTTTTGGATTTAAAATGTCATATATCATCGATACTTTTTTAACTTCAAATCTGCAAAATCAAATTAAGCAATGGCTAGTAAATATTAGCTTTTACATTTTAATGTAAAAACGTTATACTCATTACCATAAAAATAATACTTGAATCGACTATCCAAAAGACTAAAAAAAGTTTGATTTTTTTAAACACTTTAAAAAACAATAAAATACCACACATATAATTTCTAAATAAGTGATAAATATAAAAATTGTAAACATTCTAAATGAATTTTGTTATTTACCCTTTTTTTTTTTTTAAGTGTCATAGCATCGGCCGGGGCAACTGCCTGCAAGTGCAAGGCAGTCGCGCTAACCTTTCGACCACCAATGCAAGACTGTTATTTACTCTTTAAAGTTATTGTTAGACATTTTAACAAATTTAAATTTTACTTTCCAAAATATATCTAACAGAAGTAAAAGATATGAATATTAAATTATTACAAAGTCTGTTATATATTTTTAAATTCAAATTAAACATTTTTTTAAGTTTTAATAAGCAAAATTTAAACAAAAAAAATTACCATGTTTATCTGATAGTATCCTTTTGTTCTTTAGATAACTGGAACAATTCAATACATTAAGTAAAATGCTAATATTTCTAAAATTAACTATCATTGCATTATAGAGACTATTTATATACCTTTGTTTGATATATCTTGTTACTTCAAGTAAATAAATGATAACAAAATAACCTACCTGTGATTTTGCTTATTTTAGTCTTTTTGATCTCAAATAAGGATCAGAAATGCATATGCGTTACCAAAATTCTATATGATTGATTTCTAAACTTTTTCAAATGAGCAGGTTTGCCAGATTAAAAATAATTGAATGCTTCACTGTCAGCTGGTTTTTCATTATAAACTATATGTATTTTTAGATTATTGATATGCCTCTAGAATTTAAATAATAATTAGAAGAAATGTATACTTCAACAAAAAAACGTATATATGCACATTATGTATCTTTATTTTTTTATATATTTTTTTTAATTTACTGACTCACACTTTTGCATATATTTAACAAAAATCTGTTTTAAAAATATAGCTGCAAGCTGATTTATAGATAATTTTACAATCTACTCAATTCTGCTTTAAATTCCTATTTATATTTTTTGAAATGTTAATTCTTTTTTTTTTTTATCTAAAAAAAACATATCAGTCTCTTAAATTGATTTAGTGATTAACAAGTGCTTATTTAAAAATATTGGTGTTTTGTTAAGTCTCATAAAAATTATATATAATTTTAGATGGTTTTAATTATCAATAATGTTTGCTGTTTTTATAAAAATATAATATTGATCAATTTTATATAAAATTGATAATGTAAAAAATCAACTTCATTAAAACTTAAGTTATCTATTGTTGATTTTATGTAAAGCTAATCATTATTATATATTGTAATGATTTAGATTGAGCATGTTTCAATGATTTACACATTATATATATATATATATATATAAATATTTATAAATATTATTTCAATATATATATATATATATATATGAAAAACAAAAACAAGTTATTCACGTAACTTGCTGTTATTTATGATCAATAGATGACGTTTTACCAAAACCACTGAAACAAGTGTAAAATTTGTTTACATAAATGACAAAAGAGTCAGAATTAACTATCTCTTTCATTTGCTCACCCTCAGATCAGCTGATTTCAAGCTATTTGCTATCATCAGTGAAGGATAGAGTTAGAAACTAGATCTAAACACTGACTCCAAGGGTTTATGCAAAACTTTTCTATCAGTTTGCAAGCGTGAATTTTTCAGATAAGTAAAGTCTTCAAACTCAGCCTAACAAGCCAGATATATATATATGGGTCTGATCTCAGTTCAGTTTCACCACATAGTCAAAGTCTCTGCAATATATATCATTGCAAGAAACCTTTAAAGGTACATTTATATAAAAACAAAAACAAGTTATTCATGTAAATTGCTATCACTTGTTATTTATGATCAATAGATGGCATTTTACCAAAACCACCGAAACAAGTGTAAAATTTGTTTACATAAACGACAAAAGAGTCAGAATTAACTATCTCTTTCATTTGCTCACCCTCAGATCAGCTGATTTCAAGTTATTTGCTATCATCAGTGAAGGATAGAGTTAGAAACTAAATCTAAACACTGACTCCAAGTGTTTATGCAAAACGTTTCTATCAGTTTGCAAGTGTGAATTTTTCAGATAGGTAAAGTCTTCAAACTCAGCCTAACAAGCCAGATACCTATGTGGTGAAACTGAACTGAGATCAGACCCATATAGATATCTGGCTTGTTAGGCTGAGTTTGAAGACTTTACCGATCTGAAAAATTCACACTTGCAAACTGATAGAAACGTTTTGCATATACACTTGGAGTTAGTGTTTAGATCTAGTTTCTAACTCTATCCTTCACTGATGATAGCAAATAGCTTGAAATCAGCTGATATGAGGGTGAGCAAATGAAAGAGATAGTTAATTCTGACTCTTTTGTCATTTATGTAAACAAATTTTACACTTGTTTCGGTGGTTTTGGTAAAATGCCATTTATTGATCATAAATAGCAAATGATAGCAAGTTATGTGAATAACTTGTTTTTGTTTTTCATAAATGTACCTTTAAAGTTTTCTTGCAATGATATATATTGCAGAGACTTTGACTATGTGGTGAAACTGAACTGAGATCAGACCCATATAGATATCTAGCTTGCTAGGCTGAGTTTGAAGACTTTACCATTCTGAAAAATTCACGCTTGCAAACTGATAGAAATGTTTCGCATAAACACTTGGAGTCAGTGTTTAGATCTAGTTTCTAACTCTATCGTTCACTGATGATAGCAAAAAGCTTGAAATCAGCTGATCTGAGGGTGAGCAAATAAAAGAGATAGTTAATTCTGACTCTTTTGTTGTTTATGTAAACAAATTTTACACTTGTTTTGGTAGTTTTGGTAAAACACCATCTATTGATCATAAATAACAAGTGATAGCAAGTTACATGAATAACTTTTTGTTTTTTATAAATGTAGCTTTAAAGGTTTCTTGCAATGTTATATATTGCAGAGACTTTGACTATGTGGTGCAACTGAACTGAGATCAGACCCATATAGATTTCTGGCTTGTTAGGCTGAGTTTGAAGACTTTACCGGTCTGAAAAATTCACGCTTGCAAACTGATAGAAACGTTTTGCATAAACACTTGGAGTCAGTGTTTAGATCTAGTTTCTAACTTTATCCTTCACTGATGATAGCAAAAAGCTTGAAATCAGCTGATCTGAGGGTGAGCAAATAAAAGAGATAGTTAATTCTGACTCTTTTGTCATTTATGTAAACAAATTTTACACTCGTTTTGGTGGTTTTGGTAAAACACCATCTATTGATCATAAATAACAAGTGATAGCAAGTTACGTGAATATCTTTTTGTTTTTTTTATAAATGTACCTTTAAAGGTTTCTTGCAATGATATATATTGCAGAGACTTTGACTGTGTGGTGCAACTGAACTGAGATCAGACCCATATAGATATCTGGCTTGTTAGGCTGAGTTTGAAGACTTTACTGGTCTGAAAAATTCATGCTTGCAAACTGATAGAAACATTTTGCATAAACACTTGGAGTCAGTGTTTAGATCTAGTTTCTAACTCTATTCTTCACTGGTGATAGCAAATAGCTTGAAATCAGCTGATCTGAGGGTGAGTAAATGAAAGAGATAGTTAATTCTGACTCTTTTGTTGTTTATGTAAACAAATTTTACACTTGTTTTGGTGGTTTTGGTAAAACACCATCTATTGATCATAAATAACAAGTGATAGCAAGTTACGTGAATATCTTTTTGTTTTTTTTATAAATGTACCTTTAAAGGTTTCTTGCAATGATATATATTGCAGAGACTTTGACTGTGTGGTGCAACTGAACTGAGATCAGACCCATATAGATATCTGGCTTGTTAGGCTGAGTTTGAAGACTTTAGTGGTCTGAAAAATTTACGCTTGCAAACTGATAGAAATGTTTTGCATAAACACTTGGAGTCAGTGTTTAGATCTAGTTTCTAACTCTGTCCTTCACTGATGATAGCAAATAGCTTGAAATCAGCTGATCTGAGGGTGAGCAAATGAAAGAGATAGTTAATTCTGACTCTTTTGTCATTTATGCAAACAAATTTTACACTTGTTTCGGTGGTTTTGGTAAAACGCCATCTATTGATCATATATATATATATATATATTGTAACGGTATATGCCGTTACATTAATTTAAAATTAGAATAAATTATTTTTTTAAGTTCATAAATAAAAAACTAAAAGCTAAAATTAAAGAGTTGTTCAATGTATATATATATTCGCACAGATGCAAAACTTTAAAAGTATTTTTTTTTAAACAAATAAAAAAGTATTTGAACTTACTTTTTTATAAAAAAGGTACAAGATTTAAAGATAAAATATTTTGTAAATGGAAATGATTGTTTTATAAATTAAATGAAAAGCAAACTAGCTCTTGGGGCTCTTATATAAAAAGTCAGATGAAATATAGATAAGAGAACAAAAAAAATTAGATGTCCAATAGAAGCAGCAATGAAGGCTCGGACCGTAACGAAAATTTGGAATAGGAAACCATTGTTCAGTGAATCCAGACGATCGGTATAAAAGGAAAAATATTGAAATTAAGAACAGTTCCAGCTTGATTGTTTTGGAGAGGCATGATAAGATGCACTTGTCACCCTCTCTCACTTATTTAAAAGTGAAATACCTGTAGTACCAGGATTGAACCAGCTAAGGCCACCTTCAGATAGACCGGTCTTCAAATAAAGACTTCATGGAAATTGACACCAGGAACCGGGATTCTTGTACTTTAAGTTATGAACTGTAAAATTTAAAAGTAATTAAGAACTTTCATTAAGATTTGACAAGCTTTTAATATTCAGCTAACCTAAATTTTAAAATGAACTTTTATCTGACTTTTAAGTTTTCAAAATAATTATTAATGTTTAATTTTTATACATTTGAGTTTGCTAAAAATCATTTCCATTTTTTATTTTTATTAATATTTATTGTATAAAATATTTAAATGCATTAAATTTAAGTTGGGTATAGATGCTTGCATAGATTTATTGATGTTTAATTGTTTTTGTTTTCATATTTGATTAAAATATATAGACATTCATTAAATAATGGTACCTTATGTTGAGTATCTAAAATGTATTTATTCGGATGTCTTTTAAGTTACTGGTGTCAATGCAGCATCTTATGATGAATGCCATTGGGTTTCTTGTAAATTTCCCTCTGCAATTCCATCAACGACTTTATATTTTGATCGTTTATGTTTATTTTGAAATGTTTTTAACCATGTAATCTATGTATCCGATCTATACTCAACATTAAAAAACAAACTTTTATAAAATTCATCTGTGTGAAATTATATAAATGTTAAATTTAAGTCAGGCATGAATGGCTATATAGATTTGTAAAGTTATATTAATTAATTAAGGGAGGGTTAATCTTAGGTTATTTGTTTCATAGTTAGATTGGGTCAATGGATTGGATATATCGGTGTAATTAGTAAATGTAGTCTGAGGTCCGCTACATGCAGGATCACCATTATATGCTGCACACCCCCTTTTTTCCTATGGAAGGGGATAGTAAGATGGAAAATGCAGTCCCTTGCTACTGAGTTTTTTTTATTGTTCTTCTTGCCAGACAGATGTAGCATTCCTGTACTGGACGAGAGTCAATGTCTTCTTTAAGCATGCTGTTCAAATGTACATTCCTGACAGTATGGTATTTGTGCCATTGTATTTCATGCTGCATTGAATACATCGATGTATCAGATGGATCAACAATAGTTTGACTGCGAACTTTTGGCCTAAGGTTAAATAAGGGATATAATATTTTCGTTACAAATGCAATCTATGTAGCTAATTCATACTCGACAATCGTAAAAAAAAAAAATATTATTAAATTCATCTGTGCAGATGGTTGAAAATTTAAAATAATAATTTAAATTTAAAAGTTAATATTAAAATCTAAAATAATAAATGTTATTCCTCAAATTTTAAATGATTATATATGTGCATTAATAAATGTTGTTTGTGTGTTAATTACTGGCGGTGGCTTTTATTTTTTTATATTGAAGATATATTTTAAATAATTTATATTTTATAAATCTCTGCATCTCACTGAGCTAGTGGCTAGGGCTGACGGTCTTAATAAGTAAAAGTTGGATCTTTAACAGCATGTATCTGCCTACTCTATAAATTTTCTAGGTTCAACCATGACCATTATGATGTGTGCCTATATATATGCATATATATATATATATACTATATATATATATATATACATACATATATATATATATATATATATATATACTGTAACTCTTCCCCAACACCAATACTACATCACCTAAGAATAAATACCCAGTAACCAATTCTATTGATAATAGAATAAACTACTAATATGACTCTATTTTCAATTACTATTGAGTCTCTTAGAATACTGTCCAACTATAATTTAGCTCAGTGGGGACTACAGGTGTTTGTAGTATGAAAAATGCAAATAAAATACAAAAGTAAACATAATGCATCAATAAGAGTAAAATATCTATTGGGTTTTGCAATAAATAGATAGTTGAAGTTAATAAAGTATCATTCATTTAAATTAACAAGTTATAGTTCAATATTATCTCCTCCCATCATCTAAATGCACTAATCAATGTTTACTGGAAAATAAGCTTAAATTATATAAAACAAAGATGTGGTACTAATTGACATTAATCTATGATAAATTTAAATTAAGTAAAACAAAGATGTAGCACTAATTAATTTTAGGCTATCACAATTTAAATTAAATAAAACAAAATATAGTACTAGCAAACTTTTACTGCGTAATAATTTTAAATTAAATAACTGAATCAATATCAACCTGGAAACAATAAGGAAATATCTCAAGGATTTTTACTACATAACTTATTCAAAAATAGTAGTTAGACAATGAAAGAAATAGGGTATCTTTTCATTTCAAATCATCATCTAAATAATAACTAAGTCCACAAATTTTCCCAGAGGATCATCAAATAGTTAAGCATTTCATATAGTGTTTGGATCAAAAAAACAATAGAAGATCTGAACATGTTCATTATTAAGTTTATAAATTAGTGCAATCATATCATATTGGATATGTAAGTGTGTGTGGAAACTTAGAATACAAATGCATGTAAAAGAATGACTTTCAACAAGTTTTTAATAAAACATTTATTACATTATATAGTCAAATAAATATTTCATACTTCTATTTTACACATGGGCTTGTTATTGTCTAATTCCAATATCCATGACTGAATAGATTAACATAAGATTAATTAGCATTAAAGTAAACTTCCTTGTACTTTTATTTCAAATATATACATGTTAGTAACCAATTCTGATATACTTTATTAACACTCATTAACACTAACACTAGAATAATTAAATATAAAATTAAACTTCTTTGTACTCTTGCTTGAAATACACATATGCTATTAGCCAATTCTAACATTCTGTCACTCAAATCAGCACTGGGGTAACTAAACATTAAATAATGCAATATGGATCTAAACATATGAGTTAGAGGTCATACTATCCTTCATAGATCAATTAAATAATTCTATTGACTAGCTGCACTTTCTTTCATTTTGTTTACTTATTCAAAATGATGAATTATTCTGAGGATTTGTTGATTTAAAATTTAAAATAAATTAGTATGATATGATCTGAAATATTTACCAAAACTTACAAATCAGTGATAGATTTCTTTCATATCTTCAGGATTAATAGTATTTAGTGCATGCTTCTGTATTACGTCACCTGTTATAATTAACACAGCTATATCCCCTCAGTTTGCTTATGAAGTTAAGAAATAAAATATAATAAAGATGATGTCATAGACCAACCAACAACCCTAGCACCACTTCTACTTAGATGTTCCATAAAAGAAACCAATCCTACCCTTTACTTTTATTAGCAAACTACACTACACATAGCTATGAATATATGATGGGAAAACATTTCAAAATGGACACATGAGGGACAGAAGACTCTCTCAACTCTAATAATCTAAGCAACATAACATAGTGACTCCCTAACTTTACTCAGAGGTTCAATATTGGTGTGGATTTAGTCTCATCACTGAAAACAAGGGAAATACACTGCTTTACTTCATATAACATAACTATCATAATACACAAATGCTCAATCTAGAAAATATAATCCACTCATAATAAGTATTTGAATAAACTAAGGGAGAGATATAATCATAAACGACTAAATCCATAAATTAAATTTTACCAATACCTCACTGGGAGTTTTCTAACTATAAATATTTAATGATAATAATACTGTTTTTCCTAAAAACTATAATTCTCTTGGAAAAATTATAAGCAATTTATTTAGTAACTAGTGTAAAATGTATTCAGTAAAAGTAGATGATTAGAGAATATATATTTTTGTAAGTTGAATTAATCTTTGTTAAGCTTAAAAAATCAAGAAAGTTAATGAACAATAAAAATAAATACAAAAAATATCTTTTTAAAAATAATTGTTATTTCTCTTTTTAGATTCTTAATAAAGGGTCAAGGGTTCTTAGCTGATTATTAGGTATCTAAAGAGAGAATAGAAATTATTTTAATAAAGTTTATACATTCTTGTTTCTTATAATTACTTCTGGTGTTTATATATATAAATTATTAATCAATGTCTGTATTCCAATTATAATAAAATATATATAATTATTGTATTGTTTTGAATAATTATATATATATATATTGTAATAGTCAGATAGTAATAATTATATATATATATATTGTAATAGTCAGATAGTATAGCTATTTTAACCAGATTCAGAGTTCAAACTTTATCACATTTTAAAATGACACCCAAGCAACTCACTCCCTTAATCTCACAAGAGATAAATTTTCTTAATGCAGCCTGGTGGTCAGGTAGAAGACTCCTTAGTTGTTATCATTATTAATATATAGTTTTTTTTGTAATGCTCATACACATATCACACTGATGTCTAAATATTGTTGTTATTATTAACTTCTAGTTTATTTGTAATGCTCATATAATATCATACTGATATCCAATTATTATTATTATTATTAACCCACAGTTTCTTTGCAATGCTCATTCACGTATTATACAGATATTTAAATCTTCTTGTGATTATTAATTTCTAGTCATTTGTAATGCTCATACATGGGATCATAATGAGATCCAAATAATATTATTGTTATCCTATATCTTGTTGATGTTGTTATTAATAAATTATGTATATTTATGTTTATACATTTGTCATGTCTTTTTCTGGTTCACCACATCCATCCAATTATACCACACTTGGTTAAATGATCCATGAGTCTATTCAAAACCCCTGAAGTAGATAAAGTGTAATTTAAGCATTGTCAAAGTATTAGGCTCTTATGGGAGCTGTGGGATATTTTAAATTAATTTAGTAATTGTAATTTATGACTAAGGCTGAGTTTGAATCTGTAAAATCCTTGTTTTACCCTGACCACTGGGACCGAAAGAAAATGATTACCATTTGTAGCATCAGGAACATTGATTGGATAGTGGAGATTTTGGATCACTAGCAAATAGGTTAAAGCTTAGTATTGCTCTGCGACTATCATATCCCGAACATGCTGGGTTTGAAGTACTTTTGCTGGGTCTCTGAATTTTGTTGACTGAACACATGATACTGACCGTTACTATATATATATATATATATATATATATATATATATATATTCTACCAGATGAAAAGATTTTTCTTATACTGACCATAAGGGTACCACTAATTTAAAAATCTGACCTAGACATTTATTTTAAGAGTGGACAAAATATATAAACATGAATGTGCCAGACTAGTTCAATTAAGCAAATGAGATATTATGTTTTAATCTAAAAGCTGGAAAGGTAGCAACAGAAAACAAAATCAACCAAGTAAAATGAATAAATATTTTATTAGTAGTATGATTAAATAAACCCAAATCTAGATAAAAAAAACTTTAAAATCAACTTAAAACATACTACTCATACATTCATCAAAACTAAAATATTTTAATATGGTCTACAGAGTAATTTCCTGTGCATGATATAATTATATTGGGAAAAATGCAAAAATACTGACAGTAGCAAAAGTACTAGTAAGTATTCAGTGATCTCACATGAATAAAGAGGATTAGCTTTTTGCTTATAACCAATAGTAATCATAAATCTCCATATTTGATATTTCTTAGAGCTTATGCTGAAACAGGAGAAATGGAAAGATAGATTCCAAAACATTAACTTTAAGAAACAAAACAAGAGCAATGAAACTTGTTGTTTTCAATCACTTGATCTCTACAGAGTGAGACAGGTTGGAGCACACAATCTTTCTATTAAATGAGTTAAAATGATCATACATGCCCCTAATAAATGAAGTGGAAGCTCAAAGGAATAAAACTAAATATTATTATATTTTATAATAGTATATTGCAAATAATTGTAGTTTCTCAACATGAGGCAGACTAATAACAAAATGGGTCAGAGCCAGAAGCTAATTGAAATAGCCTGTAATATTCAGACTGCTCTCTATAAATAAAGGAATGTGAGATTACAATTAAGATTATACTACCTTATTTACTAAGATTTGAATAAAACTTATAGTATTGCTTTGAAACTAGAACTCATTTAAGAGAAAAATATTAATGCACAGAAAGCAAATTACACATAATAAAAAAAACTTGAAACGTATATTTTTAAAGAAAACAAATTTAAGACAATAAAATTATTTAAATTGTAGAGCGTAAGGTACCTTAAAAAATTAGTTAAATGCTAGTGTACTAGGCTTGTTGAGCATGGTCCCTTGATCTGGATTCTGATGGCAGGCTTGTGTAAGTCATTTAGTGGTTTCTATGTCCTTAATGGCCACAGAGGGAGCACTAATCTGCCCTCGTGGAAAACTTAGCTACCATAGTATGAGAAAATATCCTTGCAGTAAGTTTAGTGTTCCTTCTAAGTAGAATAATTGAAGGTTCAGCTTTCTTTTAGAATATTCAGGAATCCTTTCAGAGTTTTTGCAGGAACAGTTTATACAAATATCATTGGTGGTGCAAGTATAATACAATAGCCTGATTAGACCTTTTATAGAAAAATATTTCATATCTATCTGGACCAATTACAAAACTTTTTCTCTTTTTTTTTTTAATTAAAATTTATAAAAATTTTCATCTAATTAACAATAGCTATGCAATTAGAGAAAAGAAATTGCCTTTTACAGATCTAAGAATTAACAAATCAAAAATTATTTTATTTCTTTAATTAGTTATTCTTATCAATCTAAATCTGAGAGACAATTTATTTATACAAGACACATTTACATAAAAAAAAAAAACTAATCTTAGTTTGTTTGTTTTTTAAATTAAATACTAAATATAGCTGTGGGGTTAAAATATAATTCCCATGTACATACATGTATATTTATACAAACATATAAAAAAAAAAACTTTTAATCAAGTTTTACAAACAAAATTGAACTTATAAAAATTTATTCTCTTTTCTTCACCCCTATAAAACTTCAACTTTGTAATGGGGTTTTAAGCAGCAATTACAACTGCCTCTCTGGCATAAAAAAAATCTTAACTGATTTTGCTCTGCTTACCAGTCACAAGTTTTTCCTAAGTCTGTCTTTCCCTTTCATTTTCCCTGAGTTTGATTCCTTAAGTCTACCTGCTATATCATATCTTTTAATTGGCCAGCCTAAGGCTCCATGCATAATAAGATCCATAAATCCCATGCTCATCTTCCAATACAAAGGCATTCAGACTACTTTTCCTTTGTATAGTAAAAGGTTCATCATATACTGGAAAAAATTTCTTATATTGATGTTGGGTTGAATTGCTGATGTGAGGTGATTTTACAAAATCCAAGTCTCCTACCTTGAATCTACATGGTCATTGATTTCCCCTCTTTACAGGTAGTTTAGCCATATGTTTCAACTTTATTCAAGCCTTTCTTTTATCCATTTTTTATCAATTTTCTCCCAATCTACAGGAAAGAGTCTTTATCAGCATTGGATAATTCTGTCCAAAATGTAATATGATGGCTGCAAATCCTGTACATTCATTCTGTGTCCAATTTGTGTAATTAGTGACATTTTCTGTCTGATTTACCGATTCACGATGTTTTTTTGCTAACATAAAGCCAAAATAAAATGGTTTAACTCCTTCATGACTCTCTCACAGTGGTTAGATTGAGGCTTACAAATAGATGTTAATACATGTTGAATGACCTATTGCTGAATTCACTTTTTCTAGTGATAAGATTTATAGTGTCCCATGGACTGTAAGTATCATCTGGGGCTTACCAATTTTAGAAACTGATGCTCCCACAAGATCCATATATATATATTGTAACCAGTTGGCTCACATAGCATACACTAATATAGTGTATGTGCATATATATATATGTGTGTAAAATAAAGGAAAAGTAGAAATGAACACAGACAAAAATTATAATAGATATTTTCTACATTTACTGAAATAGAAATAAATAAATAATAACTCTGATTTAAAATATTGTTTTATAAATTAAATTTTTAAAAGGTCTGAATAAATATATTGTATTATTATTATTATTATTCTGATTTTTATTATTATTATTATTATTATTATTATTATTATTATTATTATTATTATTATTATTATTATTATTATTATTATTATTATTATTATTCTGATTTTGAAATGTAAAAACACCATACTTAACACCATACTTATTTTTGGAATTTTTTAATTAATTAAACAAATTTTTTATCTATTAAAAATCCCCTAAGTAAAAAACATGTATATAGATTCCAAGGAAT
This sequence comes from Epiperipatus broadwayi, assembly GCA_028023455.1. Lineage (NCBI taxonomy): Eukaryota > Metazoa > Onychophora > Udeonychophora > Euonychophora > Peripatidae > Epiperipatus > Epiperipatus broadwayi. The sequence goes on from JAQFVV010006273.1 coordinate 3,440,222, forward strand.
TAGAGAGATAAAAATAAAATTCTGTTTTTAATCAAGGTGTTGTTATAACACCTCAGATGATTTTATAAAAAGAGCTGATAAAAAATATCAGCCAGTCTAGATAGTGATTTTGAAAAGAACAGTTCTGCTTGCAGTTTTGTAAGAGTTGGTCAGAAGAGTTTTTAATATTTTAAGCAATGACCAACTAGGCCAACTGCAAAGTCTGGATAATGATTTTTAAGAGAGCAGTCTGAATAGTATCTTTTTTTTCCAAGGGCTCAACAGAACAGCTTGGTTACTAAAATTTTTTGAGTAAGTAGCAGCAATTAGCTGACTATAATGGATAGCTGCAGTTTGTTGTTGGCTGTAGCAGAGAGTTAGCAGAATAGCTACCATGAATTGATACAGCTGAAGGCAGGACATTAGATTTAGAAGCTACTAATATTTCCTTCTCAGGAGTTTGAATTCACTTGGAGAAAATGACCCACTTCTTTGTGCTGTAATTCATAGTCTTAAACAGAGAGGATAGTTGCTTCTCTAAAATTTATTAAACCAAGACAGCTGCTTACCTGGAATAATTCTAGATAGAAAGTGACCAACTACATATCAAGAGTTTACATGGATTGCATATCTTTACATGATGATGACAACAAACATGGATTATATTTTTCTAATGGACCAAAAGAACCAGCTTGATAAATAAATAATTATATAGATACTGACTATCTAAAGGCAGAGAAGAACAGATAAAAATATATACAGCTATGGTGAGTAGAGTTATATATAATAATGAAATTTTAAATAATTTCTTTGAAGGTGATGCATGAATTTGTACTTTTTATGTTTATGGTGGGTGTATGGTTGAGCAGGTCTGTGTGGATGCAATGTGTTTATGGAGCTTCGAAGTATATGCTCAGCACTATCTAGACCTAGATATTGAGCTCCCAGGGTAGTCCAGCAGTGTATATGTAGGCCTCATAAATAGGCCTTGGTCTCATGAATAGACCTCTTCTAAAGTCCCTAAGACTCACAAGAGATGAGCAGGGCTGACTCAGTGCCTGATATTTTTTTCTGGATACTATTTCTTGTGGATGATCTGTCTAGGTACTTAGAAGAGGCAGTGCTTAAAAATGAGGTATTTTCTTGCAACATCATGGGGCATTGTGTACTTAGTCCATGCTTGGCTGTCCACTTTTCATGGCATGAAGAGCTGCACTTCACGTATTCACTTTTCCTCTCTCACCTTGCCTACTTCATCAGCATTAACTAATCAAGCAGAAAGACATTTTGAAATTTAAATTTTCTTAATTCTATGAAACGATTTTATCTTTTCTTTATTGAAAAAAAAAAGAGAGACATTTTAAATCAATCAACAATCCTCTGTCAAAAATTTGATAGTACTTGTTTCAAGGAAAAAAGACTATTCAGCAAAGAGAATTAAATTGTGAGAATAATCTGTAATAATTTTATTGTGATAAATACTAATGTTATGTAGATAAATCAATATATTTCATGTCTGTGCAAATTATATAAATATGCGTTTCAGTAAACCTACTATGTAAAATGTATTTCATTTAACTGAAACTTGAAACTTTAATCATTTATTGTATTTTTATATAATTTAAGATTTTGATAATTATTTTATAGCAAGTCAAATAGGTTATTTCATGCACACACATGTATATGTGCATATATTGTCAATTATAACACATATGTAAATTTTAATCATTTTTTGATGTTATTGAATATCAATTGAAATAGATTAATTATATATTATAAATCGTGTCTGTGTGCACATATATGTAAATTAATGTAATAATTTGAATTTTGAATAGCAATTATGTAAATCACAAATGTAATAATTATTTTTTGTGAAATTAAAATGTCTTCATCATATATTATAAAACGCACATCTGTGTACGGATATATATATATATATGCATTATAAAAACTAATTAAGAAATAATGCAATTGATGTAATAACTTTAGTTGTGTATATAATTTTGTATACTTTTCAAAATCAGAACCCTTATAAGACCTTAATCATTTATTTTTTTGTTATTACTAAACTTGTATTTAATTGTTAAAAATTGTTTTTATCATCTCTTGGTCGCATACAGTAATAGAGCTTGTGTTCCTGAGCTAGATTTGAACATGGATAAATGGGAATGTGTTTAGTGCTTTGGGCATCCAGAGATGATCAATCATCATCCTGGTTGGTGCAAAAGAGGAGACTCTTTAAAGCCCATGCACTATCTTTTATTTTACTTTAGTCTTATTAAAAATTTAAGTTTATAGTTGGCCAGTACTTAAGTGGTGAGAGCATTGATGATGATCAGCATGTTTTAAATGTCCCAGCATTATTGTTTTGATTTCTGATTACTGTGTATTTTTAATGGATGAGCACTAAGCTGGTGCATCCAAATCATGTTATATAATTGCTCAAGCTGGCAAAGGCTCAATAGTTATCCTGGTCTACAGAAGACTCATTTCCAATCCATTCACAAGATTGACTGCTGATTTATATTTTTTATTGTTCAAATCCAGCCACAAGATGGACTGTTGATTTATTGAACTAATTTGTTTATTCCCATCAAGGATGATGATGGATGGTTATTTCTCTCAAGTATTTACTTGTACTTATTTTTTTAAAATGATAATGCTGATGGTTAATTATGCTTGTAGTTGCTTTTCTGAGTTAGCTTCTGATCTCTCAATGATCTCTCACAATGTTCACAGAGATTTTCTAATCTCATACTCTTATAGAATATTATATTACTTATATATACTGTAACGATATATAAATATGTCATTACATTAATTTAAAATAAAAAACTTAAAAGTTCGCAAATAAAAGTAAAAAACTAAACGCTAAAATTAAAATGTTTGTTAAATGTATATACATTCGCACAGATGCCAAACTTTAAAAATATTTTTTAAAAAAAAAAAACAAATAAGTATTTGAACGTACTTTTTTATAAAAAAAAGTACAAGATTTAAAAATAAAAACAGGTATTAATTAATGTAATCTGTAAATGGAAATGATTGTTTATGAATTATCGCAAACCAAACTGGCCCTTGGGCTCTATTATAATTAGAATGATCTGATGAAAGATAGATAAGAAAATAAAGAGAAATTAGCTTGACCAATGGAAGCACTAAGCCTTGGCTCGGACCCTAACGAAAGTGATGGATTAGTGACGTTTTGTTGATTGAATCCATGTGGATAATATAAAAAGGGAAATACAGTTTTTTCGGACAGTTCCAGCATTGTGTGTTTGAGAGTTGTGGTAGGACGCACATACCACACTCTCTATTTAAAAAAAAAGAAAAAGGAAAAGACTGTGATACCTTGAACCAGCTATTGCCATCTCCAGAACATTACCTTCCAATGGAGGCGTCGCGGGAATTAAAAATAGGAACCTGGACTCTTCTACCATAAGCTATATGAAATGAACAATTATTAAACTCAATTAAGAACTTTCGTCAAGTTTTACAAATTGATAAACAAGCCAACTTAAATGTTAAAACGGACTCTTATCTGACTTTTATAAGTTTTTAAATCAAATTAATAATGGTTAATTTTATATGTTTTCCGATTGATAAACATCATTTCCATTTTTTTTTCTTATTATAAAGATTATTTAAATGCATGAAATTTAAGTTGTTTATAGACGCTTGCATGGATTCGTTTGCGGTTAATTATATTTTGGTTTTCATATTTGATCAAAATATATAGACATTCGATAAATAATGATACCTTACGGTGAGTATCTAAAATGTATTTATTCGGATGTCTTTTAAGTTATTGGTGACAATGCAAGTATCTTATGGTGAATACTATTGGGTTACGTATAAATTTCCCTCCGCAATTGTCAGTAATCAATAATTTTGTATTTTGATCGTTTATGTTGATTTTGAAATGTTTTTGACCATGGAATCTATGTAATTGATCTATACCCAACATTTTTAAACAAATCTGTGCGAACGTATCTAAATGTTAGACTTAAGTCGGGCGTGAATGGTTTATATAGATTTGTAAAGCTATATTAGGGAAGGGAAATCTTAGGTTATTTGTTTCGTAGTTAAATTGGGTCAATGGATTGGATATATTGGTGTAATTTAGTAGATGTAGTACAGATTCGCTACGGGCAGAATCGCTTCATACGCCGCACCCTCCCGTTTTGCCTATGGAAGGAATTATAAGACGAAGAACGCAGTTCCTTTCTATGGAGTTTCTTTTTATTGCTCTTCTTCGCAGATAGATGTAATATTTATTCCTATCTGATGAGAGGCAATTTCTTCTCTTAACTTTTTGGTGCTGCCGTATTTCGTATTACATTGAATGCATCGATATATCAGATGAATTGATGCCAGTTTGGCTGCGACTTTAGCCTAAGGTTAAATAGAGATAGAATGTTTTATTTTCAAATGCAAATCTATGTAGTCTATTCATACTTGACCATCTAAATAAAATATTAAACTCATTGAAATTTATGCAAATGTACAATTAAAGAGTAATATAAAAATCTAAAAATGTTAAACCTATTCCTCGACTTTAGAATGATTTTATATATGCGTAAATAAATATTTTTATGTGTTAATTTCTGGCAGTGGCTTTTATTTATTGATATTTAAGATATAAATTAAGATATAGATTTTTATCTCTGTGTCTCCACTGAGCTAGTGACTTGGGCTAACGATCTGAATATTTAAATAAAGTGGAATCTTAACAGCGCGTATCTGCCTACTCTATAAATTTTTCTAGGTTTAAATGCCTAGATGGCACCTTGTAGAGCAGATATCGTAGTTTGCGGTTAGATTCGATCTCCACTTATTTTCAATCATTATAATACTTTTAGAAATTATTGAGTTTGCATTAATCTGGGAGTAATGATGATTTTCCATAACCCCAGGTTCACTCTATTTCCACTCATGCCTACCCCATCCCGTTACTATATATATATATATATATATATATATATATATATTACATTATGACTAAATATTGGTAACAGAGGCAGGTAAGGGCCCATAAAAGTTTATGGCCAACAATTTATTAGGGTTGTGTACTAAAATAGGCTGTAAGTTGGTTTGTGAACATACATGACATTTTTCCAAAACTGACAAAGCATTTGAATGTCAACTTGGTCAGTAAAAGATTTCTCTGAGCACATGCTCTATCTTATGTGGGCCAAAATGTCCATAAAGACAATGTATATAGTCTATAACTTTGTTCCTGATTCCCTGGGATATAAGGATTTTCCATGCGTTTTCCTTCATGGCAACCCTGTATTGCACAGTACATCACATTTTATTCTATAGGCTTCATATTTTCCCAATGTCATTGTGTCACTGGAGTCAGAAGTTCCTATCCCTTCTTAATATGTCATAATTTGTGCATAATCTAGGTTGGTCTCCAGTATTTCAGGCAGCCTTAGTAATTGTTGCTGTATGGGCTCATCTATGGCCAACACGAATGCTACAATACTCCAATTGTTGGGCCCAAGATGATGTAGGATCAAATCTATGGGATGATGACTCAAAATATCTGCCACATTTTCCTTGCCTTTTCAATATAGAAATTTATACTAGAATTTTTCTAGTGTAAGATCCATTGTATCAAATGCCCCAGGCAAGAATTGTTTGAATTTAATAACAGTCCACACAATGGCCAGAGCTTTCTTTTCCATTGTCTTGTAATTATTTTCTTCCCCTTTTAGCTTGCAGCTACAAAAATACAACACTTTGTGACATTGTTGTTTTTCCAATTTGAAATAACACTACCCAGAGGTCTTGCTCCTACTGTTGGTCTGAACATAAAAAGTTTGTGAAAAGTCAGGGTAAGCTATAATCACCTGTTCCAAGAACTTTTTAATGTGTTGAAATTCCTGCTCCTGTTTGGACTCCCGTACCCATTTTTGGTTTTTTGTTAATAAATGAACCAAATTTGTTTGGACTCCAATACCCATTTTTGATCTTTTGTTAATAACTGAACCATCTAATGCAAAATCTATGGTAAAAATTGCATAAATTCAGAAAAAACTACATCTGATGCCTATTAGTGGATGGAGGATAGTTTCTCTGGATAAGGTTTAATGCCATCTTTTTTCTATTAAGAAGCCTAAAACTGCAACCTTCTCCCGGACCAGGTAACTTTTTTGTAAATTGATGGTACTGTTTTTCTGGTAATACTCCATTAAAAACATTTTCAAGTATTTCATACGTTCTTCCATATTTTTAGATGTGATGACTATGTCATCCATATATATCACAATCAGGTTCTTGATTTTATCCAAACACTTTAGAAGTCCTGAACTGCTATTGATTAATTCAAAAGGCATCTGCTTAAACACATACATATACTCTTCATAGTGGAAGCCAGTATATTTGCAGTCAGATTGGATAAAGAGGGATCTGCCAGTAACTGGAGATCAAGTCCAATATAGAAAAAATGGTTTTCCCTTGAAATTTTGAAAGGTTTTGTTATTGTAGCAGGTATGATTTTTCTGGAACAGTAATGCCATTTAACCTCTGAGCATCCAAACATATCATGACAGATCCATCTTTTTTCTTTACCCCTACCTACAGGTTAATATACAGGGTTGTGTGCTTTCCAATGACTTCCCACATTTTCTGTATTTGAAGGTCTTCCTCAGTCTTATATTGAAATGGAATGGGATATGAATGACTATGGAAATGGCTTTCTTCCTTAACTTGAATGTGATACACATACCCTTCAATGGTTTTAGGCCTATTAAAAAAAACCATCAACAATTCCATTAGAGGATGCTGTTGTTCCATTCCTTTTACAATATATTATGACACCTTACTTTGCATTTCTACAGTATCCTTCACTTGCTGAACACACTGTACCTGAAGTGGCTTATAACTCTTCAGCCCTCCAAATGACATCAAAACTTCCTGGCAGAGAAATGAATATTTGTCATAATCCAACACATATCTATGCCTATATAAAAAATCCCTTCCAATTATAACATCTTGTATAGGATCAGACCTTATCAAAATGACATGGTCTAACTCTACATTACCCAGATGCAACTGTAACAATCCCTTTTTTGTTTCAATATTTGCCTTCTTGCCATTGGCCAGCATTATCTATATTCTCTTTATTGGCAGTGTATACAAACACAGCTGGTCTCCTTTTATTTTCACATAAAACTTGCTAAAGAGCAATGACATCTGATTTCCTGAATCAATCAATACTTCTGTAATGATACCTCCAGTCTTTAAAATAGGGCAAATCTGCATAGCTCCATTCTATGCTGGTTCTTTTTGGTCCACCACCACATTAACTACAATCCTTCTACTTTCTTTAATTTTGTTTATTGGAGCTGATAATTGACTTTTTTGACCCATTAATATCAAAACTACCTGATTATTTTGCATTGTTTTTTTTTCTTTGCTCCAATTCTTCTCCTGGGCCTGATTATGTTCTGTTTCAGTTAACAATTTGATCATTTCTTCAAAGTGAATGTTGCTACTACATAACATGGTCTGCTGTATATCTCCTGATATATTGCTCAATACTATTCAGCTTATCAGCTTCTCAGATAAAGAGAAAGCTACCAATGACTTCAGCCTTGCTGCTTGTCTGCAGAAAAACTGGGTGTAAGTTTGTCCATTATCCTTATTATATCTTTCTTGTGATATACTGATGAAGATATGATACTGCTTTTTTTGACTCCAAAAAGTGTGCACTAATTTATATCTGTAATCCCAAAAAGTCTGTGGCTTAGTCCTTAAAAATATTCCACCAATCCTCAGACAGCCCTTGTAAATAGTTTCATGCAAGTGCCACTTCTTTATTCCATTGCCAATTATGAAATCAAAATATCTCTTGCAGGTTCTCCAAATGCTCTAATGGGCTTTTCCAAATATCAGCCCTAAAAGATGTTATTTGCCAATCTATTTTGGCCATGATGCTAGCTCATCAATTATCAGCCTCTTCTCTAACTTTATTTAAATTTCAAATAAAACTTTTCTTTTAAATCTACTTATTAAATTTTTTTTAATCTTTAACTTCTAATTTTGTATGTATATATATTTTTATAACATAAAACTTAAACTCTCTACTTTTTTTTAAAAATGCGAACCTAAACTCTTTTTTTATTATTATTTTACAAATGTAGAACTATTAAACTATTTTTAAATATCAAAACATTAAATGTGGACAGATCTAAAACTACCTGCACCTCTCCATTAACTTTTATCCTACCACTAACATTATTTCATCTATTTTCATCTACCATTTCTGTTTATTTTTCCCAACCACCTGAACTAAACATCCCACGTAAAGTTTTAATATTGGCTCTCATGTTTGGATGTGCCAAAAATTATTTACCTATGTATCGGATTAAAAGATTTTTGTTTCACATATACTGATCACAAGGGCAATATTAGTCCAAAAATCTAAACTAGACATTTATTTTAAGAATGGGCAAGATATATCAACATTAATGCACTGGACTAGCTTAATTAAGCAAATGAGATTTTATGTTATAATCTGAAAGTTGGGAAGGTAGCAACAGAAAACAAAATCAAACAAGTAAAACGAATAAATATTTTATTAATAGTATGATTAAATAAACACAAATCTAGATAACAAACTTTAAAATCAACTTAAAACATACTACTTGTACATTCATCAAAAACTAAAATATTTTAACATGGCTTAGAGAGCAATTTCCTGTGCATGATATAATTATATTGGAAAGAGTGCAAAAATGCTAAATGTAGCAAAAGTAATAGTAAATATTCAGTGATATCACATGACTAAAGGAAATTAGCTTCTTGCTTATAACCAATAGTTATGAAACCAATGAATCTCCATATTTGAGATTTCTTAGAACTTATGCCAAAACAGAAGAAATGGGAAGATAGCTTCCAAAACATTAACTTACTATTGCATATTATCGAGGTTATAGCCTCAGTAAATATTACTTACATAATCAATGTGCATTTAATAAATTTATAATTACAACTTTAAATAACAAGAGTGTTGAAAATTATTACTTTCAATCGATTGGCCTCCATCAGAGTGACTGGCTAGGAGCTCACAATCTATCTATTAAAAAGATTAAAATGATCATACGGGCTCCTAATAAATGAAGTGGAAGTTCGATTTTCTCGACATGAGCCAGACTAATAACAAAATGGGTCACAAGCCAGAAGCTAATTAAAATAGTCTGTAATATCCAGACTGTTCTCTATAATAAAAAGAAATGTGATATTATGATTAAGACTATACTACCTCACTTACTAAGACTTGAACAGAACATATAGTGCAGGTTTGAAAGTAGCACTCGTTTAAAAGAAAAATATCAATGCACAGAAAACAAATTACCTAAAATAAAATAAAAAACTTGAAACACATGTATATTTTAAAAGATACGAAATTTAAGACAATAAAATTATTTAAATTGTAGAGTGTAAGGTACCTTAAAAAATTAGTTAAATACTAGTGCACTAGGCTTGTTGAGTATGGTCCCTTGATCTGGATTCTGATGGCAGGCTTGGGCAAGTCAGTTAGTGGTTTCTTTGTAGTTGTTTCTTATGGCATTATAGGCAGTTAATGGAAACACAGAGAGCATGAACCTCTCCTGGTGAAAAGCTTAGTAAATCATGGTATGAGCAAATACCCTTGTGGTATGTTTAGTGTTTATTCTAAGTAGAGTAATTGCATGTTCAGCTTTCTTTCAGAATATGCAGGAAACATTCTTCTCTCAGAGCTTTTTCAGGAACAGTTTATGCAAGTATCTCTCGGAGTTTTGCAAGTATCTCCATGAGCTGTTGCAACTATAATATGATAGCCTGATTAAGCCTTTTATTGAAAGTTCTCTCATATCTGGATCAATTACAAAACTTTTTTAAAATTAAAATTTATAAAAATTTTCATGTAGCTAACAATAGTTAAGCAATTAGAGAAAAAAAATTGCCTTTTACAGATCTAGGAATTAACAAATGAGAAATTATTTTTTACTTTGTTTAATTAGTTATTCTTATCAATCTACATCTGAAAGGCAATTTATTTGTATATCACTTTTGCATAAAAAAAACAACTAAGGCAATTTATATATACAAGTCATTTTTACTAGTTAAAAAAAAAAAACTAATTTTAGTTGTTTTTTTAGTTTTTTTTTTTTTTTAAATTAAAAACTAAATATAGCTGTGATGTTAAAATATAATTTCCATGTACATACATATGATACATTTGTACAAACATAAAAAAACTTTTAAGCAAGTTTACAAACAAAATCAAACTTCTAAAAAAATGTATTCTCTTTTCTTCACACCTATAAAACTTCAACTTTGTAATGGTGTTTTAAGCAGCCATTGCAATATATATATATTGTGCCAGGTTCGATTCGATGTCAAATACACTTCATCTGCCAAAATGATTTAGCTGGTTTGCAACCTTATTTATAATAAATTTATAATCTCATATTATAAATATTTGAAAACTAACCAGCATGTTCGAGCAAAGTGGAGAATACTATTGATAGCAAAGCTGTCAATACTACCCACGATCAGACCGAGTTATGCAATGCATAACATGATCACATTTCCAGATCGTGGCCCACCTCGACTGCGAGATTCAAACCCCTACTATCCAAACACTTTATTTGTTTTGGAGTAAACCCCAAATTCCAGCTAGTTTAGAACTAATATGTTTGGACAGTAGGCTATAATCCAGTGCTCGAAAAATCCCTTAACTAGCTCTGCTATTTCTTTTAATTCAATTAGTGGTGAAAAGAATTGACTGACAAAAAAAGTTTTAAGTGTAAAGACAATTTATTTTAATTAACATTTATTAAACTAATTTTAAATATTTTATAAATCTTATTTACTATTATAACACATGCACATTTTTAATTCACACACTAGAATATCTTATGAGAAAGCATTAAATAATATTTGAAATACAAAATACAATGCAATCACTATATACTAACACAAGAACACACACATTTTAAACACACATATTAATAGTTTATCTATGTATGCTATAGAGTTCACAAACTTGACTCTTGAGGCTTTACAAATGTGATGGCTACTTTAGAAATGAGTATAAAAAATGTTATTACCTAGCATTTTGAATGTGAATACTTCTTGCTGTTTGATGCTTCTAATGAGATATCTCTAACCGGTTAGATTTGAAGTTTTCTTGTGGAGATTTTATGCTGATTATTCCAAGGCATTTTTTAAAGACAATTAGATATTGAGTGGCTTCAGGTTGTTATGCAGGCATCACTTTTATCGGGTAGGTTGTCTGTTTTCATCGGACTTCAGGCTGGAGAAAGTCATATATTTTCTGAAGTTTTAACACTGCATTCTTGATTCTGGATATATAATAAGCTGACTGAGATAACTCACTGATAGATTGTACTGAACTGTTATCTCAAATGCAATTAACTGTCTGATAAAAAATTGACTATTTATATGTATGATGTGTTGTCATTTTGATATCCTCCAGCTATATATCTGTTGTCAAAATTCCTTTGATAATCTTTTAATTACATGTTTTTGGAGATCATTTAATTACTAGCCATGCAAACATATTGTTTTTATATTTTTATTAGTAGCCACCACTGAGTGTTTTTTAATTTTTTAACTTTCATTTATTTTTCAATATTTAATATGTATATACTTATTACATTTACAGTCACACACGCATATATAATTTGAGATCCATTTACTATTTACTTTTAAGATGACTTTTTTTCCCTAACTTAAATAAAAAGAGATTTATGTTTTTAAACTTTTAACTTATATTTCAATTAATAATAATAAGAAAAAACTCTACTTTTTTTATTAAACCTTTAGACTTTTATCTTACATTTTCTTTGATGAAAGATTTTTTATTTTAATAATTTTTTTTTAAACAAAATTATTATGTGCCAACACAATGTTGGTACATTACATTGCCCTCTGTTTGAGAGTAAAATGCATCATTTTTAATCATTTTATCTCTGACAACTTTAATTTTTAATTCTAAATATTTATTAATTTTCTAAGTTTGCTTTTTTAGTATCTTTCACTTTACATGCTAAGAGCAATCTCCAATTATACTTTACTTCTTCCGATGCTGGCAACATTGCTTACAATGGTCTTAGTCCTGGATAGTGATCATGAGGACAGCATCCTTTTGTGATACAGGGATCTTTTGGAAATGAGGTGGATGCAGATTCACTGGCTTAAACCAACTTACACATATGGAAACTGAAGCTTTGGGTACTGGTTCTCTTGACTGAACTTTGACAAAAAAAAGGTTGCTGCGAATAGCAGGATTCCTCAACTGTCCATTTCATCTTATGCTTTGAAAATGAGGTATGAGATATGGGGATTCTCCCCTGAAAAAGTGACTTGCAGCTTATGCTGGTTGTCCCCAGTGCACATTTTAAAAGAAGAATGATCTGTGATAAGTCCATTACGGGTGCTAAGTTTTAACCAATCGACAGCTTTAACTTATCCTTGCCTAAAACTTATTTCAATACTACCCTCATTCCCTTTAATTTCAAACCCTTATGCATTCCTAATATAACTTAGATTGACTTTATCTTTTATTTGTTAACCTTCCAATATTATTTTTAAATTCACATGAACACTATTATTTTTTATACCATTACAAACATTATTCTACATATTTATTTAATCTTACAATACTATTCTAAACCATCATGGACATTAGTTTACATATTTATTTATATTACTTAATCTTGCAATATTATTTCCAAACCATTTATTTAACTTCTTTATTTAACATGCGTGTATTCAAAAAAAAAAAACTTTTACTTTATTATGATTCATTATTATACAGATATTTTTATTTATTTTGATTACTTTAAACCATATATTTATTTTCTTGTATTAATTTGCATATATTCCAAAAACTATTTTATTTTATTACCATTTATTCTTTATTATTTTACTATAGATATTTTATTTATATATTTAACTTGATTACTTTAATTAAACCATTTATTTAACTTTCTTTTATTAGCCTGCATGTGTTCAAAACAAACTTTTATTTTACTCCACTCTTTTATTTATTATTTTCTACAGATATATTACTTATTTGTTTAACTTGCTTCTATTTTGCATATTTCCATTATCTTATTTATTTATTTAATACTACAAACTTTACGTTTAAATCATTAATTTGACCCATTTATTTACTAACATTTTTCTTAATTACTATGTGCATGACAAAAAAAAAAATCTTTAATTTTACAAAGCCTCCATTATTATTATTTTACGTAAAGAACTCATTTTAACTTTACTTTTAATTTTAACTAGTGACATTCTGATTCAAATTTATTACCTATGTCTAATGATTATATTAAACTCGTAGTCCATTTCCAGTCCTTATTGTTTCCGTTTACTTTAATATTCTGCCTGATTACTAACTTTTAAACTATGTAAGGCATTCCTTCTTTCTTTCTACTAATTCACTAACATAAATTATACTCCATATTCTCATGTCTATCCCTCGATTAAAATTTGTTGCTTTATCTCTTTTCTGTTCTGTCCTATTTTCTGCCTCATAAATTAGAAAACTTTGTATTTAGACAAACTCTGAATTACTTCTAACTGAGAATGTTTTCCTATGACTTCTTTTTGTTTTAAATCTTCGTTTAAAATGAACACGACCTTTTACTTTAACATTTTTAAATTTTTGTGAAAACTTTTCTACGCTATCTTCTACCTTGAACTTATGTCTCTCTTCTATTTCCTGATTTATATTTTCCTCTGTCTTAGCACCATCCTGTTCTGCTTTAATTTCTATCTCTATTTTAGTCTTCACTGTTTCAACGCTATCTAGTTCTGCTTTAATTTCTATCTCTTTTATCACCTCAACTTCCTGACTTTCTTTAATTAAATTTAACTCTATAATTTCTTGGTTCTTCTCTACTTTTACTGTTATCTCACATCTTATTTCTTTTACTTCTGCTCTGAGTTCATTAATTTCTCCTTTGACCTGATTAATTTCTTCCTTCAATTCTTCTTTGAGCTCTTGTTGGCTTTGTTTAAATTTCTGACACAATTCTTCTTTGAGGTCTTGCTGACTTTGCTTAAATTTCTGACAGAATTCTTATTTGAGGTCTTGCATCATATTTATCATCATTTTCATCACTATCTGCATCTCAGATATCTCCTTTCTCTTTTCCCATTTTTAAAACAATATTTAAATATGAGCTGTTTATTATTTTCTTACATGGAACAGATGATTAACTCCACCTCTAGTCCTTTCTCTACCCATTCTTAATGCTTTGACTCCTCCTAAAATATCTAACTGTCTAGCATAAATGTCAAAATCTTTTTTCATTTAAAGAAAAAAAAGTTTTCGGTCAATTCTTTTTTTTTTTTTAATTAAACCACTTTAACATATGTAATTTAGCTTTCTTAAAAAAATTTTCAAACAAGAAACAAAGTATTTAATTAAACCACTAAACATCACATGATCACTATCTCATACTAGCACAATAATTGTTATTAAACAATTCAAAACAAAACAACACTCTCCATATAGTAGTGCCATCTTGTGCCAACAAGAGCAATCAATGGATGCCAGAAGGCTTGTGCATAAAATCCCTATCTAATGCCTACTCATCCAATATCCCCAGACTAGTTTCTGGCTTGTGGCCTTCATCAGTGAGGAGCCTTGGATCTGAGAGCACTGCACCTAGATCTTAGGATCTAATGCAACCCTCCAGCACCCACCTTTTAACTCTATTTAACTACAAAACTATGAGAATGAAATTGAAAACACTATTAATATTTTCAATCCAAGCTCAATAGCTTATATAGTCATATGAGTCTGAACTCAATTCAGTACCCATACATTTTGGTGTCTTTGGCTCTTTAACAACCATAGCCACCATTATCCTATTAGGCAGGATTGGTGTTAAACCACTAAACATCACATGATCACTATCTCATACTAGCACAATAATTGTTATTAAACAATTCAAAACAAAACAACACTCTCCATATAGTAGTGCCATCTTGTGCCAACAAGAGCAATCAATGGATGCCAGAAGGCTTGTGCATAAAATCCCTATCTAGTGCCTACTCATCCAATATCCCCAGACTAGTTTCTGGCTTGTGGCCTTCATCAGTGAGGAGCCTTGGATCTGAGAGCACTGCACCTAGATCTTAGGATCTAATGCAACCCTCCAGCACCCACCTTTTAACTCTATTTAACTACAAAACTATGAGAATGAAATTGAAAACACTATTAATATTTTCAATCCAAGCTCAATAGCTTATATAGTCATATGGGTCTGAACTCAATTCAGTACCCATACATTTTGGTGTCTTTGGCTCTTTAACAACCATAGCCACCATTATCCTATTAGGCAGGATTGGTGTTAAACCACTAAACATCACATGATCACTATCTCATACTAGCACAATAATTGTTATTAAACAATTCAAAACAAAACAACACTCTCCATATAGTAGTGCCATTGATTGCTCTTGTTGGCACAAGATGGCACTACTATATGGAGAGTGTTATTTTGTTTTGAATTGTTTAATAACAATTATTGTGCTAGTATGAGATAGTGATCATGTGATGTTTAGTGGTTTAACACCAATCCTGCCTAATAGAATAATGGTGGCTATGGTTGTTAAAGAGCCAAAGACACCAAAATGTATGGGTACTGAATTGAGTTCAGACCCATATGACTATATAAGCTATTGAGCTTGGATTGAAAATATTAATAGTGTTTTCAATTTCATTCTCATAGTTTTGTAGTTAAATAGAGTTAAAAGGTGGGTGCTGGAGGGGTGCATTAGATCCTAAGATCTAGGTGCAGTGCTCTCAGATCCAAGGCTCCTCACTGATGAAGGCCACAAGCCAGAAACTAGTCTGGGGATATTGGATGAGTAGGCATTAGATAGGGATTTTATGCACAAGCCTTCTGGCATCCATTGATTGCTCTTGTTGGCACAAGATGGCACTACTATATGGAGAGTGTTGTTTTGTTTTGAATTGTTTAAAGTATTTAATTACTATTGTTTCTTAGGTCCAGCCCCAATGTTGGGAGAAGCCATTTGTACCGGGTTTGACCCAATGTCGAATACACTTCTTCTGCCAAATGGTTTAGCTGAGTTGCAACCTTATTTATAATAAATTTATAATCTCATATTATAAATATGTGAGAACGAACTGGCATGTTCGAGCAAAATGGAGAATACTATTGATAGCAAAGCTGTCAATACTGCCCATGATTATACCAAGTTATGCAATGCATAACCCAATCACATTTCCAAATTGTGGCCCACCTTGACTGCTAGATTCAAACCCCTACTATTCAAACACTTTATTTGTTTCATAATAAACCCCAGGCACCAGTTAGTTCAGAACTAACATGTTTGGACAGTAGGCCCATAATCCAGTGCTTGAAAAATCTTTTAACTAGTTCAGCTATTTTTTTAATTCAATTAGTGGTGAAAAGAATTGACCAACAAATAAAGTTTTAAGTTTAAAGACAATTTATTTTAATTAACATTTATTAAACTAATTTTAAATATTTTATAAATCTTATTTACTATTATAACACACATACATTTTTAATTCACACACTATAATATCTTACGAGAAAGCATTGAATAATATTTGAAATACAAAATACAATGAAATCAGTATATACTAATGCATGAACACACACAAAATTTTAAACACACATATTAATAGTTCATCTATGTATGTTATAGAGTTCTTAAACTTTACTCTTGAGGCTTTATGAATGTGATGGCTACTTTAGAAATGAGTATAAGAAAATGTTATTACCTAGGATTTTGAACACGGATATTTCTTGCTGATTGCTGCTTCTAATGCGATATCTCTAACAGGTTAGATTTGAATTTTTCTTCTGGAGATTTGGTGCTGATTATTCCAAGGCATTTTCTTTAAGACAATTACATATTAAGTGGCTTCAGGTTGTTATGCAGGAATCACTTTTATCGAGTAGGTTGGCTGTTTTCATCGGACTTCAGGCTGGAAAAAGTCATATGTTTTCCGAGGTTTTAACACTGCATTCTTGATTCTGGATATATAATAAGCTGACTGATATAATTCACTGATAGATTGTACTGAACTGTTATCTCAAATGCAACTAACTGTCTGATAAAAAAATTGGCTATTTCTACATATGACATGTTGTCATTTTGATATCCTCCAGCTATATATCTGTTGTTGAAATTCCTTTGATAATCTTTTAATTATGTGTTTTTGGAGATCATTTAATTAGTAACCATGCAAACATGTTGTTTTATATTTTTATTAGTAGCAACTGCTGAGTGTTTTTTAATTTTTTAACTTTCATTTATTTTTCAATATTTAATACGCATATACTTATTACATTTACAGTAGCATGCACATATATAATTTGAGATCCATTCACTATTTAGTTTTAAGATGAATTTTTTCCCCTAACTTAAAAAAAAGAGATTTATGTTTTTAAACTTTTAACTTATATTTCAATTAATAATAATAAAAAAAACTCTTTACTTCTTTTATAAAACCTTTACACTTTTAATCTTACGTTTTCTTTGATGAAAGATTTTTTATTTTAATAATTTTTTTTTAAACAAAATTATTATGTGCCAACCCAATGTTGGTACAATATATAAAAACTAACTTGATGGATTACTTTATTCAGTGGGTGTGCATAACTATGAATGGATTTTCTTTTATTTTTTTTCCTTTTTCTAAATTCTGTTATACCTGAACTAGATTCTCCTACTACCCTTTTGCTTTTCTATATTAATCTTTTCCAAATGTATCTTCCTCCCTGCAGTTGATTGTTGGCCATTTGGGTCATCTTAACTAAATTATTTAACTCCCTATGAGATCACTGCCATGATTTAACTGGGAATTCTGTATTGATACTTAGACATGTTTTACGACATATCTTCACCTCTCTTCTTTCCATTCCTTTGATGTGAGAGCTGATCCATGATTGGAAAAAATGGTCTTTGGATTTTGTAAGTTGCCAAATTGTTTCCCCATTAAGCCCTGATTGCACTCCATGAGTCTCTCTATTGTACCAGGCATGTAGAGATGTATTTTGAAGATATGTCATAAGTAATGAATAAAAATCTAAAATGACTGAAAGTAGGACATCTCTAAATCCTTTGACTTGAACAAATGATGCTATTAAGGGGTTGTTTTTTCTATGTTCTTCACCTTATCCATGGTATTTATAGTAATGAGAAGTTTGTTAGATTCAATGAAGGTCTGGAAGTTATGATCTTATTGCTTAGTTTCCATATCCTTTTGCATTAGATGTTTTTTTACTTAACTCTTGATCTTGCTTCATGTCTTTTTTCCTGTCATACTGTCCTCTTTGTAAGTGGATGTCCTTTTAGGGTTCTTCCTGTGCTTTTTCCAGTTTTTTCTCTGCATCATAGGTTCCTTCATGTTGTCTTGTGTTGGCCCATAGCTTCCCTAGATTTTTCTGCTTTTTTTACTCTCTTTTTTCTCTATTCCATATCTCTTCTGCTTTTTTTCTTTTCCTGTTTTCTGCTTGTTTTACCCAATTTCTTTTCTCTCTTTTTTGCTTCTTTTTTTCTTTTTTCTCTCCTCTGCTTCTTTTTATTTTCTTTTACTGTTCTGTGCTTCTTTTACCTATTTACACTCCATGTTTTTTCTTATTATTCTTACTTCCACTAAGAGATATAGCTCAGAAGTATCCATCCCTGTATCTTTGATTAATGGGCTTTGCATTTTTAGCATTCTATCTGAGAACCTGATACTGATATCTGATTCCATCTCATTATTTGTTTCTTCATCATCACCATCCATGTTTTTCTTTTTTTCTCTGTCAAATAAGTTTTCTTTAGTAATCTGCAATAAAAAATAAAAAATCTTTCCTTGTTTTTATCTCAATGGTTATTCACTCTTTCCATATCATTCTCCAGAATGGTTGTTCTTTCTTTGAACTCTACATTGCCTGTTAAATAATATTTTTGTTTATATCTGAATCCTACCATTGTTTCCTATCTACATAATTTAACAACACCTATTCTTTTATATAGATATATATAAGCCTCCAATAATAAAACTATATAATAATACTTTTAAATAATTAAAAAAAAATTTTTTTCACCATACAACCCCCTTTTTCCACTGTTCATTGTTTAATCACTCTGTTCTCTTGCAAAGACAAGAAAAAATAGCATACAATCCTATTTTATTTCTGATCCCATCAGTTTCATATGATTTGTTGAATGGAATATATTTACTACAAAACCAATACAGAGGAAGAGAGAGAAAGGATCAAAAAAATAAAACGACATTTTCATATTTCACCACTTTAAAAAAATTGTTTTTTCTCCTGATCCTAGGAATTCTTATATACACAAAAACATCTTCAGGGTACCCAGTAAAGTCACATGTTGACAAGCCAGATTATACAAAAAAACTAATGATCAGAAAGTATAGCCACTTTAACCAGACACAAAGATATAGCTGAAGGGGTTCAAACCTTATCCACATCTTTAAATCATATCTAAGCAACTCACTGTCTTTACCTCTCAAGAATTAATTTTTCTTAATGCAGCCTGATGATCAGATAAATATAAAATTCTTAGTAATCCTAGTTAATATAATGATCAGGTTTTTAATATATAAAATAATGCTGGACCTATTACCAATATAAGAAAGTCTATATTTAACTTTTTACAAATAATATGATGAGTACTTACATGTGTACATCAGATGCAATTATAGTTTATAATCTTGAAATAGAAAAAAACAAAACATTTGATATATGTTATTTGAAGGGATGAATTTGATTATGTAGAAAGGATGTGCAGGTCAATCTATGGTATGTGAATATGGTCAGATTAGTATTTCTTAATTATCTAAATAAGCTGAAGGCTGATTTAAATAAAGCTTGATTGGACCTATTGGTAAGCTCCATCTAGTGATCATATATATATATATATATATATATCAATATTTAGGGTTTATATATATATATATATATATATATATAAAACCCTAAATATTGAACAATAAATCTGCATAGCAATGTACATAGAACATATATCAAAAGGCATAATTATTAAAAAAGAATAAGTTTAAGCATGGTACTTAGCGAACATATATCTATATTTAAATGCACATCTCTAATGTAGTAACATCTTCATCATTTTTCCAATTTGAATGATGAATAGCTGTGTCACCTCTAATTAATTATTTAAAAAAGAAACCTGTTCACCTAAGCATGACCAGGATTGTCTTCCATAGCTTATGTCCATTGGTTCTGTTCATCGCTTTTAAAAGACTTTACTTTGAGCGACTGGTACCTCCAGTATTTGTAGAATGGATAATGAAGTAATATGGAAAGCCAATAAAATAAAAAAATTAAAGACACAATATTGTTATTATGTACTACTATATGGAAATGGGTCAAACACCTATAAATATTAAAGCCTTATTAACATTAAATATATAGATATAGAATCTCTATGTTACTATGCTAAAAATTCATTATAAAATCAATAAAAAAAAAACCTTCCTTTAAAGTTCTTAAATTAATTAAATGCAGGAATTATACCAGCATCATATTCTTAGAATTATTAATTAATAACTATCATTGTTTAACTATTTAGCACACATAGATTTAACTATATGTATAAAAACAATCACACTGTATCTATTACAAAATATTAAATTAGCAGATATGTATATAACTAGGATGTTATAATGCATAATCAATTAAGCATTTTATTTAATTAAGTATACATATATAAAATAATAATTGTGAGGTAGTTTTCTAAAAAAAATCAATAAATTATATATATATGACCACCTTTCTCACAGTGGCAATGTATTTTCTTTTCCTCTCTTGCAAAAAACATTTAATTAACAAAATGTGGGAAAAGGTGGATGTAAATTTTCTTGAGTCAAACCAACTTTTCCAACTTGTTTACAAATGAATTCTGCCTTACATAATGAAATGAGATAAAATTTTAAAAAAAAATGTTTTAACTTATTTTAAACTCTATCAGTCAACCTCTCACTTATATACACTTATTCCACATGATAAAGTAAATAATAATAAAAATAATTGTCAATTTTGTAGGTATGCTAATGGTACATCAATTTATAATAAGATGAGAGAAAAAGACTATTTGATCAGTAGAATATGTATGTCAATTATATATATATATATATATATAATTGACATATAATTGACATACATATATCTACCTCATATATATATATATATATATATATATATATATATGAGGTAAAATTAGTTAATATATATAATGTTGGCTTAAATTCTTCATTACAGATAGGAATAACAAGAACAAACTAAAAAAACAACAAAGATAAAATGTTGCCAGTAACTAAGAAGTACTTATATGGATTAGGATTTACATTGGTAGCATATTAAGAGTTCATGGTGGAGGCTTCATGATAATTGACAGTCTTTCTTGGTGGCTATTATGGTCTACATCACTGGTGTCAGTTGCTTCATGTTTTCATTTAGATAATTTTTTTATCTTCCTGGGCAGCAAAAAAAGAAGGTAATTATCAGGTGTGATTTTTAAGTTTTCTGCTGGACTTCATCTTTGGACCCTCTCTAATGGACTCATGGAAGGGTGGAGGTGAACTTTTCTACTCAGAAATAACTTACACAGAGATTTACAGACTTTAGCACAAGTACCCAGAACAAAGAAGACCTTGAGTATTTATATTTTTTACCTCTTTATATTCCCAGAAACACGGTAAATGTTTCTCAATCCTATCTTTACCTTAATTAATTAATAAAAGTCTACTAATGCTTACAGCCTCTTAAAAGTCTCCCAAGATTTTACATTATTGTTTAGATGTTCACCCTTGTGGATAAACAATTGAATTTATATTTCATCATTTTCTTTTTAATTGATCTAAATTTAAATATAGTAGGGAAGATGTTCACCTGGAATTATTTCCTATTATCAATTTGCTTAATCTATTTTGTAATATTTAAAATGCATTAGCTAACTTGTCTATTTGCTGATGCAAGATTTTTTATTTATTTATTTTACTTTAAAACTTTTTTTCTTAATTACCATCTGTAACATTTATATATAATATTATAATTTGATGTCTGTACTTCTTCAAAGTGATACATGTAATTATATAATTGAATATAAATATTCAATTATATAATAACATATATATATATTGTAACGATATATAAATATTCAATTATATAATAACATATATATATATTGTAACGATATATAAATATGCTGTTACATTATTTTAAAATAAAAACTTTTAAGTTCGCAAATAAAAATAAATTTATTAAAAACTAAAAAAATTAAAAGAGTTGTTAAACGTGTATATGTATATATATTTGCACAGATGCAAAACTTAAAAAAATTTTTTTTTTAATAAATGAAAAAAGTGTTTGAACGTATATTTTTGTAAAAAGATTTATATATTTTTGTAAATGGAAATGATTGTTTTATAAATTAATTGAAGAGCAAACTAGCCCTTGGGGCTCATATACTGTAATTAAAAAGTCAGAAGATAAGATAGATAAGAGAATAAAAAGAATTAGCTTAACCAATGGAAGCACCAAGCCTCAGCCCATTTAATCTTATATTACAAAAATTTATTAGAAAAAGGATGCCACTATAAGTTCTATTATAGAGTCTTTTCCAAATGCCTGCTTTGCAGAAATAAAAAGTACATTTATACTATATGCATTATGGTAAACAAGGTGCACTTATTGTTATAATAGTAATGCAAAAAAAATTAATACTTTTAGAAACAAATTAGAGGCACTAAAACAAAGAGATAAAAAAATCACCCCATCAGGCATATTTCACAGCTAAATTGGTTACTTGTCCATCAATGCTCTAATCTCTAGTGAGATATATTTTCTGTTTCCTATTTTATTGTAAATATGAATGCTATTGAAAATAGTTATTGTAGCATTCATTTCATATTAATTATTTTTCTTTTAAACTGAAAAATCTGTAGATATATATTTCTTTGAATAAAGTTTTTTTGAAAACTAAAAAAACAATGTTTCCAAAAATATTTTATATTTATGAAAACTAGCTAACTTTAATTAAGAAAAAGTTTCTTACTTAATTCAAGTAAGAATGAATAATGAAATTTTTAAATTAATATGCATTATAAAATGAAAACAAGTTTGTTTTAGATTTTTTTATCAAAATTAGAGTTAGATTGCAAAAAATCTATTTTTATTAGTCATTTATTAGACTAAAGATTATCCATTTAATGAATAATATTTTTAGAGTAATTTTTACTACACCACTTTCATGCAAAATAGAAACTAGTTTTTATATAATTTTAATGCCTTATGGAAAAGTGTAATCATAAATATATAACCAAAGACATATGAAAAACATGTATGATCCCCAATATACACATTTTGTGCTAAAACAACATTAATCAGTTGATCCCCAATCACAATCTCTTGCCAGTATACACTTTTAAATATTATAATTATTATTTAACCACAACTTTATTATTCCACTGTATATATTTTAAATAAATATCTACAATAAATTTTGTTTGTGTTCATTACTACTTTCTATTCAACATATATATATATATATATATATATATATATATGTGTGTGTGTGTGTGTGTGTGTGCGTGCGCATGCATGCGTGTGTGTATGCATACTCAAACTACTTTGTTGTTATGTGACATGAGATATAATCATCTCAATATGTTTATTAGTGGTTAAAAATGTTGCCTTTAATACCTTATGTAAAGAAATAATGGAGTTTTTAATGGAAATATTATTAGAAATATTTAAATGGTACACAGCATTAAAGACATTTTTTCCACTGATTCATCATAAAATGGTACAATATTGAAAATATGTAATTTCAAGTTAAATCTATTATTATAAACTGCTGATAATTTTGAAATTATTCAAATGGAAGTCAACCTCTGATAATGTGTTATTTTTTAAATATTATAAATCTCCGTGCACTCAACCGCCAGTAAGAGTTTAAAAAACTTAATTGAATCACTTAAGTTTAGAGTGCATTTGTATATACACCAACTTTCACTGACCATGCTTAAATCAAAACTTGAGTCTATTGTGCCTGATGTTATAATCAAATATTGAATTGTACAAATTTAGTTAACCTATTGCAGAAGAAAGACAGTGTCTCATTTTTAATCACCTGTGATTAGATTTACAAATGCAAATCTATTATTATAAAGTACTGAAAATTTTGAAATTATTCAAACACAGAAGTCAACCTATAATATTTAAAAAATAGCTCATTATCAGAGGTTGACTTCCATTTGAATAATTTCAAAATTTCAAGTCAAATAAATCTGAATGAAATAAGTGAGATAATTTGTTTAATCAAACTTTTGGTCAACAGCATAATTTAAAATCACACTATTTGATAAATTTTTGAAAATATCTAAAGGCAGTAATTTAACAAACAGCAACCTGATTCAGAATGCCAACACTATATGATGATCACACGATCACCATCTCTTATACTAGCACATATTATTAAACAAGGCAAAACTCTCCATACAGTAGTGTTACTCTGTGCCAATCAGAGTAATCAATGGATGCCAGAAGGCTTGTGCATAAAATCCCTATTTAGTCCCTACTCATCCAATATCCCTAGACTAGTTTCTGGTTTGTGGCCTTCATCGGTGAGGAGCCTTGGACCTGAGAGCATTTCACCTAGATCCGAGGAGATCCAAGGCTCCTCATTGATGAAAGCCACAAGCCAGAAACTAGTCTGGGGATATTGGATGATTAGACACTAGATAGGAATTTTATGCACTAGCTTTCTGGCATCCATTGATTACTCTGGTTGGCACAGGGTGGCACTACTATATGGATAGTTTTGACTTGTTTAATAACTATATGATGATATCAAAAGAGAGGATATAATGGAAAAACTTTTCATTTTAATTTTTTTTAATATCTACTATTTTGTGATTATATCTCTACCATTTCTCATTATTTTCACATCATGTAATCAAAACTAAAAAAAAAATTGATTGAAGATCACATTAACTAAAGAAAAGACAAAAAAAATCCAGCCAAACTCATACTGAAATAATCAATTACCCGCAATCTAAGAAAGAGAGTTTGAAATAAAATCAGTGTATTTTATGCTTTTAATCAAAATTGAAGAGTTTCAATTCAAACTCTGCCTTGAAGCTGGGAATGTCTGCATTGTAATAATTATGGTCCAGAAATAGATTTATGTCAAAATCCTATTTAAAAAAAGTACCATAAAGTAAAATCAGTTGAGCATAATGAAAGTGCTATATAATCATTTCATTATTGGGACTGTTCTCAGTAAATGAAGTCCAAAAAATCATTGAAATTGTAGTTCATTTAAGTTTATTTTTATGCCAGATGCTAATTTTGACAAAACGTTCTGCAGACAAATTTCAAATGTTTATGGTAATACTTAAATTCACTTTAACACCAGAAAACAAATCAAAGAATAAATGAACCATAAGCCTAGTAAATATGAGAAAATAACTTTAGAAAAGTACTAATTTTACTGAAGACCATAATTATTACTAATAATTCCTAGATAATTTGATTACCATGGCTGGCCAAAGCAATCTATATGAATTGGAAGTCCACTTCTAATCATGCCATTTTTCTGTTTTCCAAAGGATGCCATTTGAAAATTATTTAAATTATTTGTTGCAGTAAGAAATGGATAATTAAATTATAGTCAATGATGGAAGAATTGCCAGTAAAATAAATATTAATATGAGATAAATTAGTCCAAATAATTAGAAGCTGCCCTAAATTTATTTCAGTAGCAGAAAATAAATTAGAAATAATAATGGTATCACAAGCGATGTAAATATAAAAAATGATGCTAAACATAAAAGCACCACGAGATCCTAAAGAACTGGAATATAGATTATTAATAAAAGACATCATGTAAAAAAACACATTTGCAAAATATATCAGTGAATGCAACTAAATATCATTTAATGAAATGACATGCTTAAAAAATAATCATACAATTCTGCATTTTATGATCTGAAAAAAATATGAGTTTATACAGATTTTTTATGGAATTCAAGCTTGAATTGTTTCTGATGGATAATACTGCTGTTGATTCATTAACAGTTGTTGATTTGGACTTTAAAAGAATATTCTTAAAAAGTTTGAAACAGTTATAGAAGCCTCACACAATCATTTGCAAAGCCATCAATTTTTTTTCAGAGTGTCTGTAAAAAACAAGATGAGGATAGAAAAATGCATGCCAATATAATGTGTTTTTATTATGACTATCTAAAATATGTTGGCAATAAATTGCAAATAATTTGAAGACTTATGTTCATTTTGTAAATTGAAAGGCTATATTTTGAGAACAAAAAAAATCTGTCTACTTCAAAAGGTAATTATAAAAAAAAAAGAAAAAAACAAACAGAATTAATGAACATCAGAATCTCTCTCATACTTACAAAAATTGTGGAATATTTTAAAGAGAAGCAAACTTATTTCAAAAATGGGAAGCGTCCGCATCAATAAAGACAGAAATGGAAATGCAATTTTGATACATGTTTCTGAAAAGTATTGACTGGTTTGTGAAATAAATGAAGTTACATGTATGTGGGTATGTGGATTCTTAACTGATCAATACAAAAGCTATTGTAGTCAATCTAGAAATAATGAAATGCAAAATATGTAAATTATGCAAAGTGCAAGTTAATCTGGATATTCTAATTTGCATAAGGACAATAAGATGTTTGTGGAAAATAACAACATTGTTAAGAAAACAGAAAGATGAAGACAAAGCCAGTTTGAAAAAGTCAAAGATAGTTGAATGAGCAGTGAGGTGCTTGCTAAACCTGATGTTGGTACACAATAAACGATTAAAATGCTAATGGAAAACTCACATAGAAAGTTAATAAATTAAAATGAAGGTCTTTAAAAAGTGTAGTACTGGAAGCAAACTCTATAAAAAATGTTCTTTATAAAATGAAGATTTATATAGAGTTCAACTAGCAAGTCACTAATTGAACATAATAATCTAGTACTAATTCATATTATAATGGTTAGGGTGATTTTGAGTCCTTTCATATCTCCCGTACAGAGCACCACCAGGCTATTGGAACCTGGAAAATTTATATACTAGGCAGATACATAGTGTTAAGATCTAATTTTATATTATTTTATTTTATTACAATCATTAGCCCCTGTCACTAGCTCATGAAGATGCAGAGATATATTTTTAATACAATATATATATATATATATTTTTTTTTAAAAAAATAAATAAAATAAGCCACTGCCAGTAATAACACCCAAAAACATTTATTAATGCACATATATAAATATTTAAAATTGAGGAATAAAATTTATCTTGTTTAGATTTTAATATTAATTTTAAGTTGGTAATTATTGTTTTTAATTTAAATTATTAAGGAAGTCCACACAGATGAACATTTTAATAATATTTTTACTTTAGAATGTTGAGTATAGATAGGCTACATAGATTTCTCATCTAAAAACTTTTCAAAACAATCATTCAATCTCAGACTAAAAGTTTGTAGCCAAACCAACGCCTGCTTCCAGATACATAGACAGAACCAATGCAATATGAAGATGCTAGCATAAAACCACACTGACAGGAATGTGCATCTGACAGCATGATATTATTTGAAGGACATGATCCTTGTCCAGTACAGGAATGTGTCTGCCTGGTGAAGAAATCATATATATATATATATAAAATAATTGAAGAGAAATGCTATGTATGGGGGAGAGTCGTCTATCTGCTGACTTATAGTCCCTATCCATAGAGCTAAAAAGAGATCAATGGCACAGGAAATACATCTGCATCCATTGCAATACAATGACTACATCTTTGGGTCATGCATTCAATTGGGCTTTGCCCTGTATGCTAAACACTCTTCACATTACATTGATATAAACACCCATATATCCCTCCACCAGCATCGATCTAACCATGATACAAATAGCCTGAAATTAAACCCTTTCAAAATAAACATCAATGACTAAAATATAAAGTTATTGATGGAATTGCAGAGGAAAATTTACAATAAACCCAATGGCACTCATCATAAGGTGCAGCATTGACCTCAATAACTTAAAAGATATATGAATAAATATGTTTGGACACTCAGCATGAGATGTCACATTTACCAATATCTATATATTTTAATCATATGAAAATAAAATAAAATAACTAAATATTAATGAATCTATGCAGCTATACACCCAACTTAAATTTAATACATTTAGATAATTTTGTCAATAAATATTAATAATAATAAAAAATGGAAATGATTTAATTAAATTAGCAAACTCAAATATATAAAATTTGAAATCTTAATAAGTCAGATAAAGTTCATTTTAAAAGTTATATTTGGCTGGTTATTAAAAGTTTGTTAAATATTGACGAAAGTTCTTAATTACTTTTTTAAAATTTCATAGTTCATACTTTACAGTAGAGGAGCTCACGGTTCTTTGGGCCAATTCCTGCAAAGACTTTATTAGTCATACTTTCATGAAAAACTATTCTGTTGTTCATATCATAGTTAATCTGGAGGCTGTCTTAGCTGGTTCAATCCTGGAACTATTTTATTTCTGGATCCATGTGATTCAGGTCTACAATAGTGCCATTCATAAATTAACAGTCACTTCATTTGAAATTAGAGAGAGAGGGTGAAAAGTGCATCTTTTCACCCTCCTCAAAAAATCAAGCTGGAACTAACTCTTAATTTGAATTGTTTTCTTTTTATAGTAATCTTTCAGATTCACTGAACATGGTTTCCTGTTCCAATGATTTTCATTAGGGTTCGAGCATTGGTTACTTCATGCTTGCATTGATCAATCTATTTTTTATTCACTTATCTGACTTTTTAATTATATCAGAGCCCCAAGGGCTAGTTTGCTTTTTCATTTAATTAATAAAACAATCATTTTCATTTACTGAGATTACATAGGAATCTTAAAATAGAAATTAATATTTATTTCTATTTTCATTTATGTTACTTTTTAACAAAAATATTTTATCTTTAGATCTTTACTTTTTTTATATAAAAAAAGTAAGTTCAAATACTTTAAAAAAAAAATACTTTTAAAGTTTTCCATTAAAATATATGTTATTGTAACTCTTTTAATTTTGGCTTTTAGTTTTTTTTCTTTTAAAACAATTTTAATTGAGATTTATTTTGCCCTTTTATTTTATATATATATATATCATAATAAAAATAATAAATTTAATGATAATAAACTATTATAAACAATCTTTAAATCTGCAGAAGTACTTTCAAAAGTACTTCTGCAGATTTAAAGAAATACTTCTGCTATTTAAAGACTGTTTATAAAAGTTTATTACCTTTAAATTTATTATTTTTACTATGATTATAATTTTGTTTTAATTAACTGACATTTTATTTATATTATATATGTATATAATCTGAGGAATTAACTCATTGCTAATTTATTTAAAAAATATTTTTGTGTTATTCACAAAAAAATAATTAATGAGTGTATGGCTGATTAGATTAAAGTCTGGTATCATACATATCAATTGGCACTGTTAATAATTCTAAACCTGTGAATATCAATTGACACATGTGATAATTCTAAGTCTGTGTATATTAATTGTCAGAGTCACCAATAGGTGTTTATACTAGCTATTAAAGTGGTCATATCTACATAAAATTGCAGAGCAGTGTAATAATGTCTTTCAATGCAAACAATCCAGGGCAGTGGTAGACATATGTGGATCATGTTGAAATATACAAGATAATTAATAATATTAGTAAAGATAAACTGAAAGTTGCCACTCTGCTAAAAATGTCAGGACAAGATGTCCTGCAATTATCAAATTATATGCATGATCGTAAACTGCTGGAAAAATTCCATATTAACAGTTGCTGAAAATATTAAATATGTATTTCAAACCTATTGAAATACATAGCACATTTTTGCTTTCATAATAAAATGTATTCACTAAAAGAAACATACAAGAGCATGATTTGGGAGTTTTAGTAAAGAAATGTGAATTTTGAGATTATCTAGAAGAGATGTTATTGTAAGAGTTGTTATGGGTTATGAGACATGTGAAGCTTAGACAAATGTTGCTAAGTAAATCTATACTAAGTTATAATGCTGCCATTGAATGTGGTATAACATATGAAACCATTGTATATCACATAAAGGAATTTTAAAATGTGACTGAGGAGACAAAGACAAATGCATGGGTAAATGCAGTGAAAGAACATAGAACACAAAAGAATTTGACATAGAGAGTCAGCCTCTGTTGTTAATGTGAAAAGAAGGGCCACATTAAAATGTGTGCAAATTTAAAACAAACAAGGGTGTATAACTGTGGTTTGACAGATCATTTGTCAACAAGTTTGCAATAAAATATGACAAATATCAAACACATATTTACTGACAAATAGTAAATCAAGGGGAGAACTCAAGAATGTCATAAATGTAAAATTGATAAAGGAAAGTGTGGATATGCCAAATAGCAGTTAAAATCTATAATTAAATAATAAAAATGGAAATAGATAGCAGGGCAGGAATATAGGACAGCCATTGGTAAAAGAGTAAATAATAAGATTCAAATTATGAAAATTAATTTAGTGACAACAAATGTAAATGTATATGGGATTAATATCAAAGGAATAATATTAATGCCTTTAAAAGTAAATAGTCATAATAAAAAATTACTGCTATATATGGTAAGAAAAAATATTAGACTAAACTGGGACATAACTGATTTAAGCCTTTGAGAACAATCGTTGAATATGTCATGAGAGCAAAATAAAAACTAAAGTCCAGAATAAATTTCCACCATTATGTGTTAACTCTAAAGAGAGTTAACAGTGAGGTTATAGCTGAATGGACAAGAATGACAAAGACTATCAACTTGTAACAAACTAAATTAAGTGTGGTTGGCCTAAGAAACAACCAAGCTATAGTGGATCAAATTTAAAATGCTCAGAAAAATTGCCCATGGGTTGAGTGTGTATTTATAACAGATCAAATATTAATTCTGTGTCAAGAAAATGCATACTACAGCCATTACATCAAGGATATCTGGGAATTATATGTATAAATATTAGGATATTTTAACAAAAGCTACTCAGAGTTAATCTCAAAATACTTACACTTAAACTCATTAGTGAAGGTTAATTTCCAAATAACTTTTCTTTTCTACCCCAAAAACATGCCACATTAATAGACATACTTTTCTGTAGCCCAGATTTTCATCATTATCAATCCATCATTAATTTCATCAGCTTTCTCTGATCATCTAGCACTCAGAGCTAAACTAAAAGTAAATTTTTACATAAGATGTCTTTTTAAAGCTTTCACAACAGATGTTATTTTTGACATATTATGCATATATATTTATTTCAAAAAAGTAAATATACTCACTTTACATCCAGTTAAATTATGATTTGCTTTTAGAAATATTATCATATGTATAATTAAATTGTATACTCCTAAAAATAACTCCTACTGCGTTGGATTCAATAAATATAAAGCTAAAGAATGCTTCATGTGACTCTTTGTTTATTCCATCAATAATGATTCTAAAATAAATTTATATATATTGTAACATTCACAACATATACGTTGTAAAATCACACATACATATGTCTGTATTACATATGTTTCTAATTTTTTAAAAAATAAATTATTAAGAAAGGAGAAAGGAAAAATAGTTTAAGAGTAGATTTTAAAAAAAATCTATTTAATAAAAAGCAAAGGTTGCATTATTTTTGTTTAAGATTAAATTGTTTTTATTAAAAGAGGGGGTGGCAAAAGAGAATCATGAGATAAAAATTTAAAAACCACCCTCTTTTTTTTATATTTTTTTTTTTTTTAAAAAAGAGTAAATGTTAAAAGAATAAATGTGAAAAATTTCAAAATAAAAACTGATAATAGTATTAAAAAGCATGTATACACTTAAATTTTGAAAAGATTCCTGTTTGATAAGATGAAAGATGAATCTAAGAAAAAGGATTAGAAAAAAATGTAAAATTATTTATAACTACATTAAAATTCTGATAATAATTAGACAACGGGAGAATTAAGTATAATAAGTGGCAGATTGTCCATTGTTCTCCAGTTCTTACAGTTTTTTTTCCATATGTCATAGCATTGGCCGGGACGCGAACCCACAACCGTCTGCAACCAATTACTTGCTTGCATGGTGGCTGCGATACCTCTCGGCTAACAACGCAAGACAGTTCTTACAGTTTTTGTTAGCAGTTTGGGAAGTTTTTTCAAGTTCCAGTTCAGTTGTTTAATTTTTCCAGTTGTTCATGAGAGTATAATCAATGAGATCACCAAAGAGCCAGATTACTTGCTGCAGAAAATATAAACATAGAAGTCATGAAGCAGTAATTTTTTCATTGCTAAACAGCATTAGGAGTGCATGGGTGGGCCTTGTTTCCTCAGTTCTATCAACTTCTCTTGCCTGTGATAAATACCTTAACTCTAATATAGATACTGCTGCATATTCTTTCTCTCATACACATTGTCTATCAAAGAAATGGAAGAAAACCCATGAAACCATCACTGGAGACCAAAAAACTAGCCATCTGGAAAATCAAAACCAAAGAAAAGTGTCAACTGCAGAAAGATGATGTCATTTTGACATAATGAAAAACCTAAGTAAATATACTTTTTCAACTGTAAACTGTCTAGACATATATTCTTTTAATGAAATGAACTATAATGAAAAACATTAGTAATATTGAATCTCTTAACAATTAATGTATAGTTTATTTATTCTTTGGTGATAAATAGTACTGTTGTATTTATTTAAATATATGTGCATGTGAATAAATAAATATTTATTTAAAATGTTGCTTGATCTATACTCTCTCTCTTTTAAATGTGTCACCAGTAATTTAAAAATAGAAATATTTCCATGTGTTCATTAGTACTGTGCTGGGTCCCCTGTTTAAGATTGTCAGTTAGCCTGGGTATATTTCAAGTGCTGGGTTTGTGTACCTGTCATCCAGGCATGCTGGCTATATATAACATATATGGGTCAATGATGCCAGAGACTTGTTCTCAAAAAAAATAAAGTGTACTGATGGCAGGCATTGGCCCAGCAGTATGGAAGAATACTATAGTCAGGAAAGATGATCAGAATTGTCGATTTGTGTAACCTCAATTTGGCCACAAGTATCAGTGATGATTAATCTAGCAATGATATTCTACTTCTCTGCTTAAATGTGTGATCTGATGCCAGAGGCATTAAATAAGAAAGCTAATCATCTAAAGTAAATAATAAAATGTTAGTAAATAACCACATGAGTAAAATAAAATGTTAATAAATAATAATGCATAATAAATATGATAAATATAAAAATATTTTTAAACATCGGATAGTTACAAATGACTAAAATTGACTTTGCTGATTACCAGATCATTACAATATATATATATATATTGAAGCTGTACATATAAACAGACTATATATGAAGCTTCACCATTCTCTGTGTGCTAACCAGAGACCTTAAAGTCAACCATAGTAAATGTACATTAAAAAAAACATTTAAAGATATTTACATGTGTATAACATTAAACAAATTGTAATCATAAATAAAATTTATTTAAAAAAAATAGGCAATTGTAGAAATTATAAAAAAAGCTTAAAATGAATTATTTTACTTGCAAATGTATAAGAAAAAACATTGCATCAGCAAATAAAGAAGTTGACTAATGCACAAAATACATTAAAAAAGAATTTAACTTAAGAATGCATTAAAAGAGGTGAGATAATGTGAATTGTTTGTATAACAATACAGACAAAAGTGTAAGATATTTAAAAAACTGGAAAGAATAAAGACATTGGTAGACCCTAATTAAGGTAATTGATGTAAAAGAAAGATAAAAGGTATAAATGTAGAGATTTTTTTTTGTTATGGATTTTTATTTGTTTGTCATTCATTCATTCATTCATTCACTTGTATAAAGAAAACCAGACATAATGAAATGTATTTTGTACCAAGTATGCTTGACTAGAGAATTTTTCCTCATTTCTCCACATACCAGGGTCTGAGAGAAGTATGCCTGACCAATTCCTACTGCTTGCTACTGAAATAAAGACTGATCCAAAGAGATAGGGACACAGATATACAAGATGGAAATTGCAACAGCCATCATGAATTGTTGCACCTTAATACCTCCAAGATGGACTCATAACTCACTTCCAGAACAAGCTATCTATCTATAGATCCACTTCCAAGTTACTGGTAACTTTTATATTTGTAATTCTACTTATACTGTAGTACTTTAAAATATATTTACTAATTTTGTCTTAGATGTAATTAAGAAGGCTTAGGTTATGTATAGTAGCGATTACTAATTTTATTTTCTTTATATGTATATAGTTATGTATTAGCAGATCGTTAGCATACATATTGATCTACATGATTTTTTTTTTGTTTTTTTTTTAAAAAAGAGAAAAGGAAATTTGTTTTTTTGATAATGTAATATATATATATATGTGTGTGTGTGTGTACATAAGAGGGGAAATTGGAAGAGGACTGAATGGGTAAACTTTTATTTTATTTCTTCTTACCCACTATAACAAATGTGGGATACTTTAAAAATCACTACAAAAGTGATTTGACTTAAAAATGACCCAGTCCACCTTCTCCTTCAGTTATTGTTTGATCATTAAAGTTTTTTTTTTTTTGTTTTCAAAAGAAAGAGAGAGATCCAGAATGCATTATTGTAGAGTTAATTAACATGATGTTTAATTTTATAGCCAGAATAAGAAAAGTGTTTATATTATAAATATGCATCTATGTTGTCTTTATATATATTTGATTTATGTTTAAAGAGTACTTGTTAGTATTATAATCGATACACATTTTATGGCAATCTAAGGTTTGTGAATATACATTGTATCAGTCTACATTACTCTCACATATATAATCAATATATGTATAGATTATATTTTTATTTTTATTATATTTATGAAAATATATATGTAACTTAGTAAATTAGTATTTTTCATTCTTTAAAATGAAAAACCATTGTTGAAATACTAATTCATTAATAAAGACAACTGACAAGGTGATAACCTCTAAGTTCACATGCCATTTATCAATGAATTAAAGAAATTGAAATTAACTTAATGATTTAATATAGAACTGTAATATCACAATATATAATATGATATGCTTTAGCAAGTTTATGCAACTATAAATAAATAAAAATCAAGTATTTTTTGAGAAGATTAAAGATTCTATCTTTTCAGCAACATTCTCACAAGGACTTATACTGTGTTCGAGTTAAAGAACAGTATATAGGATAAAATCTATATTTTTGAACAATTTAATAAAAAAGTCTTATTAGAAGAAATTTCTAATATTTCTTAAAGAAAAGTAATTTTTAAATTACTTAATTTGAATAGATTTTTTGTATTCTATAAAGATCATTCTAGTTGGAGTTCTAAATATAAAGATAGTTTTAAAAAGAACATTTTACAAAAACTTCAAGTAAAGTAAATTAATGAATTTTACATTATTGTAGAATATATGAAATGTGCTTGTCTAATCATATATATATATATATATGTGTGTGTGTGAATAATAACTTTTTCCAAATGCCTTTAAAATTATTTGTAAGCTATATCTTCAAAATGGAATTATAATTGTTAATAAAAGAACTATGTATAAAAGAAGATGCTATCTATATGCAAGGAGGAAACTAAACATCAACTTGAGATATCATATTATCTTCTTAAATGTATAACAACTAAGGAATTAAGAATTGTATCTTTGAAGGATTTTCATTCACGAATTCCAGGAACATTTAGGACTATTGCATTAACTTTTATAAATACCATTTAATTTTTTAAAATTATAATTGATGAACATTAATCTCATTTCCTTTATCATTGAATTCATTTCATTAAAGGAATAAATAAGAAGAGAAGATTAATAATTTGAAATATATTAACATGGGAAAGGCATATAAATATATAAAAGGGATAGAGTGAACTTAGAGGTAAGAAATTAAATTATTCTTTAATTTACATATTATTTTTATGACATGACACTACTTTGTTTGTTCTAATTCAAATAGTCTAACAACCATTGTTTATTACAGTTGGATAAATGATTAACATTGGTATGAAATATATTTATATATTTTTTTTGTATTAAGGATCAATAATTACATATAATCATTTTAACAGATAAAAACAGTATACAGTATACAAAAAATCAGATTATTATTTTATAATCTAATTATTATATGATAATTTTAATATAGTAATCTTAATATTTAGATATATATTTTTATATAAGTTATAAAATCATGTAGTGTTATAAATTAAAAAATATATCTACTGTGGGTAAATAAAATATATTTATATTTAAAATATAATTATATAAAATAGTAGATATATACATAATTCTTATATATATTATAAAGTTTAATTTATTTATTTGTTAAATAAATAATTATTTTATTTTATATTAAACTAAATGAAATCTTTAATTTATTTTATTTATTTATTTGATTTTATAAAATAAGATTAAACATTTAATATATAATTTTTATTGATTATTATATTAACTTCATGAAACCCATTTTAAAGAGTTAATGAGATTTACTATTATTACTCTAGTATATTGATAAGAACACCTGAAGAGAGTCAATTGTTAAACTGCCCTGAGTTTGAAATCTGAGCATAACAGTTAAATCAATTAAGGTGAAGATTGATTTGATGTGGTTTAGATATAATTTATATTAATAATTAGATAATAAATTATTTATTTGGAACAGATATAGTTTTATATTAAAATTAAATCATATCATTCATGGCATCCTATATGAAGACCTTAAATCTGATTAAAGTGAGATGTGAATGCCTTAACTTATCTTGCTTAAAGGGTGCATACCATTACAAATTTTTCTATTCTAACCCATCAAAAGAAATTAACGACTTTATTTTTAAAAACAAACAAACGCTCGCATTCCATAAAGCGAATTCGGACGCTTTGGTAGCAAACCCTCCATTACCTCATATAATATAATATAATATATAGCTCGACGTTAGGTTAGTTATAAGAATTCAGCTACAGCGATATGCAGTTCAGACAGAGATAGAATCCAAAAAAATTATCATTAATAAAATAAATTTAAAAAGAAAATTTAGAATAAACTAACATTCTTTCTCTATCCAAAACACATTCTCTGAGCTGTAAGTACTTGTACTGTTCGACAATGATGATGATGATTTTATGTCATTGTTAATATTACTGACTAAAACAAAACATTCTTTAATTTGCCAATATGATCTCAATATTTTATTATTATACAATCAGAAGTTTCAATCTCCTTAGCCATGCCACGCTTGTAATATTGATCATAATGAATCAATTCTTAATGTAAGAGCACTAACAATAATGACACTAATCTCAGGGTTCTCTGTTATATTTAATAAAATGCTCGGCAGTATTGTGTTGTCGCATATGACTGACATTCTGGTCGGCTATAGAAAACATTTACCTTATTTAAATTCCAGGTGTCTTCATCCACTTATCAACTATTATAATATTTAACGAGATGATGACCATATTCAATAACAACGCATAATTTTGAATAATACAGCCCTTTCTTAATCCAGAATCTCAGTCGGAATGATGAAAAGACAAGGGTGCTTTTGTGTCCTTCCATCATCCATGACAACACAATAATTTAACTAAGATTTATTACTTATA
Organism: Epiperipatus broadwayi; assembly: GCA_028023455.1. Lineage (NCBI taxonomy): Eukaryota > Metazoa > Onychophora > Udeonychophora > Euonychophora > Peripatidae > Epiperipatus > Epiperipatus broadwayi. The sequence continues at coordinate 3,477,987 of JAQFVV010006273.1, forward strand.
CACTTCACTTAAATGTGTATGGAACAATGTGCAAACAAAACCTACTAGTTTGGGAATAAAGTGATTTTACACACACATAAAATAAAATGTTCTGGTCTGAAGTTTCAATTCCACAAATAATTTTTATTAAATTAAAAATATAATGAAATATTCTGATCTGCTTACAATTGTCTATCTGGTGTATTGAATTTAAGATTTCATAAATAATTTTGGACTCAAGAAAGTATTGCAAGTATTATGCAGATACACTTTTATTTAGCACACAAGAAAAATGACTCAAAACAACTTGTAACAAGACTATAATTTATTATTAAATTTCAACAATATTCTAATTTATTATTACAATTTAACAAAACTATCCTTTAGGATTAACATAATAAACGAACATATACAATTTATTCGATCCCATATGGATAAAACAAAATACAACTAATAGTAATTCGTCTATACTTTGAGACTTGGATTCGAACTACTTCTTCATCTTCTTTTTACATTATGCAAATTGAATATAACAAAATAAATATTATAATTGATACATTAACTCATCTGTTTAGTGTATCTTATATGAACGGTTACTTAACTTTATTAACTAACTATTTGTTTTAAAATAAAAATAATCTGATTCTAGGCAATGCGTACAAACGATTTTTATTATCATATCTTTAATTAAATGATAGTTTTTATTTAGATAACTTATTATAATTTATGGGTTATTTATCAGAAATTACACTTATTACTTTAATATTTACCTTAATAACAACTGAAGTTGTTATACACACTGTTTTTCTCAGTATAAGTTATATTGTGAGTGCTAATTAATAATTAACCAGAATTAAACTTAGTATTTGAACCCTCCTTTGGCAAATAAAAATTTCTAAATCACGTAATTTTAAACTTACTCTCTCCATTGACTTACGTGTGGATTACCAGCACTATTCCGTCGCACAATCCAGACATTGATCATATATACTAGCACGCTATTTTTACTAAATGTATCTTGAGGAATTAACCTCCAATATACCCATTATCTTGCCATAACTTTCTGAACAAAACACAATATTCTACACCTTCCGTGGTGGAATTATCTCTATTTTCTCATGAGGAATATGGAATAATACCGTAGATATGTAGAGTTAACTACTACATTAAAATAGTTTGGTGGGTCCTAGCCTCTTACTTGGGCATAATAGGAACACACACCAAATATAATCCTCTCATGGGATTTTAACGAACGAAATACACTAAATACGGTATAAATTGCTGATCGTCCTAACTCTGAGAAGCGATCGCTTTGGGTTATAAACATACCCGAATATTAGATTTATCTATTCCCCTCATGGAAAATAAAGCTTTTGGGGAGATCATTTTCCATCCCACAAAATAAAGACATTACAGTTATTACTTATGCGAATCTTAAGCATATACTGATTCTATATCGGGGCAAGACAAGCAAATACACTAATTACACTAAATTTATGTTCCGGGGTATACTTAGATCAACGTCAGAACTAAATGGATAACACCTAATAAACTATAATAATTTTCACCTTTGCCAAAGAAACATTCAACAAGTAATTGGTAGTCTAGTATCTTGAACTAAATTAAGTGAATGCGTTAATAAAGAATAATTGGGAATAAGTTCCGCAATTAACACAGTATAAATTTGTTTCAAACTTTAAATAAGTAATATTCTGTATAGCACTTCTCTTTAATTACTTCTGATAATTTTAACTAGATATTTTCCCTATTAAGTATCTAAATTTTCTTCTTTTACGCATCTAACATATAAATTTATACCCATAATTGCATATCATAAGTAAACACATTTTATAAAAAAAAATTTCCATGTCAAATATAAATTTAACCTAGAATAAATACAGGAAAACATACCTTGATGATGACAAGGTCATTTAAATACTACTTGACTATACAGCCTTTAACCTGTTGATAAAAAAAAATACACATAATTTTACAAATTAGTAAAAAAAAATCATTACTTAACAAGTGCTTATTATTTCACTAGGAAAATGTTTTTCCGTTGGGCAATTTATCTAGATGAAGAACTTGATCCATTCGTAGTTCACGAAGCAATTTTAAAATTAAGAAACACATTTTATTATTTCATTTATAAAAACAAAAGTTGCCTCCATTCTGGTGCAATTAATAAATTAAGCAAAGAAAACATAGCAGCGTGGGATGTTAATTCTTCCTTGAATTAACTGATATAAATTTTGGGATCCAAGAAAACAATACATATTTTAACATGACGAATATTTGACGATTGACGATCACATATACAATTCTTTTCTTTTTACTATTGGCGATACGTATCATTTTTAGCTAGCCGGCTTAGGAATAAAATAATGCGCGAATTTTCCAAATAATATTATTATAAGGACTGCAGCTGACTTACGTAGATATAAAGTTTTAATGACTCCAGTTGATGTATAATATAACATATTATATTAGGGTTATAATTAAGTTACTAATGTTTGTAGTTTTTATTCCTACTCTAGGAATTATAATTTGTCTTTACTAAGGAATTCTCCGTAACATGCACACATACAAATTTTCCAATATTTGCCTTGAGAAAATTTATACTTTCTTTTTAAAAAATATACAGGTGCATACGTAAATATCCTTGATCATTAATATTATTTTTAGATAATTTTCATTGAATAAAACATATTTTAACATGGGGAGATTACATTATTTTCAAACGCAGACAATTTCTTTTAGAAAGAGCGCGAAATTTTCTAGTTAACTTTCCTTGGCTTTTATAATATGTCTTTTAAATTATACATTTTCGTTTATACCATGAAAAGATTATTAAATAAGGTAAAGTTAACAAATAATTGTTTATTTCCTGGAAATTACTTATATTGCTTAATTTAAATCTAATGACGCTTTCCGTGATTACTGTAGTCAATACGGTCATTTTGAACTTTAGCATACGATAGTATATTTTTGAGTATAAAAAGCTTTAAAATAGGTAGATGGTCACAGAAAACAGAATATCTTATCAAATAGGATTAGCCACACATGATATTATCAAACATTTAATGGACTTATATTTATTTCTGCAATGAAAAATAATAAAAATTTTGTTACCGAATTTCAGTACTGCTTCCTTCTTGTAAAACTAATGTCAGACTAAAACTTTCTTCAATTTTTGGCGGTCTTGTTTTAGCGACCTCTTACAGAAAAATAATCATTTAATTATACATAAAACAAAAGAAAGGAAAAAAAAACTTATTACAGTCATATATTTTTCCGTATGATTTAAATGGATTACAGAGTAAATTGACAAATAATGTAAAATAATAAGTACATTTAATTAACAATGTTTATTAGTGGTGTATATTTCTGTATACATTATTATCTAAATAATTTAAAAATACCAGAAGTTATTGTGTTTTATGACAAGATATTCATCTACTCTCCCTCTACCCATCTAAAATCAATTACTGTTTATAATATATGCTTTTATACTATATTAAATTGCTCTTATTGTTAATATTTTTAATTAAATTATTCATGCTCTTCTTCAAAATGACATCAAAAATTACTAAATTTATTAGTTATTTGCTTAAAATACGTTAAAGTGAGTAAATAGCATACTTTATTAATCACTTAATATTATTACTATTTTACTTTTTTATTTTCTAGAAAAGGATAGCATTGTTTTCCTATGGAAACGATGCTAAATAAACCAAGTGTCAATAACACTAGGTTACAATATATATATATATATATATATATATATATATATATATATATATATATATATATATATATATATATATAACAAACTAACCAAAGGAAATACATATAAAAACAAAAAGACTTATAAATCCAATAAATAATATTTCAACCCGAGGACTGGTTTTCATCAGAAAGAAAAACCAATCCTCTGGTTGAAATATTATTTATTGGATTTATAAGTCTTTTTTTGTTTATATATATATATATGTGTGTGTGTATGTGTGTGTGTGTGTGTCTATAAGGGACACAGTATAAAATAAGTGTTTATTATTATTTCATTATATGTAATAGAGGGTACAGTGTGAACCATTTACATAAATATTCTCTAAGAAGAAAAGAAGGAAACCCTCTTTACTTCAACCTATTTTTATATATGAATAGGTGAAGCTGAAGTGGTTAGATATGACTCGTAAATCATAAGATTTTATGAGTATTAATGTATAATAACAATTGTGGACTTAATTAGTGAAGTATTGAATAGCTTCACACTCTTAGATCTAACCACTTCAGCTTCACCTATTCATATATAAAAGTAGGTTGAAGTAAAGAGGTTTCCCTCTTTTCTTCCTAGCGTAAGCTTGTGGTTAAGACCTGTCCCTACCTTCGAATTTTTCAGATGCTTATTCCTAAAGGTTACAGCCTTAGTAAATATTACTTAATATAATAGTGTGCATTTAATAAAATTTATAATTATAAATATACTCTGTAACATCATTAAATCTATGGACAGAAACTAGCTAAATAATAATAATTCTCGATTAATAAAATGCTAACAATAAATGCTGGTATAATACATACATAGGAGTGTGATTGATAGCTTCATAAAAAGGGGGTGTATATTTATGTATAACAGATGTTCCTAGTATCGTAATATAATCGATCATAGATATATAGGCGTTAACATTATAAGGCTTTAAATTTCTGTTCATTTGACTGCATCCTCAATAATGTGTTGCTTGGTAGTCCATTTTTATGACTTCATTAGAAACAAAGTCTATGGGATATTCAATCACTTGAAAGGTTAAATCTCATCAATTAGCAGAGGCAAATAAATGGTTTTGAGCTATCAAAACATTCCTGAACCTGGGTCACACTTAGGCAAATAGGTTCCTTTCTCTGACAATAGATTAGAGGTGAAGTAGCTATCCAGACTTAAGTTAGCATTATAATGAAGTCATCATGTTTTGAGACCTGTTCTTCAGATAAATATATATATATTTAATTACATTTTGAGACCTGCTCTTCAAATAAATATATATATTTAATCACTAAATACCACAATGTATTTACCACTTTATTTATATTTACACCTTTCTTAATATGATCAATGCATTACTCAGTTAATCTGGAAACATCTGTTGGGGAGTTTATATATATAAAATTTATGTATAACTGAGGCTATGTTCAAATTCAGTCTATGGTTTTTTAGCTGGTTTAAGCAGAGTAATGTTACCCTATTCTTGTACTATAAAACAAATCTTATCACTGTTTCTCTTCTGAATGAAAAATGATGTGGATAATTGATGATGCGTATCAGTGTTTTTTTGGTTTCCATTACAACAATCAACTGATCTTATATATATCTGTGGGTACTTTCTTTTGTAAAAAATATTATTCATTCATTAATAACAATTTTATGTTAATAATGAACTATAATTTGTCATTATAATGAGGTTGTAAATCTTGATTATTATATTAGAATCCTTTTGAGTTTCATTTCTACCTGACCATCAGGCTACATTGAGAAAAGTTTAACTCTCATTAGACCAAGAGAGTCACTTAGTTTTGAACTGGAAAAGCATGTGAGATTTGAACCCACTTTGCCTATGTCTCTAGGTTGGGTTAAAGCAGTTCTACTTTTTTGACCATTACAAGTTTTTTTGTATAATCTGGCATCCCAAAGTGTGGCCTTACCATTAAAGGTAGACTATGAAATGTTTATGTATAGCAATTCTGAGAACCAGGAAAAAAGTGTTTGTATAAAATGGTGAAGTTGGAAATTGTATTTTTCTTTATCACTTTCTGCTCTCTCTATTAACTTTAGTTAGAAATATATGCTCCACAGAACAAATCAATTGAAACTGATCATTTGAAAGTAAAATAAGATACTAATTTTTTTGTCTTTCTTACCCTACATGGAAACAGAGTGATTAAACAAGGAATAAAGAAGAAAAAGGGTTAGATGGTAAAAAAAAATTATATTTATATCATATAGTTTTATCACATAGTCTTATGGGACATTATCCTAGCAAGAAGAGAAATAGATTTAAGTTCAGCCATAAATAAAGATATGATTAGTCAGGCATAAGTAAAATGTTACCATTAAAGGAGAACAAAAGGCTGGAAGGTAAGGAAAAACACCCATCATGGGGTTGATATGAGAGGGGGAGTAATTAATAAAAAAGACAACCAGAAAGTCTTAGTTCATTGATAGATTATCAACAATGAAAAAAGGTATTGACAAATATTGAAAAAAGTAGAATTTTTTTTAAAACATGAATGGCACTGAAGAAGGGACAAGTAAAGGGATAGAGGCAGATACCAGCATCATTTTTTCAAATAGTATAATAGATGTGCAAAGGCTAATAAGGAATGTTGAGATTGATACATCAGAACCACAGTGGGCAATAGAGCTGTGGAAATCAATACAAGCCATGGAAAGAAGACTAAAAGAAAAAGCAGAGGAGACCAGAAAAAGCAGAAATGAATAGAAGGATGGAGATTCTAGAATGAAATGGAGCAAAAACAGATATCACTGGATAGTAAATTCCAGACCCTAAGCAAAGAAGTTAGTAAATTTACTATTTAATATTAATGAAAATAACTGGTAAAGTGTAAGGAGTCTAAGAAAAGGAGAGTTCATTGGTGGCATGGTTCAGCCTTGTTAAAAGTTTTAGAGGAGATATAGGAGAAAATCCAATGGCCCACCTGCAGAGCCTGGGACAATTATTTCTTTACCATGAGCTTAGAGGATATGAACAGAGAATTTCTGTGAATCATTTACAAGGCTCAGCCTTAGATTGATGGGGATGTTTAGACCAGAAACCAATGACATTTGGAGATTACCATCTGGTACTACTCAGAAGTTTTTGGAGTGAGGAAAGACAGAATTAAATATTACATCAGATATCCCATAAAAATGCTGTGGCTAAAAGGGGGGAACTGGCACTCAGTTCTTTCTTTGGCAAGTATCTCTTTTTAAGTTAGTAATAGCTTTTCTATTATTGGATTGGCAAATTATCTGAACCATTAAATACAATATGCTAACCCATATACAACAATATTAGGCTGAAGAAAGAGTGGAATAGAGGAAATTTCAGAGTTGCCGATCACCTAGATTTTGAGAATTTAAACAAAGAACCCTTAGAAAAGACAAAGAAAGTGGATACACCAAGGATACAAACAGCAACTATCTAGGAATATTATGAGAAAGAGGATCAGAATAAAAGGCCATACCAGACAGTAGAAACTCTGTTAATAAATCCACTTCAACTAGGTCTCCAGGATAAGGAAAAGGGGAAATATTTATAAAAGAAAAAATTCATGTTGACAATAGTCTATGAGAGAGAGAAACCATTTATTTTATAGGATGGACTTATTGGGGAAAAGAAGCTAAGCCTCACTAGCATCAAAGGAATAGTGTACTACAACTGAAGGAATAAAAACACTAACTACCATTACATTATGGAATATTCAAATCATACTAGCAAATGGTAAAAAGAACAAAATGGAGACTTGTCAACTTTGGCTTAAAATTAAAATATAGTCCATGATTGTAACCTACACATTCCTGATAATGGGAGGTATTATCCAGGACATAAATTACAAAAAAACCTTCATATTTCACAAAGATGATAAATCATCACTAAAAATTGAAAGTGACAAAAAATAGATTGATAAGGTATGCCTATATGCAAGGAAGCTCAATAGCATCATCATCCTGGAAAAAGCCATACATCCACCATATCAAGCTATTGTCTTAGATCCATGGGATAGAAAATATACAGCTTTCAGATTTAAAGACCATATTTACATGACACACATTTGATACAATGTTTAGGTCAGGCCTTGTCAAGAGAAATCAAACTACACATGATGTGTTATGTAGATGATGTGATCTTTGCATTCACATTCCCAGAACATTTGGCTCACCTAAAATATTTTTCCATGAATATGTGGCCAAAAACATTACCATAAATTACCTTCCTTGAGCATTTGTAAGTGAACAAGTGATTTTGCCTTACCTAAAAAAAATCATGGCCACCAAAAACTTCCCAACATCAAGCAATTTTTATCATAAGTTCTCATCTTATGGGCTGTTGTGTTACATCATTCTAACTATTCAAACCAACAACATTAAAAAGGTCTAGGGTAGTATTATTCCATATTGACTAAGACAATAGACCTAGGGTTTTATACTTCAGTAATGGAGCCCTGCAAGAGGCAGAAATAAATTACACCATTACAGAACAAAAGACTTTAGCCATACTATGGACTTCAGTGGTTCAAGAAATTGCTATTGGGGTCAAAAGTAATCATTATTACAGACCACTGGTGTCTTGAGTTTCTTAAAGGGGCTACATCATAAATGACCACCTCATTAGGTGAAGTTTGTATCTATGGAACAGTTTAAATATAAGGTGATTTGCTGTTCCAGAGTGGATAATATTGTAGCAAACATCTTAAACCACCACCCCAGTGGACTGCCAACTATAGAATTCAATGGCAGAGGAGATGCAAGTAGCAGAAATATCCACAATTTTAAAAAATGGTCTCATTTGCAAAGGACCCATAATGGAAGGCCTTGATAAAGGCCAAGTACCAGAACTAAAGCTCCATTACCAAATTAAAAACAATCTCTTGACATATGAAGCATGATATTAGGTCAGCCTCTCAAAAATTCGATTATAATGGTCACTTGGGGGACAGCTGATCAAGCATATCACAACCCATATTAGGGCCCTAGGAAGACAGATTGCCACACAACATCAATTTAATTGGGAAGAGATGTATTTCAGCATCCTAATAAGCCTAAGAGAATGTCATGTAGGTGCCCAGAATAAACTGCCTAACCAATCTTACACTGAGGCAGACACACCAATGGTATAAATGAACTTTTGGAAGATTATTATTGACCCTTACCTGCTTTTAATCAGTTTAAGTTGCAAATATGTTAGAATTCATGATTGCTTTTGATGTGTGTATCTTGGGCTTAGAGTTTACATCTGGTTGGATGGACAAACATTCTCATCCAGTACAGTGAATTTTTTTCCTGCATTGTATGCCCAATCATGGAGGCTGTTATTTATTTCCATACTCTGAAGAGATTAACAGTTGTATGTGTATAATTTTTTTTCTCAGGTTTTTACATCCAATTATGAAACCTTGATTAATGTCATATGTTAATAAAAATGTATCTTGTCAAGGGTACATGGCCTAGTGGTTAGCATAGCTGCCCTGGGTTTGCTTCCCAGTCAACATTTTGACATATATAAAAAAACAATGTACTTACCTGTCCGAATGTTCACAATACTATATTAAATATATGTAAAGGAAAGATGTAACTATCAGCTAAAAACTTTTCAAAATAATCATTCAATCTCAGACTAAAATTTTGTAGCCAAACCAACGCCTGCTTCCAGATATATAGTCGCAACCAATGCAATATGAAGGTGCTAGCATAAAATCACACTGACAGGAACCTGCATCTGACAGTGTAATATTATTTGAAGGACAAGATCCTTGTCCAGTACAGGAATGTGCATCTGTCTGGCAAAGGAATCATGTATATAAATTAATTAAAGAGTGCAATGTATGGGAGAGAGCAGTCTTTCTGCCGACTTATAAATCCCTGTCCATAGAGCTAGAAGGGGTCAATGGTGCAGGAAATACATCTGTGACCATTGCAATGATATGACTGCCTGTTTGGGGTCATGCATTCAGTTGGGCATGTTGCTCTGTATGCTAAACATGCTTCACATTAAATTGATATAAACACCCATATATCCCTTCACAAGCATTGTCCTATCTACAAAACAAATAGCCTGAAATTAACCCTTTAAAATAAACATAAACTAATTTAAACATAGTTATTAATTTTTTAACCATGCAGCTATCTATACCCAACTTTAATTTGATACATTTTAATTAACAACACAAAAAAAAGGAGAGAAATTGAAATGATTGCTTAAACAGATGCATAAAAAAATTACTAATAAGTGATTCTGAATTCTTTAGGCCAAATATTTTTTTTATTTTCAGCTATTAATTGCAAAATTTCCTATTAGATAAACTCAAGAGTTCATATTTTACGGATTGAGCAGATTTAGAGTTCCATCTTCATGATCACTTTTGTAGATTGTTTGTCCTTCTTTGAAACAAAACCGCTACTTGCCATGCATTTGGTCAGAAACTGTCATCCAGAGGTCTCAGCTGATTGTTTGGAAAATTAACTTTATTGCAGACTTCTACATTGCGAAATCTGCAATACAGCTATGGTTCATATATATATATATATATATATATATATATATATATATAGCTTAATAGTCAGCATCTAAGATAACAACAATTATAATAATCCTCCTCAAATTCAAAAATTTGGGTTTTATACTTTTATTAGCCTCTTATCATCAAATTTGGGGTTTTATACTTTTATTAGACATTTATCATCAAATCTTTGGATTCAATGAGTAAGACGTCACTAATCCTCTCATTTTCATTTATGGTCCGTGTTGTCATTTCATGCTTATTTAGTTTCTTTTTATTCTCTTACCATTTAATTATTTGAGTACCCCAAGGGCTAGTGTGCTTTAGAACAATCATTTAATTAATAAAACAATCATTTCCCTTTTCTAAGATTAAACATGATAGAAATCATTTACTTCTATTTTAAAAATATCAATCTTTACTTTTTTTTTATTTATAAAAAAAGTACATTCAAATACTTTTTTAAAAAAAAAATGCTTTTAAGTTTTCCATCTGTACGAACTATATATATGTTAAACAATTTTTAATTTTCAGTTTTTAATTTATTTATTTTTAACAAGAACTATTAGTATACTATAGTAATGATTATTAGAAGTTTTTTTAACAATTGTTGTTCAACATAAAGAGTGAAAATGTTTTGAACCCAACATATTAGGAGGTTAACAACATATGCCTCTGAAAAACATCCAATGTAAATAAAAATTACAATCAATTAATTAATAATTGGTACTCATTTTTGGCTAAAAATATTTGAGAAAATTATTTAAAATAATAATTAATCATAAACTCTTTTTAAACAAAATCCATTCTTTTAGTAATTTGATTGTCTACGAGAATATATGATTTTTCCATAGAAAAACTGTCAAGCTCACCCCAGAATAAACTAATATTTCAAATCCTGTTTAGATCAGGTGGCAATAACATTACTATTAATCACAAACAGAAAATATTTATATAATTTGTTTTAACCACTGATAGCAGAGATTCATCACTAAGAAAAATTCTTGATTATATAACACTAGATGTATCAAGCTTTCTTTTTTTATATAAATTGAATTAAATCATAAGAAAACAATTACTGTATCATTTTGGCTTATTTTTTCCAATAAAAAAACTAATGTCATGAAACTGATTTATAAAAGCCATATGGAAAATATATGAATTTTTTTTGTTTGTTGCTGTGTTTTAAGATTTTAAATAAATATATAAAGATATGTGAAAACATTAAAATAAGATTATTCTATAAAATTATATCTTGTAACCTCTAGCTACTCAGCCTGAAATTAAGTTTATATTAATCATATAGAACCAACTATTGGTAGATAATGGACTGAATGCAAATTTTTTTATTTTTCTAATACCAATAAAATGTTTCCAGAGATTCAGAAAAAGTGACAACAGTTAATAATATGCTCCTCACTGATGAAGGCCATAAGCCAGAAACTAGTCTGGGGATATTGGATGATTAGGCACTAAATGGGGATTTTATGCACAAGCCTTCTGGCATCCATTGATTAGTCTGGCTTGCTGTGTGTACAATATATATAGTGAGTTTTGCCTGTTTTAACAACAGTTATACATAAGCATAAGAGGAGGTGGTCATGTGATGTTTATTGGCTTATATTTACTTAGATTTTTTTAATCTTATCACTTTACTTTACAAATCTGAGCAAATAGTTTGGTGCAAAGTCTGTCCAATGTTTTAAACCTATAGTGAGCCATGTAATCATATCAAATGTACATGACATAATATTTTTGCAACACAATGTTTTTTTCAATAATAAATGGAAAATCTCCGATGAAATTTTTTATGAACAAATATTAAAAACTTACTTATTCTTTTTGTTTTTAATCCAAGGTTAATGAAAGATGATTTCATCAAAGATCTATTGTTAGTTTCATAATTTAAATATTAGGCAATTTAATTAAAGTATATGTTTTAAAAAATCAGTATTTTGCTATCAAAACAAATAGCAGCAGATGCTCATGAATGCAATAACACTTCAGCTATCTTTTGCAATATTTTGTTCCTGTTTAAAAAATACAAATTTATGGCTAAAAAACATTGGATATCAAGCAATAAGATAATATCACCCAAAAATAATTTCAACTATGACTTCTACTAAAAACAATCCAACAGCACTCTTAATCAATAAATAAAAAAGTGTCTCTCAATAAACAGAAATTCAGAATCATCTTTTCCATAAAAATATAAAATGATTAGTTTATTTTTTAAAAATGTATCTAATAAAAGGGCATTGTCTAAGTGTAATGAGATATGTCTTGCCATTTGGAATAGGAGAAGTATATTATGATGTTTTAAGTAGTTATACCAGTGGTTTTCAACTCTTCATCCATGGACTGGCACTGGGCCATAGAACTTTTCTACCGGGCCATGCTAGATTGGCAGAAAAGTTTGTAATAACAAAGTAATAAGAGTTTAAACTTTTGATTAATATAAACAATTTTTATTTATTTTTTTATCTCATTTTTACCCAATTAAAAAAAAGAAACCGAACAAAAACAAAATCTAATCAAGCATACATAAATTAATTTGTTTTTCTAGTTATCACAGATGTTTATGGGGGAAGGGGGTAGAATTAAATATTTTATTACTTTTCTAAAAAAAATTCAAAATTAAAAAAAAAGTGTTTTATTATACAAACTCCATATGTATATAACTTCATCTTGTATATTTAACAATGTTGTTTTGATCAGTTATAACAATTATGCTCATCTAAGGCTAAGCAGTTTACATCTTTAAGAAAATTTATCTCTAGACTTTTGCCGGTTTATGAAACCTTATCCTTATTTTTGCCAGTCCGCAAAACCTTATCCTTATTTTTACCAGCCTGCAGGTGTGAAAAGGTTGAGGACCACTGAGTTATACTATACAGAGAGTTTGTCAATGGGTATTTATATCTATAAATAAAGGCAAAAATAATAAACATACAAAACTAAACAAGGACTGAAATTGTATTCCTGGGTGCTGCAATAATGTTTTTTAAAAGTAACAGTCAAGTTTAATATTCTTATTTTTTAAAGAGCATCAATATTATTAGTCATGTTCTAAAAATACATTTTTATAATTCAAAGTTGAATCACAATTATTTATTATAAAGTTATTTTGCTGTTATTGCTGATAAACTGATAAATTCTTAAATATGATAAGAGAAACTACATTGCAGTGCAAGAGTAGAAATAAAAGAATACAACCTTAAAAAATGGAATCAGCTTAAACTCAATAAGTCTTTTTCAGAACTCCTGTTCTTTATATGAAAAGGATCTGAGAACATACTATAACTAAGATGGATATTATTATTTCTATATATCTTCTAATAAGTAGAATAATGTTAATGGAATAGTTATGATATTGTAACTAATCACTTTTGCAATTGAATATAATTAAATTTAATATTTATATAATTTATTTTCTATACATTGTAATTTTTTGCTTTAAATGTTTCAAAGTTAAAAGATCTTTCTTACATAATAATTCATGCCCTTACTCTAGAAATTGTGAGAATCCTTAATGTATTATAGAGATTAATACCTGAATTTATCTTAAAGACATTTATTCCAAATTAGGTTCAATCAAAATAATCTTGGACAAAAAATCAAATCATTTTAGGTGAATCTCATGTAAAAAATAATTAAACAAATCCCTCTTTCTTTTTACTTTTTCAGTGCATAAAGAAAGATAAGTTAATAAGAACCTCATATCATTATACTAAAGTAAAATGTGTTTATTATATCTAATAGATTAATGAATTAGGAATGATAATTAATTAAGAAAGTTATTTTAAAATTATTAATCTACGAATGCAATTAACATATTTTACTTTACTAATTAAATGTTGTTTTTTAAATATTGTATATTATTTTTTATATATATATAATTAAATCGATGCTTGTTTTTGCAAAATGATATTTTATGTTTATTTTCAGGAAAATAAAATCTATACAGTAATGTACTTATGCATAAATGTGATTAAATATTTATCAATGGTGAATATTGTGATGGCTAAACATGCCTGGGATCATTCATCAATTTATCACTTACTGTGGAAGAAAGTCTACCGAGTGTATTCCTAACTAATGCAATCTATAGCCCCCCCCCCCATAAATATATTAATAATCTATCCATTTCTCATTTTTATAATCTTTTAGAATTCAGTTTAAGATTTTATCCTCTGTTTGTAATTAAATTTTATATCACATTGAATTTTATCACCTTTTTCTCAAATGTCAGAGATACCTGTTTGATCTCTCACTTTTAATTCGTTCTTGTTAATCCTACCTTACATTTCTTTATAATGGTTATGTCTCAAGTTTTTTGCATTTCTTCTTTTATTACGTGTTTAAATTCTCAGATTTATAAATGAAATATATTTATTTAAAAACTTTCTTTTTAATCATTATATAGGCATATATTTTTTAATATTAAATTATTTCTATTAAGTATATATCATCAAGTTGAAATCTATGATTTATTTCATTTATTATGATTATAACTATATTAATGTCAAAAATTACTTTCTTTAATTTATTATTAATTTTTACCCTTTTTGAAAAATCATTCAATACAGACATTTTAGTATCTTTATTCAACATATTTATCTGTTTTAATTTGATATCTCTAGCATTTCTAAAATATTAGATCTACTGCAAAATCTGGGTGACTTAAGTAATTTTTTTTATTCTTTAAGGTTGGTGCAGTGGTAGAGTGTCTCGGTTGGAGCATAAGATCTTCAGGTTTGTTCTTGTTTAATCAATTCCAGTATTTGACTTTCTTATGAACTCTTATGCAAAAAGCCATTCAATTATGTTTTTAATACTTTTCATATAATTTTTAGGCAGTTAGAACCACTCTGCCATACCTCCTCATCAATGTTAATTCTCTTATGTTAATCTTTTTAGAAATTCATTTTTTGGGTGTTACATGTAGCTTAACCATTGCTACTGCATGTTTTCTTTTCTCAGTGATGAAAGTTTATTCATAAAAAAAACAGATACAAGTACAGATAGAAAAAGGTTTACAAGGAAGTGATTATATGGTAAATTGAAATTTCAGGAGCAACATGGTAAGAGGGGAAGGATACATGTGAAAAGGGAATGGGGAGCAGAAGGGGGAAAGGGTGTGTAATCCAGGTCAGTCTGAGATGCATGTCTTTATTGAGCAAGCACCACATGGGTCACAAACATTTAAATGATTGAGTCCTATGACAGAGGCTGACAGAATGAGAGTTGGAGGATTGCCCAAGTGTCTGTGAGGAGTGTAGGTGGGGCTAGTTTGTTATCTCTGGTTTTGAGAGAGCAAATTAGGTCCAATAGCTTTCGATTTACTGAGTGTACTCTTTGGTCAAAAATAATGGTGCATCACAGCAACCAGAGTGCATAGATAAGGAAAACTGATAGTCTAATAGTTGCAAAGACCCCTGTTTCTATGGATTCTTGGAGATTGAAGATGGTGTTCCTGTACGAGGAAAGGCAGGAGTTGATGACATGTCTCACTGTAAGCAGAAGGGGACATTTAAATAAGAAGTGCTAGAGGTTTCATTGTCAATTTTACAGATCTGGCATAAGGAAGAGATCTTGGTGAAACCCCTACAGTTGACCAAAAATGGATTTGTGGGAAGGAAATGAAGGTTGATTTTGAGGGGGTTTCACATCAAATTGTGTAACAAAATTAATTACAAAGAACCTGCTTGAAGTCTCACTATGGTGATACTCAAACTAACTTACCTACAAGAATTGCCCAGCATAAATATCTGCACAACCAAGCTAAAAAAACAATGAATACTCTTGTTTTTTTGGATCATAAGTTGCAATCAGGCCATAATTTGGGTCTCTCTATGACTCATATCCTTATGTTCTGAGAGAGATGATAGAAAGAGAAAAGTGAAGGCAATGTGATCAATAGCTAAAGATTACATTATTAATAAAAAAATAATTTCTAGTACCCCTCTTTCTAAAAAATGCACTTGTAGTGAAAACTTTCATTATTAGTATGTAAATCTATTCCTAAAAATGCAATTTTATGATAATCTATTATTTAATATTCAAAACTAACTTTATATCTAGATCTCAACTTTCTTTAGTCACATAATGCTATGATTATAATACTACTCACTACTGAAAGTGCTCAGCTTTAAAGACATTTTCTTTATTACATATTCAAACCTGCTTTGTTGTTATAAATGTTTTAATATTTTTTAAACTATTGCAATTATTGCAGAAAAACAGGGTAAAAATTTTTATTCTAGAATTATATTTATTTTATATATGAAAATTAATCTTGTGGGAGACCATTCTGTAAAATTTTGTTTGCTCCAATTGTTACCTAATAATCATGAAAATTTAGGGGAATATTGGTTTATTTTTCAACAATCATAAGCTGGAATCAGATTATTAATATTATTGGTACTTATGGATTAGAGTGATGTGAAATATCCTGTATATATTAGGCATTGGGTTGTTTTTATTTTCTTTTTACCATTAAAAACATTATTTTTAGATTTTTTATAATTAAAAAAAAAAAAAAATCTGAAAATTTTATTGAAAAAAATGGGTGCATGCTATTAGCATGTGTGTGTGGTATGTATAAAAATATGGTAATTATTTATGGCATTTTTTTTTTAAATGGATGCTTCAATTAGGAATTCTAATATAACAGTAGTCATATATGTTTCAAAATTTCGGGTTAATATTAATTTTAGAGTAAATACAACTCAATTTTTTACAAGTAAAAAAAATCATTATTTACTTTCTTATTAATGATATTTGCTTTTTTGCAAACTTAAAACTTCAACTAAACTTTAGACACCAAGAATATTTATAAGAATACTGTTATTAATATCATTAAAAGATTATATTCACTCACAAAAATATTTATCTTTTTAAAACCACATAAAAAAATTGTTGGAAATAGAAGGCATATCGTGATATTAACATGCAACTGAAGCTAATAGTTCTTAAAAACAATTTCTAATTTAAAAAAAAAAATGGCAAAGGAAATCAATCTTTAAATCAGCTTACTGATGAATGTAAATTAAAAGAGTGAGAGAACTTATCATTAAATCAGCTTACCTCTTCCAACATGCTTTGCTCTTATTGCTTTTTTGCATTATATATATATTTCCTAATGCACATAACAAATAAAATAAGCTGAATTGGTGATTTGTAGAAAAATAAAAATATTACAAATTTTTATATATAATTGAGCCTCAACCTACTCTATATTTTGTTCCAAGTTCCCTCATGTTGAAAGAAAATAACGCATAATAGGTCATTTTTTGTTGATAAACATTAATTAGAATAGAATGTGTATGGTTATCGAACTTTTCAAAACATAAGTATATATGACATTTTTTTGCATCTATCGGTGTATATAAATCAAAATTATACTTTAAATAAAAATGTTAAAAAATATAATTTTTAATAACAATGAAAGAGATATTTATTTTATTTCACTTATGCACTTACTGAAACAATAACGGCGAGAAAAAAAACTATATCTTTAAAATAAATAGCAAAATATATCTGGATTTTTTTTTCCAATAACTTTTTTCTCTTATAGAAACAATAGACATATCTCTTTATCAAAAAATTCCTATCTCCCAGTTATGTTAATGTTTAATCAATAAACTGAAATTATGTAATTATTTTTAGAAAATATTTATTAAGATAATTAATGCATATCAAATTCCCAAAGGATAATGTGCTTGGCTCAGAGAAGGACAAATAGATGCCAAATATTAAAATTTACAAATAATGATTTTTTTTGTTGACTTATTTACATCTTTATTTATTTTACTATGGATATCTTATAATTCAAATTCCGTAGTTAGATACAGTATAATTTGTGGCTCCACTACATTTAAAAATAATACAATATAACTAAAAGAATATTAAAATTTTCAAACTGTTTTTGATAATAAAAAAGTAATAAAATATTTTTCTAATTAAACTGCTAAAAATGTATAACTGTATTGTTAAAAAACGTATTATATCTTTAAACAATGAGCATTGCCAATTGCTCAACAAGCTTTGTAATAAATGCTTAGCCAGAAAAAGCATTTAAAATATTTCTGTCAGGACCCCTTCCCCCCATAATTTCTGACCAATGTTTTCATGCTTTGGCATTCCTCAGAGAGACGCTAGGATAGCTTCAGACACTAGATCTAAAAAATACCAACCCAAAGCCAGCATTTATCTAAAAGTTATCTATTGAGTGGAAAATCTGAAATTTTCAGACACCTACATGTTGTCAAACCCAGCTATCTTCATTTTAAAAGTGATATGATTGGGTTCTGCTTATATAATACTACATATAAAAAATATAAATGTAAATATATATATATATATTTTAATTAATTTATTGCACTTTTAAATAACTATAAAAAAATCTTTCTAGTTTTTTTTATATGTAATAGTATCTGACATGTGTCCATCATTTCTATTATATAAATGCTAAAATGATTTTAAATATAAAAAGTTACATCTATTAGCCAAAACTATAAAGAGTGAATTTATGAGCTACAAAATTCAAATGTTTTCTGAGTGCACTCAAGTAAAACACTTGAAAATAGCAATGCAACTATGAAGACTTTAATAAATAATAATGAGATAGTTAAAATAGATTTAAAATCAGATTTTTATTAAATTAAAAGAAAACTATATTTTACTTATATTTTAAATACAATACAGTAAATAATTATAATGTTTTAAATTTAAAAAACTATCTATACACCAAAATGTTCCTATGGAAGAATTATCTGTCACTGATCAATCTATAGATAAATTAATACTTCATAGAACTTTTAAAAACATAAAAAAATATTAACATAAAAAAATATTATTTTTATAGTAATGTTTTCAAGATTTTAAAAGAAAGCAAACAAAAAATATAGAAAAGTGAGAAAAATGGAAAATAATAAAATTGAAGTTTCGCCTTTATTTTAAAAATATTTGTGTTGGTTATAACAATAAATTCTATTGATATTTATTAAATAGTATAACAAAGAACTATCTCTTGAACTATCTGTTTTAAACAATTTATTATTTTATTTAGTTTAAAGAAAAAAAATTATAAAAATGATCAAATTCTTTCCTTTTTCCCCCAATAACCAGTATAAATTAATAAATCATTGATGCTCTTATTTTCATGCAATTTTTTTTATGATTACAATTTCGACTGTAGAATAGCCTTCTTCGGAATTTATTTTCTTTAAAAAGTTATGTGCATACAAAAAAAATTATGTAAAAAAAAATTTTTAATCTTAAGAACAAATTAATTTTTTTAAATATTTTTTTTAAATAAAAGTAACCACAGCTTCTTTTCTATTGTTGTTGTGGCATTACATAGTGATTTTTGAAATATTCTGTATATTATATATTGAAATTGGTTTTATATATGTGTAGTATTTTTACATTGTTTTTTTTTAACTTACTTCTGTAATATTCAGGTTATATTTTTATGCTAGTGATTGAAAATTATTATCTATGTGTGAGAGAATTTATGTCTAAATTTATTGATGATAACCATTTACTTATAAATTATAACAGTGAATAACTACTAAAAATGATTTTAAAAAATTATTGTCTTCATTTTTTTTTAATTTTTTTTTTATATTTAATTTATATTTTATGGGTAGCAATGAAAATTACAAATTGCAGGAACAGTCAGCCCTGAGCATTTGTAGTTCAAAGTGTTATGGTGATGATCAAATAATTCTAATTTAGAATCATGATGATTGGAGTTATATATCTTAAATATTGGTAGAATATGAAAGCTGGAGCCTGGAAATAAATATAACAGAAATAAAAAATATGTTCATTGAAAGAATATAACCGGATATATAACAGAGTGGAAAATGTAAAGAATATAAAAATCTCAGGGTGAAGTTTATACCAAGGAGATAGATGAATTTATAGAAAAAACAAATATTTTAGATGAAAGCTGTTACAATAATAAATGAATTATTGAGGGATCAATATATAAACCACTAAACATCATATGATCACTATCTCAAGATAGTGATCATGTGATGGCACAACTATATGGAGAGTGTTGTTTTGTTTTGAATTGTTTAGGATCAATATATATAATATATTTTTATGAATGTGCAAATTTCTGTTCCATTTTTGTTTTAAAAAAATCTCACTCATATGATATAGAGAGGAAGCAATGAAAATAAACTGTAAATGCTTTTAGCATCCAAAAGAAGTTACCTCTATCAAATAAAAAATATGTTCATTGGAAGAATATAACCGAATATATTTATGCACATAAAATATGCAGTAAACATATAGAATGTTTAAGGAAACAAAATGTTACAAATTAATATATTGAACAGATGCAAAAAGCATTTACAAATTATTATTTTCTTTGGTCACTGCCCATATGAACTGTGATTTTTTTAAAATAAAATTAAAATAGATATTTCTATATTATTAAAAATATTTCAACTACATCTGTTCAAAATTATTAATTTTTAGCATTCAAACTCCTGGTTGAAGAATATATTGTAATAAGAAAAATAGATTGTGACATTGTTTCCTTCAACAAGTATATATTTACTGCAGCATTGTATCTCTATAAGTAACAAGAAATTGCATTAAAAAAGGTAATCCCTTTTGGATAAAAAAAGCATTTAAATTTTACTGTTTTAATTGGTTATTGTCTGTATCATCTGGCTGTACCTTTTCCTTTTTTAAAACAAAAATAGAACAGATGTTTAAAAAATAAGTTAAAAATAATTTGTATACATATAAAAACAATAAACTATATATATATATATATATATATATATATTTATTGTTTTTATATGTATACAAATATATTTTTAGCAATTATACTTTCTGATATATATATATATATATATATATATCAGAAAGTATAATTGCTTTAACCTGACTCAGGGACATAGTAGGTAAAGGTGGTTCAAATCTCACCTACCTTTCTAGTCCATTATTAATTGACTCACTCTCTTAACCTCACAAGAGAAAATTATTTAATGCAGCCCAGTGATCAGACATAAGACTCTTAGGCATTCTAGTTTGTGATGATCAGGTTTACTTATATACAATAATGATCAGCTATAACTTTGTTACTATTATTAATTATAGTTTATTGTTAGTATAAGATGGTCTATATTTCATTTAATGGAATTATTTACAAACAACAAAAAAGTACCATGTATGCACATAATATTCAGTTGTAACTTTGTGATTTTTGAAATAAAAGTAAAACAAAACATTTAAGATTCATTATTATACCAAGGGATGAATTTAATTAGGTAGAGAGGAGGTGAAGAAATTAATCTATAGTGTGAGAACTTAGTAAAGTTAATATGTCTAAATTAGCTAAACACACTGTAGACTGACTTAAACATAGCCTGCATACATATTTTTTTAAGTAAAATGCTACCAACATGTGTTTTAAATTTAAACTATGAATCCCTGAAATTAAATGATCACCCAATTTTTTTTTTTAAAAAAAAAGAGTTATAATTATGCTTTCAATATGATTTTGTTGCGGTATTTTGGATACCAGTGCTTTATGTGTGTATAATATTTGTATGAGGGTGAAGCAAAGAAAGAGAAATTTTAAATTAGTGGGCTTAACTTATATTTATGTAAAAAAAAAAAAAAAAAAAGAAAATTTTTTTATTAGTGAAATTGGATTTTTTATATAGATGAAATTTGTAGTATATCAGCAACATAGGACTTCAGAGATAGGGAGAAATGGGGAACTTCATTAATGACTGCTTTATTAGAGTATGGTTCAGGGAAATAGACAATTTTAATAAATAAGAAAGGAAAATATTAATAGAAAAACTTGGGAAATGATTATTAGTGCAGAGAGTAAATCAAAGGACATTGAAGCTAAAATTGGTGAAGAGCTAGAAGAAAATATGGAATCAAAAAAACATTAAAGTTGATTTTAGTGAAGAGCTGGAAGAAGATATTGAAACAAAGAACATTGAAGTTGATATTAGTGGACAGTTAGAAGAACACTCATTTCAAGCATAAAGCCCAGAAATCACTTTCAAAGAACCAGGTAAAGTCATCTATCCACAGGTTCAGACTATCACAGAGAAAGAAAAAATGGAGCAGAATGCATTGTTTCAAATAATGATGAAAATAAATGAAATGTGACAAGAATCACAACAAATGGAGAATGCCATCAAGATGCAAGAGCAGTCCATATATCAAATCAAAAAAGGTACAAGATAATTGAGAAGACTATGAAAGAGAAATAAATCAGTTAAAAGAAACTCAGGAAAAAAACTATCATAGAAATAAAGAGCACCAATGACAAATTGGAAGAGATAAAAAGAGATATTCAAGTTCACAATAAAATAAGTAATGTGAAAGAAGTGAAAGGCATAGATAAGAAGCTCAAGGAGTTCTATGAGTAAACACTTCACTGAATAGAAGATAGACTATGGGGTATAGGGTTAGGACAACCTGAGGATAACACAAAATCCTCATGTTTAAAAGTCAAGGATCTCCAAGCCACCCTATTTTTCTTAAATTTCCCAGATGAAGCAAAGGAATTCAAATAGAGAAAATAACCCTGCAGCTAAATTCATTCAAGTAAAAGGATTCAGAGGTGATGTTGGAGAAATTCTCATGGCCCATCTAGAAAGTTTAAAAGAGATATTCTTCTTTTACCATATGACTTAAGAAGAACAAAGTTCTATTTCCAGTAATCATTTGTATGGAACTGCTGAAGATTGGTGGTAAGGCATGACACAAAAATCACAAACTTTTGGAGATTGCTATTTGGCACTATTGAAAAACTTCTGGCATGGAGAGAAACAAGATGAAATTCTACATAGAATCTCCAAGCAGAAATATTTACAATTCCAGGAGAAACCCAGACACAATTCTTTTTAAAGCAGGTGGCCCAATTAAGGTCACTGACTACATTTCCATTCTCAGAAGGACATTATTTATACTATATGGTACAACATGCCTGTGCAGTTTCAACAAATTATGTTGAGCAACTGCTCCAATAATACTGAAAAAGTAGTGGAGCTGCTTACAGCAATCGATTTTGACAACCTGGCCAAAGAACCATTAGAAAAGATAAGAAAAATAAGACCCTCCCAAGCTACATGAAGCACCTATACAAATCACTTATTTCTTTAACTATAATCAAAGTTGATGGTACCATTAGAAACAGTACTCAGCTGATAGCTTTTACCAGATGAAGCCAAAGGGACTAAATCAGCAAGAATCTGACCAAGATCGCACTGGCACATTCCTCACAATGGAGTTCCAGTAAACAATTGAGGAACAATAAATGTTTACTGACATCTCCACTTTCTAATATTATATTTGATGAAGAAAAGATAATATCTAATTTACAGCCTCAACCATGCCTCATGATAAACATAGAGATCAAGGGGATACAAACCATTGCCCTTTTGGACACTGGCAGACAAATTTTATTCATCTCCAAGAAATGGTTTTACAAATAAAGAATCAGATGAAGAATGTTCATAACTTACCCATCCAACAAACCCATGTTACTATGGCAAATGGCCAGAGTGCAAAGGTTGAAGCCAAACAGATCTGAGATGAAAATGATTCTTGGCATGACAATATTTGAACATGTTTTTCTCATCATGTCAGGATTTGTACACAATATTGTCAAGGAATCAGATTTCCTAAATCAATACAATATTTAATAGACTATGATTGGGGCATCTTTCAGATGACAACAGAAGCAACTGTTTTTGTGACACATCAGAGCAAAGATGAACCCAAGTTAATTGCATCCAGCAAACCTTTAATAAGTGTCTGATTCTGGAAAAATTAGAACATTCATTATTAATCACAGAGGAAGAAAAACAAAACTGAGTGTGATCTTAAAGGATCAGGTCTCTATATTTTTTAATAAACCAGGTGCCAAACATGGATACATGCATTGTATCAGAGTAAAAGAGAAAATTCATTTTCAGAGCTACACCTATCCAATCCCATTTCAATACAAGAAAGAGGTGGATATTGAGTTACAATAAATAATTAATTGGGATGTTATTGAAAAGAGTTTTTCTCCATATAATAATCTGTTAGTTATCATCAAAAAGAAAGCCGGGGCTGTGCAATTGTGCCTGAATGCACATAAGCTAAATGAAATTACTATTCCAGAATGAAAATTTTACCATCCAACATAGAATTGTTCATTTGTCTGGCCAATAAAAAGATTTTTTCAACTGTAGACTTGACATCAAGTTACTGGCAGATCATATTATATCCTCAAGATCACAAGTATGTGAGCTTCAGATATAATGGGTATACATGTTTTTAAATGCATGCCTTTTGGACTCATTAACAGTGTGGCAGTCTTGTTGAGATGCCTGGATCAAGTGTTATCACCTGAACTCAAGAACATTTTAGTGTGTTATGTGGATGATGTGGTTATTACATCTACAGATTTTGATGAACTTATGAACCACATCTACCAATTTTTTCTGTACTGTAGGGGAAAAAAACATTACTGTAAATCTTCAGAAGAGTTTTGCTATGAAAGAAATCTCCTTTTTGGATCACTTGGTCAGTGGACAAGGAATCCATTCATGTTCCTGAAAAAATCTCCAGAATAGAAAACTTTTCCAGACTTATCCATAAGAAACATATAACATCTTTTATGGGACTATGTAACTTTTATCACAAATTTTATAAAACTTTTGCTATGGAATCAGCCTCATTACTTCTGTTACTTTAAAACGATCACTAATGGAATTGGTCCACAATTCAAGAAAAGAATTTTAATGGATCAATGAAGGGTTCCTTAATGCTATAATGCTTTTTTGTCCAAATTTCAACCACCCCTTTTATTTTCAAACCAATAGTAGCTGGCAAGAATTAGGTATGGTATTATTTCAGTTGGATGAAGAAAAGAAACTATGTGTATTACATTTCTGTAGTATGACCCTTAGGGATACTGAATTCAATTATAGAACTACTGAACAGCAAGCTTTGGCAATTGTGTGGGCCTGTGGGAGGTTTAAACAATTTCTTCTGGGATCTGAAGTCATCATTATCACTGACCACAAGTGCCTTGAATTTCTTAATCAGGGATACTTGACCAATGATTGTCTATTAAGGTGGATTTTATTCTTGCAAAAATGTAAAATATAAAGTGATTCATTGTCCATGACATGAAAATATTGTAACAGACATACTAAGCAATCATACAGTTGACATTGTGCCACAGAATTTAACTGTAGTCAGTGCATACATAATCACATAGATGAATCAGTGGAAAAAATTTAAAAAAATTGTTTTTCCTGAAAAAGAATGACCTGGCATATAGATCCATTGAGACAAACTCATAAGGTAGACAGAGAGTTATTATTTTACAAAACAAAACAAAAAAAATCCATGGAAGGTATTGGTGCCAAAAGTTTTGAAAAACCACCTCATGATATATGTGCAGTGCCTCTATATGGACATTATAGCCCTTGGAAAATTGAACAGGTCATACACCAGCAGTTTCATTGGCCTAGAATGTACTCCAATATTTTTTCTATTCTGAAGAAATGTCAGTTGTGATCAAAATATAAATCATCAAATAAATCATACATTGGAAGTAGTCATACCATGTTGCCATAGGGTCCAAATAAACTACTGGCTGTCAACCACCATGGATCCCTGCCATCTTTTAGACAGTTTAAATTTCTCATTGTAACATATGATTTATTTTCCAAATATGTAACCACTTAACTTTTATGTCAGGCTGATACTTGTAACACTTAAAGATCTCTGTAGAATAGAAAATTCCCCAAAGTTGAAAAGCCTCAAGCTATCTTTTCAGACCATGTAACATCATTTATGTCCAGGGAATGAAAAGTATAGATAGAAATAAATGGAATCCAACCCACATTAACTTTCATAAGGAACCCTCAATCAAACCCATGAAAAAGGGTCATGAGATAGTTAAATAGATTATTTGACACCTATACAGAAAAAAATCATCTAAAAGATGGGTAAATGAAACAAAAGATGTAGTGAAATATATACATTGGAATGTTAACAAGTCCACAGGATTTACTCCAGTGCAGCTACACCTTGGGCAGCATAGCCCTCTATTAATTAAAATCCAGTTTCTTATGGAAAAGAAGAAATTGATGTAATCTAAGAACAAGCCAGGGCCTGTGTACATCTATGAAATATGGTTAAAAATGAAAAAAATTTTGAGTCTCAAATCCACATCAATCTAATATAATGGGTCATGTGTTAGTTTGTACACTGCAAGTAAGCAACCCGGCCAAAAATCAGTATAAAAAATTATTTCCTCTCTATAATGGCTCATTTATTATAAAAAATGTGGGGATAATGCTTTCATCCTAGAAAGGAAGAAAGGTATAAAAGGAACCTATAACTCCAGTTGTCTCAAACTGTAACAAGCAGATCACCAAACCTAAAAACAAATTTAAAAAAAACTTTGAACTTTTTTTTGCTTTCAAATAAACTGTATAAATCTATTTTAGAATTGTACTTGATATTATGCCAACCTATATAATCATCTTCTAAACCATTAGTATATGTATATTAACATTATTTTACTTAATAATCATTGACTACAGGGGCGAAGGGATTTTTTCCTTTTTTTTATTTCTGGCTGTGAGAATATGAAGCAGTCATATATATATATATATTGTAACCTTCCAGGTTGGCACCAGGAAGAAATGTGGGAAGTTCACATTTGTGCTAACAATGGCTAAAGTTAATTATCTGAGAAAAACGAATTGAGATGTAATTTGCTAGTTAAAAATAGGATTTAAAAAAATTAAAACTTTAATTGGGTGTACTGATTGGTAGAGTTTTGGATTATGTGTGTTTGGTGGTAGAAGAGGAGGATGACAAATATTAGGGATGTTTGTATGTAGTAGAAAAATTTACATGTCATAATAAGCAGATACATAGATATATTATTAATTAGAATTTTCTTTCCTATATTTTATTTATTATTTACTAATTATATATTGTTCATAATCTTATGTTTAAAAATGATAAAGATTATTTGTATAATAGTGAATAACATTTCTAAATTAATAATTAATATTTAATATTTTTTTTTATTATTATTATGTTTTATTCTATTCAAATATTGTATTGTTAAAATTTTATAAGTAAAATTCTGGCACACTTCCAAAGTTGATTGTAATAAAAAAAAAACCACAGAGGGCGTGAATGGAAAAAAGACATAGAGTTTAAAACTTGAAGAAAAGTAAAAAAAAAAGTTCCAGGGAAGAAGATGTAAAAAAAAAAAAACTTAAAAGAATCAATAACTCTCTAAGAGTATAAGAACAAATATAAAAAAACATCACAAGGATTCTAATAATATACCTGTGGAAAATTTTTGTTATTATACTACTGGAATGATATAAAAATGAGGAGATAGACACACCCCAGAGGGATACCAGCCTACAAATTTCTGCCAAACGATGGTCCATATTCACTACTTTCAAAATGCCTGGATGATATGTAAGCTAAATTATTATGATTTATTTTAAAGTATTACCAAAACTAAATAATATTAAAATGACAAAATTGTGTAAAATAAAGCTAGCTAAAATTTTTTTATTAGACGCTATAATTAAACGCTTGATTTTCAATTTAAAGAATTTTCTATCAATATTCTACAAAATAAAATCTAAAATGAAAAAGTTTATCTATTAATCTTATATCAAGAAGATAATTTTATACTGTATAACTTTGCTATTCACGCATATATAACAAAATAATTCCAATGCATGCAAATGTCATTTATTATGCCTATAACGGAATTCTAGGATAAAAAGAAAAAAGACTATTGTCGTTCTTAACAAATTATGCTTTAACAATGGATAGACATTTTTTTTATGTTATAATTTACAGTTATCTTTAAAATTGATATGTATATTTCTTTCAACTTTTAATTTTGTTTAAAAAAAATTAACATGTAATGATGAGATATTGATAAGTATTTTCGTTATTACTTATAATAAATGTATAACCAATTTTTTTTTTTTTTTAAAAAAAATAAAACAATGTAACTTCATATCATTATATGATAATTTATTATTTTATATGATCTAGAAATTATATTATAGGTGGTTATAGATGTTCGATGTGTGCGTGATGCTATAGATTATTATTTTAAAAAATTGTATTTATTATGCTTCAATTTTGTTAATGAAGTTTATTAAAAAAACAAATAAAAAATTAAAACCTTGTCTGTTATAAGTTCGTTATATAGGAAGTATATTGAATGTGAGTTGAAGGTAGAAATGGTCAAGGGATGATTAGATTATTTAGATTGAGTTTGGAGATATTATTTAACCCTCACATATATAAGTATAAGTGTTTGGTTATTGTTTTTTTCTGCCTTTCTTTATTTTGTATAGTTAGTGTTAGATGATACACACTGATTATAACAGATAAGTGTTGTATAAATGTTTATAATGTGTAAAAGATGATTGATTTATGGCATCATCCAAGTTTTATAAATAAGCTAATAAAAAGTATGTTTTAAAAATACATTATATTTAAGATATTATAAAAGCACACATATTCGAAAATATATGATTCATATATTAAATGTTAGTCAATTTTGGTTTTACTGTAGAAGAAATATAATTGGTTAGAAAGGTGCATAAAATAATATTTTTTTATTATAATTATTTATTTTGTATTTTATTTATTTATTTATTTATTTATTTTAATAAATGTTTTAATGAATTAAAAATCCAAATGAATTGCTTGATTATATATGTTCGATTTTCCATTTCCACACACACACATATATGTTTAACATAGCATAGCCCTAAAATATATAGATTTGCCAGTAAAAGTCAATTTATTTAATCTGTTTGGAGATGATAAATCACCATATTACAGTGCTAATATTATATTTTACTTTGCTTAGAATAGATAGTGATATGGATATAAAGGTACCCGATCCTAATCATTGTCTATCCTATATTAAATATGATAATTGATAATTTTGCAATAGTTTTATAATTAATAAATGTGTGGCATATGATTAAATTAGTGTTACAAAATTGTTATTAATAAATGTTTTATTACTTTTATTTGCATCCTATATAAAAACCATATCCTGTAACCTCAACTGAGCTAAGCCATAGAATAATTACAATATAAGAATCTTTTAAATAAGTTTAAAAGCAATTTACAATTATAAATTTTATTCTATCTTGTATAGAATTGGTGCCTGGGTATTTATAAATATAATAAAGTGAATAAGTGAAGAGAGCAGAGGTTACAGGATCAGTTAAGTGGATGCTTAACTGGGGCCTGATATACGATTGGGTTAAGTGGCTGCCCAATCATGGGGCCCTGTTTAATTAAATCTCATATCCTGTGGAATATTTATCTTTTGTTGGTTAATAGGGTTAAGTGGCTTGCCTTATGGGTGAAATTCTCGATATATTTATGGGTAAATGGCTGCACAATGATTGGTGATCGATTCATTTTTGTTCATATATGTATTTGGTTCTTTGTTGGAGATTGTATATTACACATTCTATTTTAAGTGGTGACTAACATGGACAACTTGATATATACATAGAGGCTACAGTTGCCAAGGGTTTAAATGGATGTCCAATCATGGGATCTTGATTATTTAAGTCCCATAACTTGTAGAGTGTTTATATTTTGTTGATATATATTGTCATATACCTAAGATGAGAGGTAATTCAGTGCCATTAGAATTACTTTATTCCTGTTTTAAATATACAGTTATTGCAAAACTGGTTCTAAAATAGAATCAAGTTGGCAGTTTTATTATTCAAGGATTTTTTTATATCAATCTGGAAGATTAATAGACATGTTTGATAAAATGGAACTAGGGGTCAATGGAGCATTAACTAAGGTTTGAAATAAGCCAATTAGAGTTTGAAATAAGCCAATACCTGAAAGATGTGTAGTAGATATATGAATGTCAGATGTATATTTAAAAAAAAAAAAACATTTTTTTAGATGAAATAAATAAATACAGCCATGAAACAGCTTAGTTTTAATTATAGAGCTATATAAATCTCGTAACTTATAATAAATGATAAAGTTGATAGCATTATTTTTTTTTTATATTTTGCTTGTTAATGTAATATAGCATTGCTGTGGGATAAGCATAGAATTATTGATCATGTTAAATTATAAAGTGGTAATATTGTTCATATCTGGAACATTTCTGTTATAGAAAGTCTATAATTTTGAAGGTTAAATAGAATGCTTGATTGTTGGAGTTTTGTTCGTTGTGTTGCAAGTTTTGGTGATGGATGGAGAGTTTTTATTATTGTCTTAAGTATATGGTGTATTCATGTCACTGATGACTGATTGTTCTCATTCACTGCTCCAACCCAAATTATGATATCAGTTGTTAGTTATCATGAAGCAGTTAACAGTAGTCCTGCCATGATTTTGCCTCTAAGACTCCAGAGAGAGCAAGGCATAGTTCTTTATAATATATATGTAATATTTGTCTCTAAGACTCCCAAAGATGAGCAAGACAATATTTTATAAATAGCCCCTAAGACTTGGATGTAAGCAGGGCATTGTGATTGTGTTTGTAGTAAAATATTATGGGTTGTGGTAGCTTAGAGTGGTTAAAATGGGACGATCATCAGAGTGTTCATGGAGCATTGTCTGTTTTAAGAGTAGTGATAGAATTCTTCTATCCATTTCAAAATTGTGAACTCCTAATTATTATTTTGACTGTCAGTATCTGTTGGATCTTTAGAAGAATGGATGAATATATAACTTGAATATATAGCTCATTCTTAAAAGGCTATTTCCTATATTATTATGTAAAGATTGGCATTTACCATATTTAAGTAAAAATTGTATATCAGTTGTCATAGTAAATGCATGTCATCATTAATTTGATTTTGGTTATAATTTTTTTTGGGGGGTTATAAATGCTGGTTATAATATTTGGATGCACCCAATACAGCATAAAGATAAATGAATATGTTTAAATTAGTTTGGTCTTTCATCAGTTATTTGAATTGATATAGTTTGTAATATAACTATAGTGGATCATGTAAAATTTAATTAATAATTTCAGCTATGTTTAGATTAATGTGATCTAGTTAAAACTTAATGTCTTCTTGCCTATGTGTGTGTGGAGAATCGAACATTATATGGGAAAATAAATTTGTGAAAATTTTGTGTCATTTTAGGTACTGATGATGAATTTGAATTGTTGATTTGGTGGAGGTTGGAGCTGGTAAACCTTATTTTCCTTAATAAATTTTTAAGAGATTATAAAATGGAAGAGTTTAGTTTATACGATAGTTTGGGTGGGTCTCAAGAGACACCATCTCCAGACATGGCTGCATTGTCCCCTGATCTTGAATCAAA